>CM042014.1:27561403-27938903 GCA_023525715.1 Cichorium intybus
CATGATCCCAAGAATAGATTGGTTCTAGAATAGCAATTTCTTCTACTTTCAAGATGCCAAGACTGATTCCAGAAATATCAATTAGTTAGACATTCTTCTACAAATGAAACCAAAAATAGCATTTAGTTTGACATTCTCATGAGAATGCTTGATTATTTAGACATTATTAGCATTGTGTAATATGGTACTCATACTTGTTTTTTTCATTCTCGTAGAATATAGTTGATGAACATTCTCAAATCTAATACTTTACTTTTCTTCTTCATTCTCATAGATTTTCCATTATCATAGAATGTACATTCTGACAGAATGTCCATTCCGACAGAATGTGCATTCTCATAGAATGTATATTCTCAAATTGCATCAATTTCCTTCTTCATTCTTACAAAATGTACGTGATATGTACAAATAATAAACTAAAATCTTTATTATTCTAAGAATGATAAGAATTAATATTAAACTAAATTAATTACACTTGTAAGTTAAATACTATCAATACATGTTCATAAAATTAAGTCAAGAATAATGTAAATGATAAGAATGGATGCAACGCCTGTTAATGATGAATGTTGATTTGCTTCTCCTAAAAAATAGGAAGTATATGGAATCATAGGCGAATTACATGGTGTATCCCAAATATCAGGTGTTTTCTTAATTTGATTAAACCAAAAATGTCTAATTTACCCTAACTAACGGTTTTTTAATTAATTAATTAAATTTTATTTATTTTTATTTACAATCATGCCATTCAAATCATAGCCCTTAGTTTTTTCATCTAATGGACCATATATATATATATATATATATATATATATATATATATATATATATATATATATATATATATATATATATATATATATATATATATATATATATATATATATATATATATATATATATATATATATATATATATATATATATATATATATATATAGGCAAAAGTTCAACAAGGGACTAATATAAACCATGGTACCAAGGGACTAATCTCATCCACATGATTGTACACTTTACGGTGGACGTGCATCTACCGGATTATAAAAAAACCCACTTCGTTTTTTTTCGTTTTTTTAGTTTTTAGGGCTTATTTTTTATCGAAAAAAATCTGAATATATAGAAATTTATAACTTTTTATCCTCTACAAATAGAGATCCATATTGATATATAAAAAATGATTTTTTTTTCGAAATTTCCGCTAGTTGAGATTCATGTGAATCTGAACTGTTATTATGGTCACTTTTGACATTCACAATGGCATATGATATTGTCATCTGAATCTGAATAAATTTTTATGTGGATGTGAATGGAATTAACTTTATGAATCATAGTATATTCATTATAAATGATTAAAATATTGAATTGTTAAAATTTTTCTAACTAAATTAATCATATTCATATTTCGAAGTATATTTAAAATACCATATGATATTGATATGTGAATCTGAATAAATTGTTGTGTGAATGTAAATTATTTATAATGTGAATCAGAGTAAAATCATTATAAATGGTTAAAATGTTGAAGTAGTAAAAAACTTCTAAGTAAATTCTCAATATTATATGATTTTGATATGTGAATATGAATAAGTTTTCATGTAAATATGAGTAAATCCACTTGTGAATAAAGTATATTACTTATAAATGGTTATAATATTGAAGTAGTAAAAGTTTTAAAAGTAAAATAATTACTCATATTCAAATTTTTACACTTCAGATTCAAATTTTCCGCTAGTTGAGATTCACATGTGAATCTGAACTGTTATTCTGTTATTCACTGTTGACATTCACAATGACATATAATATTGTCATGTGAATATGAATAGTTTTTTGTGTGAATGTAAATGGAATTACCTTATGAATCATAGTAAATTCATTATAAATTATTAAAATGTTGAAGTATTAAAAATTTTCTAAGTAAATTAATTAAATTCATATTTCATAGTATATTTAAAATACCATATGATATTCATATGTGAATCTGAGTAAATTTTTTATGTGAATGTAAGTAAATTCAATTGTGAATCAGAGTAAATTCATTATAAATTATTAAAATATTGAAATAGTAAAAAACTTTTAAGTAAATTCTCAATACTATATGATATTGATATGTGAATATGAGTAAATTTCCGTGTAAATATGAGTAAATCCACTTTTGAATCAAGTAAATTACTTATAAATGGTTATAATATTGAAGTAGTAAAAGTTTTAAAAGTAAAATAATTACTAATATTCAAATTTTTACAGTTCAGATTCACATTATGAATCTAGACTAGCTGTACTTATAAAAAAAATTATTTTTTGTATATCAATATGGATGTCTATTTGTAGAGGACAAAAAATTATGAATTTTGTTATATTCGGTTTTTATTTTTGAAAAAGAATATTGTCGAAAAATTAAAAAAACTAAAAAAATGAAGTGGGTTTTTGTTATAATCCTCTACGAGCTGTACTTATGAAAAAAATTTTATTTTTTGTATATCAATATGGATGTCTATTTGTAGAGGACAAAAAATTATGAATTTTGGTATATTCGGTTTTTATTTTTGAAAAGGAATATTTTCGAAAATTTAAAAAAACTAAAAAAATGAAGTGAGTTTTTTGTTATAATCCTCTACATGTGCGTCGATATAAAAAATTTACAACCTAATTTTTAGTCGTTGATGATTTTGATTCTGACGATCGAGATTAGTTCATTGGTACCATGGATAATTTTAGTCCCTTGTTGAACCCAACCCTATATATATATATATATATATATATATATATATATATATATATATATATATATATATATATATATATATATATATATATTATATATATATATATATATATATATATATATATATATATATATATATATATATATATATATATATATATATATATATATATATATAGGAATAAAATATAACAAAATTACAACAAATGCATTATCACATTTACTGTGCACATCTCTTTCCATTGTGATTATTGATTAATAAGGTTGGATAATCACATATCATTTGAAAGTTATCGTCGGTGTCGGGATGGTATAACCATATGCTCCGGATTTTCGTGTAGATTCTAACCGGAGTTCCTTAAAACAAATGAGGACAAGATATTCAAATAATTAATGGATATATTACCATAAATAAATAAACACTCAAGTGCATACTTCCGTAAGGATCCTAGGATATGTTGGTCACAGTCCATAAAAAATCTGCTCAAATATATCTTTAGATGTTGGATCTCACCACATGCAAACCTACAATATTAAAATAACCAAATAATATGTGTATTTAAAACCTGAATAAACAACATAATTTAAAATGTTAAAACAATATATATATATATATATATATATATATATATATATATATATATATATATATATATATATATATATATATATATATATATATATATATATATATATATATATATATATAATCCGAATATGTGTGATATATCGCCTGTGACTCGGGAGGAGGTGTGTCTACAACATTCAAGCCGTGCAATGTACCATAATCATCAGGATAGAACTCATTTTCGAGGAAAAATTAGGGTGTAATGCCCCGATTTCATACACCTTAAATGGTGTATTATTTTTTAAAACAAAATATAAAAAAATCTCATATTTCAAAAACCGTCTTTTGTTTATGACATTAAGTCATATTTTAAAATCTTGGTCCCAACAAAAACAGTTAAGTTGTAAAAATGTTTAAACAACTTTGGGGTTACAATTTCATATCAAAACTAAACCATAGCAAGCATAATCAATCACATGCACACATGGCCCATTCATTCATACAATCTACTGAAATTTCAGTATGACCTTTGGTTGATTGAAAATAATCCATACTAGCTCAAATCCAAAGCAAAAGCCCAAAAAGGAAACTTGGGGTATGACACGATTAGTGCAACATAACTATAAGGATAATGCTAAATTCATCATACAATTCTCCTTTAACATAATACATTATCATAGTAACTAGGGAGGTAGCTATCACCCAATCATCATTTCTATCAATAAACTTCCACATAACTTCTAATTCATCCAATCCTTATATCCAATGCTAGGTCATTGGTTCCTGGGATACATTTTATAAAAACAAATAACGTAAGACAAACTTGTCACGTGAGTTACATGAGTTTTAGATTCAAAACACTATTGGATAGATTCTACAATCAATATAATATATTTGACACATTTCTTTTAAAAATCCTTTGCAACTTTAAGTCATATAAATGACCCTCACTTTCCAAAATATTCTTTATAAATCAAGTTATATAAATGACATTTACTTCCAAAACTCTTTGTAAACTCAATATAAGCGAACAAACTCCTTAAAAGTCAATTCATACAAATAACACCTTCTAGGTAGAAGAAAAATTTACTTCTCTTTTACACGTTAACATAGTTCATGCAAAATGCAAGTATGCAATGCATGATTCACACACTAATGTAGCTTATGGGTTATCATGCCTGCATCATTGGGTCTATAAGACCATGTTACTTTCGTGACAACAGCTTACGGTTATATACCACATCATAGCGTCTATAAAGAGCAAAAAGCTGACCAAAATATGTGAAGAAATCTTCCTATAATGGCATCATAGGAGACATCTACTTTGTGATGGGAGGTACCATCCTAATAGAGTCTTGTTGTCTCATTATGGAGACGTGTACGAACCTTACCCGACTCATATGCATTTCACATTCTATGCATCATGCTTCACTAATTTTCTTTTATGCAAGTCAATCACACAATGCCATGAGATGCATGTCCAATAACACCAAAATTAACAATTTAATCTTTCGTAAACTTTATATAGAAATCATGCCATAACACTTCTAGACTTTCAAGCAATATTTATAAAGCATTCTTTCATAATTATTGTAGACTTGATGCCAAAACGCATTTTCATAACATAGCAGTAAACTTTCATATACGTAGTGAAACTTGCATAATTATTCACATTTGAAAGTTACATAAAACTTCATAAACTTTTTGCATTACCCTATAGTGAGAAAATGTCACATGTATTCACCCTAGTAGCTAGGTATGTCTAGCTACACTAATCCACACAACTCTAGCATTTCGTTGCTTCCAAGCATCCTTCAATCTCTATTAATTTAATAGAATATTAGAACTTATTGCATAACTAAATACACAATATTTGTCTTTGCACTACTGTTAATCATTATCTATTTCCATTCCAATGGCTAAATGTGATTCTTAAAGCATAATAACTATTTTGGACATTTTTACCCTTTTGTCCCATTTTGACTAAAAATGGTATTTCGGGTTCTATAAGGTTATTTTAGAAACTTTATAACTTTTTATATCTCTAGGACTTCAACCCAATGGTTAGATGTCAAAACATCTTTCTTTTACTCATTTATGCCGTTTGGCAAATTTCAATGAATAAACGTTCTAAAAATAGAAACCGTTATAAAACTTGTTATTTTTCATTTACATGGTTTTTAAGACATTTCCAACACTTCATAAATATTATTCCAATCGAATTCTATATCCTCATTTGTGCTATTTTGTACATACCAAGAATTTTCCCAAAGGTTGGAATTCACATTTCCATTCCAATTCACCAAATTGTCAATGTTTACATAATATATCCCAGTTAATAAATTGTTCAACATTCTTTCACTAGTACCTTAAAAATCCATACATACTAATTCATTAAGTCATAACATAAAGGCATTTCACGAATCAAGTTTTAAAACCAATCCTGACAAGTGAATAAACTAGCTTATCCCAAACATCAAACATAGATACAAAATCCCCTTTTATGGTCAAGTTTGACCAAAACATAAAAAGTCAACAACACTATTCATCATCTTCAACCTCAAAACACCAATTACATACTCATTTTTTCTTTCCAAACCCATTACATGATGACATTCCAAAAGTATATTTTCAGATACACACATCATAGAATAGCTTCATATATCGTCATGATTTCTGAAAAACTTTCTAACATGCATCAACAACTCTCTTAACTTCATGAAAATTCTAGTAAGATTTTAACCTCACCTTTCAATTCGATCCCAAGATGACGTTTATTGGTTCCATGGAAGTTTTGCTACTCCATTTCTTAATCAAATCCTCGATTTTCTGTTCAAAATACATACAATCATACCAATGTCAAGCTTCCATTTACCATTAACTCCAAAATAATAAGTTCTTAACCCAATAAGCACATTCATTTGCCAATATGATGTTCTTGAACTCATTACATGATGTTATGAGAAGATTATTTCCACTTTCAGCTTGTATTTGCTTAATCTATAGTAAACATTGCTAGGATTCCAAAAAAATCTAGGGTTTTACCTTGAAATTTCTATCCCACATACGAAACGAGAACTTGTTGGATGTTCCAAAGAGAAATTCGAGAAAACACCGCCTTGAACATCACCAGTCGTCGCCACTTCCGGCCACTGTCGCTGCAGGCAGTCCCATCGGACATTGTCAACAACAATAGCCAAGACTGCTTTTGTTTTCTTCCCTAGAAATCGCAAACCACATGGGCCACAATCGGCCTTCCTTTCCCACCATAGGTCACAGCACTTCTGACGCCGTTAATAGTCACGACCACCTAAAGGTGGAAAAAACTGACACGACATGTTAACCCGACACGAAATAAACGGGTTTGGGTAAGAGATTTCAACCCGTTTAATTAAATTGACTTACACGACACGATAAAATTATTTAACGGGTAAGGTCAGGGTTAAGAGCTTCAACTCGAAGATTACACTAACATGACCCGTTTTCTTATATGTAATCTTTTTAATTATTTGGCTAAATTGTACAAACCCAAAACAAAACCAAATATGAACGAAATTTCTTGGGTTAAGTCATTTTGTCATATAATAATAACTTTCTCTCCTAAGTCAACACTTAGTTTTTAGGTTTTTCATTCTCGCATATACTCCACAGTCTCATGCAGTCACTATCTCATTCTTGTGACCTCGTTCATCTGCTTCTCCAACTCCTACTCTTTCAATTTTTTTCTTTCAACTTGCAATGAAATTTTCCTTTGCGCCTCACAACTTCTACTCTTTTCAGTTTTTCCCTTTTTTATTTATGTCTCTACAACTACTCTTTGAACTTGTTTAGTATTCCAACAAGATACGTCATTACACATTTACAAGGTCTAACCTCTAAACCCATTAATGCGACACGAACTCGACACGAAAATAAATGGGTTGACACGACACGACACATTTATTAAACGGGTCAGGTTAGGTTCAAGCTCTCTCAACCCGTTTAATGTCTTGAATCAACACAACACGTTTGCCAGGTCTACCACCACTGGCGGTGGGGTTCTTGCATCAAAACGCAAACGACAATAGCAATGTATCTGTTGTCTCGACCTTTCTGCTCCTCATTCACGATCAATCTCTCACTGCTCGATCTCGTCTATCTCTTTTCTATGGTTCGATTTACGTGCACAGACACACACATACACGATCAGAGAGAGAGAGAGAGAAAGAGAGAGTGTGTGTGTATGTGTGTGTGTTTGTTTGTTTGTGTGTTCTTTCCCTTCCTCTTTTCCAGTTTCCCTTTTCCCCCTTTCCCCATTTTATCTTTTACGCAAACAACATAGCCCACAAAAAAATAAACGCGACCCTAGTTATAATCTGATTTTGACTTGGGTCAGATCTAGGTAAATGACCAAAATACCCCTGAAACATGCCTTGACAAATTTCTCAGCATTTATCCTAATTTTCTGCCTAATTTTAACCAAACATAACTTTGTCATATGATTTCTGGATTTTGAAAACTTTATACCTTTGGAAAGGTGGGAATGAGCTTAACAATTTCTTTTCACTGACTTAAGGCTGAACCTGTCCAGATTTCTTAGTACAGTCCCCCAAACATGGACACTTGACTATTTTTGTCACTTTTTAGGTCATTTTTAAATCTTCATAACTTCTTCGTTATAACTCCAAATAACCCGAATCTTTATCCTATATTTTTGTTATTTTGAATATTACAAAAGTACCCCTGAGGACTTTTTCCCAATTCCTTTTCGATCTTGAGATATTAATTTTCAAAAATTGAGTCATAAAGACTTAACTTATCGTCCATACTTTTCTGATTTTGCCCTTACCTTTTTAAGACTAGCTTCTAATTGAAATGATATCTCTTAATGTCTTAATAAAAAGTCTTAACAAATGAATTTCTATAGTTTTACCTTCTTTGATTATTTTGCCCTTCTATAATACGTCTGATTTATTTAAGTATCAGACTCTTCTACACCGCATGCTTGTATCAATTTCTATCTTACATGTGGAAAGATTTTGGTCGTCACAATTATCTAACCCTTAAATGGATTATGTCCCCAGAATCACTAATATGATAATGGACTTAACTTACAACTGCATATTCCCACATAAATTGGAACTTCTTACTAACCCCTAATAAGGTTGTTGCTTTAACTCCTCATTGCTTTGAAAATACTTAAATATTCATTCATTTGACATCATTTAATTTAATTTCTCGTGCTTCCTTTAATTAACTCATTATCACTAAGATACATTTCCATTAAAATCCTTTACAACTTTCTAATTGTACATGTTATAGAAAGTTTGACATTTCCGAAAGTCAACATGTGCTACCGTTAATAGAAAAGAATGGACAAATAGATAATATAAGACTAGCAAATCATAAAGCAACAAATAGTTTAAAATAGACATATCAATATGTTAAATCGCAAATAATTTAAAGTACAACAATAAACAATGTTTATAACAATTAATGTCGTCTTCATCTAAAGCGTCTTTAGAAAAAATCATTTCATCTTCATCATCGTTTTTATCTTCTTCATCATTTGTATTGGTGTGTATATGAGTAGCCAAATGCATTTAACACTAGTTACCTCGTTTGATAACTCAAATTCATAATATCAACAATAACAATTATGTTCAATCATAATTATAACACATTGTATGTTGGTTCTTATATTTCCTTGGGACATTGAAAAACTGTTTTCCTAGGAATTTCTGAGGAAAATCATAAAGTCTATATATTTTTTTATTCTGGATATTTATCTTGACTTGAATCTAAGGCCATCTAAAAATTTATATTATCTTTATTCAAAAAACCTCATGATTCAATCTTCAAGCACGTGTTTTTTATAAGTTTTCCTCGAAAATCCCAAGGAAGAGGGTTTCCTCATAATTTCTTAGAAAAAACACTTATTAGTTATTATTATTACTATTGTTAATGTTATTATTGTTGTTGTTAATATTATCATTTACATGATTATTGTTAATATTATAATTATTGTTATCATTATATGATATGGTATTATTATTACTATCTATTATTAAAATTATTATTATTATTATTATTATTATTTTGGACTTTTGTTATTATTAACTTAATTAATAATAATATTAATAATAAATATATTATATTAGTAATATTATTAGTAATAAAAAGATAATAATATTAATGATAATCTTAATAATAATAAATATAAGAATGATAAAAAATTCAATAATAAGAATAAGAATAAGAATAATAAGAATGAAATTATAATAATAATATGATAATAATAATTATTATGTAAATAATTATTTGCCAAGGATTTCCGATGAACCCTTTTCCAAGGAATTTTCGAAGAACTTAATACACTTTACATATTTAGTATTTAGAATATTCATATTGACTTGTACTCTAAGCCAATTAAAGAATGTATATGATGTTTATGTTGAAGATCAATGTTCGAATCTTGTGGCATGCATTTTTATGATTTTTTTCCTCGAAAATCCCTAGAAAAATGGTTTCCTTGAAAATTCTTGGAAAACACACTAAATTAGTACTAATATCAATTATTATTGTTATTATTACTATTATTATTAACATGTTTATCATTAATATTATTATCCATATTATTACTATTATTATTATTACTATTTTATGATATCATATTATTTTTTTATTATCATCAGATGTATTTTGGACTATTATTCTGAATGTTTGTCCCAACAACACTGGTATTTAACATAAACATCATATGCATAAACACCTGTCTAAGAAATTAATAATGATCTTAAAGTTTTCAGCTTCATCAACTTCTTTACAACAAAAAATAATTAGAGAAAAACTAAAAACACCAAACATCGTTATATGCCGGTGATGCTACCAACCAAATATTATGAGGTTTTTAAACGCTTTTAGCTTTTAACCTTTAAGAAAAAACTTCATTCGGGAGTACGAACTTTTGATTTTAATTTAGAAAAAAAATTCTAATTTAAAAGTTACTTTAATTTGCTTTTTAGCTTTTAGTTTTGAAGTAATTTGTCACCTTTAAAAGCTATCAATTACTTTTGTGGAATGCACAAATAAAATCTACAACTTCTAATTAGCTACAACTTCCTGCATGCTATTTTGTCAAACAATCTTAATTACTCTATAAACGATGGTGTCAAAGTTTTATAATTAATTAGGAAGTCGAAGGATCTAGGATTTTTTTTTTCAAAAAAACAATACATTTTCATTATTTTATTTGAAAACCACAACTTTATTCTTTTTTAGAAAACCGCAAATATTTCCAAAAGTTTTAAGAAAAACCATTAATAACCAAAAAAACATCTAAAAAACATCAATTTCTATGATTTTAATTTTTTTTTGGTAAAGAGGACGGTACCTCTGGCAAATTTTATTAATAAAAAGAATAAATACAATTGAAGGCTGGGGACTCCCCACCTAAGAAATGACAAAAACCCATTGGGACATGCCCCAAAGGACAACAAGGCTATACTATGAACCAAAACAGATTTTGGAACCAGAAAACATAACATGAACATAAAAAGCAAACATCCTGCAAAAAAACAAACAATATAGGTAGAGAAATATATAGTGGAAATGATGGGATATGAGAGAATAATGGACCACAGTGTAAAATAGGAAGTACATCTGTCAACGTTAGGGGAGGGACCAGATCCTTTTAGCCAAAATAACATTAAGGAAAGGTTTCATAGACAGACTCATCAGTCTACAACGGACATCATCAATAATAGACTTGACAACAGCATGATACGTGTTTCTCTTATTTTTAAAAATTCGGTTATTTCTTTCCTTCCAAATGTGGTAGATAGCTCCCGCAAGCACAAGTCTTCTGATAACGGACCAGACATTCTTACCTTTAGAGATAGGCTTGAGAAGATTGATGATATCCGAGCAGCAATTTGTGGGGAATGAGAGGTTCATAACATGCTGAAGATCATGCCAAACCATAGAAGGGAAAGAACATTCAAAGAAAAGATGAGGAAGAGAATCGGAACAATCGCTGCAGAAGGCACAGATGAGGTTGGGAGAACCAAACAACTCCCAGCTTCTGATTTTATCATGGGTCTTGAGACGATCTTTGAGAGCAACCCAGAGAATGAAGGCATGTCTAGGGATATTCTGGGAGAACCAAACAAGATGATACCAGTCGACAGGTTGCTCCACAGGGCGGATAGAGTGCCAGACAGAACGGACCGAAAAAGGATAGACCTTACCGTCGCAAGATCTCCAGAGGAGTTTATCAGGAACGGACGTGGAAAGAGAAGGGGGGTTATGAGAAAGGAGAATTGGGTGGGAGTCCTGCCAGCAATGGGGGCGCACCCAACACCCGTTGAGGACAATGTCAGCAACCTTAGAATCAGGAGTGAAGCCGGCATTATGGATGTTACGGGCAGATAACAACTTAGAGAGGGGACCAGCAGGATGACTTTAATTTTCAAAATACAAGGTAATTTCTGACCATGAAATAAAGTTTGTTACCACTAGGTTAATAATGGGTCGATATTTTTACTAAAACCATACTGAACTGAAAATTTTGATTTCGATTTTGAAAATATCAACCTATCAGTTTTGATTTCTCTCTCTCTCTCTCTCTCTCTCAAATTTTTTTGTTCGTATTTTAATTTACATGGGTTACTTCATAAAAAGACGTTGCTTAAATTTAACAAACACAAATAATTTTCTATAAAAGTATGATTTTTTTACGAAATTTTAGAAACATGTATTAGTTTGGTTTCTTATACATAACTAAAGTAATAAACATGTCTTCGTTTCGTTGTATTCTGTTTTAAGAAATTACTTAATTTTTTTTTTTTGGGGTATTTTAGCAACATTTTTTGAAGAAACTCGTGAAAAAATTTAATAATAACAAAAAACTAGAAAAGAAAAAAAATAGAAATTGAATACCAAAAAATACATAGTTTGGTACTTCCAAAGTTTAGAAAACAAAATTTACGGTTTGATTTTTCTTTGGAAAGCAAAATTCACGGTTTGATTTTTGTTTTAGTAAAAAAAACCCCGAACCATTCTCACTTAATAAACTATTCTCTATCATTAGAAATTAAGTTGTATTCTATAAAAAAAATGTTTTTTGAAAAAAAATTGTGATCATTGGTTGCTCTAAACTTTTAGAAATATCAAAAACAAAAAATGATTTTTTCAGATAAATTGATAAAAAAAATAATAATGATTTTTATGAACAAAAAATTCAATACTTGATCAATGCTTTGTAATTAAAACAGTAAGGTAGAATTTGACAACACGTTCAAAACAAAATGGCTATAACTGCATTTTAACAAAACTCATCGTCGTTCACGTAGAGCTTTGCAGCGTTGGGTATAAATAATCGTTAAGGATTAGGGTTTTGCAATGAGCCAGAGATACCGGCAAGAAAATGGCTAGGAAGAAAGTTGTGTCGAGAAGTGAAGAATTGTCAGTTGATTCGACTAATTCAGTGAACAATGTTATGATACACGTCAGCTACGGAGAGTGTCTGAAAAACCTCGCCGCCCAGGTTGGTGGATACGCCCTTGATGGTTGTCGGGAGTTTTTGGCAAGCCAGGCAGAGGGAACGGACGGTGCATTGATCTGTGCCAGTTGCGGCTGCCACCGCAGCTTCCATAGGAGGGTGGTTGAATCGGAGGTTGTTTGACGGTTCATCACCTAAATTACTAGAATCAATTTCAGATATGCTTCTGATCTACCATCGACCAGTGTGTTCTCTCTCTTGTGTGCTTGTGCTTATGTCTGTACATTCATGTTGGTGATGATCAGATTCATATGTAAATTAGGGTTTGTCCGGTTTTGTGAAAATTCAATTCGTTTTCCATCATGGTTCTTGTTTGTGATATGTCACGTTTTTATGATGAAGTACTATCATGACTCTGGTGTTTTGTGTAAATCTATGTGTGTGTAATCTTATGGTTTCAGAACCAAAAGTTGATTAAATGCAAATTCAAAGAGTTGATTTGTTAAAAATAGATTGCAATTTTTTTTCTTGAATTGCTATAAATATTCTGCAGTCTTCAGAATGAAATTCCGTTTATTCCCATTGATTAGGTCTTATCAGATATAATTTTATGTCTGCCCAAGTAACTCTATGATACATGTTTTGTTCATAACTTGCTTCCTTAAACTTTTTTCTAGTACTTGTATATATGATACATGTTTTGTTCATAATTTGCAGTGTAAATTGATTTTAAACTTGGTTAAAACAGCGGTTTACTTGATCATGGAATTCCATCATATCAACTTGATCATCGTGTCAAACGAACCCCTTAGTTAATTAGGAGGCTAAGGCTCTTAAATTTTCAACTGCCATTCCGTACTTGTATCTTATATTTTTATTAATGAATGAACGGTACGCAAAATTAGTAGTGGTGATTCCAGGTTTTGTATGTATTTATATACCGTCAACTTTTGAAACCTCGCGGTTGAAATTCATTTGAACAAGGTGCCCGTGATCAAAAGCTCAACATTAAGGTTACATATGGACCCTCATACATCTAATCATGCTGGTTGTTACCTCTAATCTCATGTACCAAAAGGGTCACTAAACCAAAAGCATTCCTGTTCGATTGATTACCTTTGTTTTCTTTTAAACTTTAAAACACCCACAACAACTACATTTGACAGGGATTAAAAGATTTGACATTTTCTGTTAAATGCCTGGTTGATAATATATCCAATTAACATTTCAAATTAATCAACTTTAACACTTAAAGGCGAAATGGACATCCAGGTTGTATGAAATGTACGTACATAAATAGAGCAAGAAAGGTGGGAGGATGTTAATAGCAGCAATGCAGCATATTTTAAGCTTTCATTTGGTTGGATGTGTGTTAAGATTAAAGGATCAACTTGTATAAAATTATATATGAATAGAACAACCCTTTTGCTATGCATGAATATGAATTTGGTATCTGTCACTTCTAAATAGCTATAGCATCTAAAGGAGTCCTGCTTTGGAGCTTTGATGAATATGGAGATTGAAGTACTTTTATTTGACAGCCGATTTAGAATTTTCAAAACATCGATAGTTTACATAGTACTGTATGTGTACTTATACATATAAAGGCAGCCTGTATGTTTAAATTGAGGGAACATCGATCGGTATTTTTGACAAGGGAAGGAAAGATACCACTATGTTTTGAAATTTTAGTTTTCAAAGTTCAGATTTTTTGGTTCCATTCAAAATTAGTTCCCTTTAAAGATATCACATTTAAGCATAATGTTGTGCAAAAGTTTACAACGTCATAAACTGTGGACTTCCTTGGCTTTTTTTCCTTCCAGGAAAAGGGATCGTATGTTACTATTCTTAATTGGCGGTTTTTGTTTCCAAAAATATATATTGTCATTTATGGTGTTATATATGTTCAAATTACCGAACGTCCAATTAACAAACTGTATTAAGTAAGAGATTGCCACACTAATATTATAATTATAAAAACTAATTATGATTTTGTTTACTGGAACTTCTTACCACCGTGAAATTTGTGTTTTTAAATTAATGTTGCATAGCATATAATATCAATTAGATATAAGTGAATAATTATTTGGTTGTAAGTTATGCATATTTCATGTCAAGACTTCGGGTGTTCCGTCGAACGTTTCAACTTTCAAGGATGTAAGAGCTACTTTCACTACAAGACATTTGACCATCACCAACGGAATTTAACGAACAGAATCCATCACAATGGCAACGGATCTCACACAAATGCTATTTCGGGATTCCTAAATTCATTTGTGACATATTAGCAATGGATTACCGACAAACAACGACCCGCGCTAATCCATCACATAATTCTAGAAGATTACCCACGGATTGGAGATGGAATCCCATATTTTTCAATCCCGTAAAATTATTGACTCAAATTAAATATAAGAAGAATTTATTTTAATAATTTTAGAAGAATACACACTAAGTAGCGACATGTCTAATAATTTTAAAGACTGTCGCTGATATATTAAAATCAAGTTTTTAGTAAATTTAAAAAATTGCACATGAATCAGCGATTGAAGATGTTAACTTTTAGGATCTATTTGGTACGACTGCATAATGAAAACATAATTATTTTTATTAATATATAAAAAACTAAACAAATTAAATTTGATAAATAAAGAAAATAATGTCATTTTATAAAATAATTTTTTGTTAGTTAAAATATATATTTAAATAAATTGCATATAAACATATTTCATTTCATTCAAAATACATATTTTTTCAAATAGTTGAAAAACAATTATTTATAATTTAAAAACAAAGTTACAAAATAAAGATAACAATATACCATAAAATCTTAAAATATAAATATGATCAAAATTATATAATTTTTAAAAATAAAAATATTATTTAAATGAAGTGTTGAAATTTTTGAAAATATAATATTTATTGAATATTGTAAGAAAAAATAATTTAATTATATTATATATCAAAACACTCATTCCCCATGAAATGAAAGTCAGCCAAAGAGAAACTTAAGGCATAAAGTATAGCGGTTTTTTATAATCTATATAATTTATATATTAGACTATTACTAGTAGAATTAATATCATAAAAGTTATATAAAAAACATCACATGAGGCTTAAGGCATAACATTTTACCGTGATAGCAAACTTTTACAGGAAATGTGTATCAATATCATAAGAACACCACCATTTATCTACATTTTATAAAAAATTAGCAAGCTAGTAAAAACATAGACTAAAAAACATGTGATTACGTTAATTTTTTTTACTTACATGGCGCAACTTTCATTTCTACTCTTATCGCGATAAATCATGGCCCAAAATCACGCTAAATTACGGTTAATGTAAATAGCGGCGCTATTTGCGGAACCGCTATAATTTACTGCTAAAATGAACTGCTATTCTATCGACCACCGCTAACCGCGATACCACCGCTATACCGACGCGATTAACTGCATAGATAATAATACACGCCTCGCTAAGGGTAATTTTAAAAACATCCTTTTTAAACCCACAAGTTCTTTTTAAAGTTTATAAAGCATCACATGCATGAATTTGATCCCAAAACATCTTAATGCAGTTAAATTGCATTTAAACACCGTTTAAAAATCAATTGGGTCTTTACTTCAAAATCATTTCAGAGTTTTAGTTTACAGAAAAACATACGAGCCCAATTTCAAAACAATTTAGTTTGTTTTAAAAAAGCGAGGTGGTTACAATTCAAATATCTTTATACAATTTAAATGAAACCACACAACTCGTGGCCTTCTAAAATCCCAAGCTCTACATAAGTCATCATTAATTATCAACCTGAGCATATGTCAAAATAAGTTAGGCGATGCAAATGCCTATTGAGAATACCCATGGTCAACTAATTTAGAGTAGGTGATATCACTCACCATATTCGAATTAAACCCTCAAAAATACATCTTAAAACACTCATACGTTATAAAAATAGTTCAGAGGAATATTTTTCCCTAAAAATCACCGTAGTCAAACATTGTATTCAAATACAACTTTGCAATACCGAAAACATCATAGATATAGTTTTTAAGGGAAATGATCCCAAATCAACATAGTCAACGTTTGAGTTGAAAATCAACACTACAACACTAAAATCATAATAAATATGGTTTAAGGGAATTTTGTCCCAAAATAAAAAAATGTCAAAATTATCATCATAAAACACTGTTTGCCTCAAAACATCATTTCGTCATAAAAATGGTAAGTCATATGTATGGTGTCTGCATATGCTACGAACCTACATCCCAAGTCCATCTCATCAAGTCTATCCTCACATTAGTGGTTTTAAGGAAATATCATACCCTTCCATCTATATCATAGATAGGTGCTCACAAAACACCATTCAAGCACCACGTGTGGGGTAGCTATCCTCACACGTGCAAAGTGATGATTATCTAGAAATCTAATCGCTATATCTTTCATATTTAAGTCAATTTCCATATGGATATCATGAGTGACACCACACAGCCTCCCATCTTAAATGCAACGCACATGTAGGATGCAATCTTTAAAATCGTCTTTTCATCTTTTTTAGTTTGTCATTAAATATAGATTTTTATGAATGCACAAGTATACTTAGATAACACATAGCACACAAAATGAATGCATACAAATATTTTAAAAACAAGCCTAACCATAAAATAGTTTAGGGACATGAACTCTGATAAACTCACCTTAGTTAACTGGTCACTTAAGTCCTCTTCTTCAAAGCTACACCTCTACTCCTTCCCTACAAGTCAAGGAAGAAGTGTTACTACAATTCATTCATTTGAGGACAAAACCAAAGTTCACTAACAACACTTCTTAAGGTCATTAATCTCATTTAATTATAATGAAAAAACCTTAAGGAAATTACCAGGGACCAACACCCTACAGGCTACAACTTACACATCACAAGATTTGCCAGGTCATGATTCAGACCAAGAACACGTGTCTAAGGCCCAACCGCAACGCTGAAGTTGGGCAGGGAGCAAATTTATTTCCAACACTTCTCAATTCTTTCATTAGGTCATTCCCATTTCATCTAGACTCCATTCATGACTCATAAGTGACTTAAAACATGTCTAAACCTTAGCACGTCGTCTCTAAATGGTTAAGATGTCCATGGCTTAATGCATTAAGTCCCAAAAATCCTAATGGATTAGAATTCCATTAAGACATTGGCTAAACACTTGAACCCAAGCCATCCACCACATCAAACACTTACAAGCAAACCATTAAGCACTTAATCATTAAGTCATCCCCAAGGGAGTCATTCCCACTACTTAATTCCAATTCTGAAAAAAAATAAGCTCATGGAATCCTTAATTCCAATAATTGATTCAATGGTGGAACAACGTCCAATTCCAATCATTATTTCAATAGACTTCAGAGAGTCAAGATCTACCATCAGCTTAGGAACAATACAACAAAATCTAGCATCAATCTAACAAATACCAATGCATCAAGAATATAAGGTAAAACTTTCCACGACTAATGTACAACACATTCATGGGTCTAGAACTTCAAACACCCATTTCAATCATAGTTCTAGTGATTCTAAATTCATTTTGTTAACATTAAATGATTGAGGATCATAAGGAAACCATTTAGAAATGATCTCTTTCATCCGTAACAACTTCTAGGGTTCATAACACCCATTTCTTCATTAGAGGTGATACTAAGTCATCCATTGATTGGATAATGATCACATAATGGTCAAGAATCATAAACTAACTCTTGAGATCCTGGGATTTACCTCACCTAAATCATAAGCGTTTTCACGGTAGAAAACCCCAAACCTTAGAATGCATTTTCAGGCTAGATAAAAGGAGATTATATATTAAGTTGTTAGGATACTTCAAGAACTTGTTCAATCTTCAAACTCTAGCAATTGATCTTCATTAAAACCCTAAAAAATTGCCCCCTCTTCTCTTCATCTCTTAAAATCGTCTCTCATTAGAATATGGGGAGAGATCCCCAAGTTACTTAATTAACTTTCAAGAAACAGCAAGGATGGTCCCTAAGTTTAATTCTTCCAACATATAACACCAATGGGCTAACCCTTTAATGTAAGTTTTCAACTTTATACCTTTTACTATAAAGAATACAACTCATCTTCATCTTGGTCATTCACTAGGTCAACCCTAATAAATAGTTTAGTCATATGGAAAAAATGGTCCTTGTCACTAAAATTTCTAAAATTAGGTCATTTTATTGTTTAAAAGAAATGTCTAGCATAATCCAAGTTTCCACTTCGAACTTTCACTATAATTTATCAATCATCTAAGTCTTTAACAAGCCAAATCTAAATATGCAAAGTTCGGAAAAATCAACAGTTTTAGTCCCTACGTCTAAATTTCTCCTCAACTTTTCGTAGTGGAACAAAGGTTCACTGTTCTCTTGGTCTATTTCACGAAAACGAAGTTTTTTGGGCAACTAATTGTACCTAAACTCGTTTATCAGATTTAATTTGCACATCTCGATGCATCACCGTTCTTAATCGGCCACGTGTTTCAGTGACTCGACTTTCATACTTCATATTTATTTCTCTTTTTAACAGTGTATCTCTTGGATACATCGCGTCTATATGGACTAAGCATCGCATAATCCAAATAGTTTCAACTAACCTTCATATTTCTTGCCCAATGCCATTTCACACAATACAACTACAATGATATATTTATTTAAGCCACACACACCTCAGCATAATAACACAACATGGTACCATGCCATCATATCTACCAAAATAGATCAAAACATACTTACTGGTTGAAATGCGATGTTACATTGTTGTTCAAAGTCAACTTTGTTACAACACTACAACTAATATTCGTTCAACAAGTTTTCTCATCTCACTTTGGTGTACATATAGTTTATTACTTTTATATCTTTCATAATTTGGTTATATTATGTTAGTAGCACAAACAACTTTCAAATAATCATGAAATGTATCCTTATAAGAAACCTATAGATATGAACCTTTCTCTTGAAACTTGTACTCCAGATGACGTTAAAGTGGTGGTAGAGGTTGTCAGTGGATGGTTGTGGTCTATCACATTAATAACAACATGGAAATATCTATAAACAATTATAAACAATATAATTTTGATAAAACTAATTAAATTTGCTCATTAACAAGCTCACAAACAACAAATGAGCTTGAGCTTTTAAATTATATCAAACTAATCTCATGTAAGTTTTGGCTAGTTTAGGGTTTCCTGAAAAGCAAGCTCAAGTATGTTACGTCATTTAGAGTGAAATACAAGTCTCATAAATAAGGCTCAAAACAATGCAATATCAAGCTTGAGCTTGATTAAGCATGGTATTGGCTTGGTTCGTTTACACACATGGATATGATTACTAAAGCAACCTTATTGATTTTGAAACATAATTTAAATATGTTTGATTATTCTTTTTTAGGAGTGAAATTTTGACAATAAAACGTTGTATTTAAACCAAAAATTAAAATGTTTCATTCTTTTTATCATATAGTGAAAATTTTAGTTACGTGGTCAATCAAATATGTGAAAATACACATCAATGTATATAATTTTATTTACACCTTATTTTTCTAAAAGTTCATATTTAAGATGTTATGTTAAAAGATATGTTTAGTTCAAGGATTTATTTTATAGAAGATAAATTCCTTGGATCACATTCATTTGAAACTTTGATAAATTTTTTAAATATATTTTGGTAATGATTTTAAATTGTTTCATTAATGTAGTATAATAATATCAAAAGAAATAAAACTATTTACCTATACTTTAGTCTTCTATAACTCTTAATAATAATGAGCGATTTTTAAAGTCTTCTATAACTTTTTAATAATACTAAGTGATTTTAAAATTAATTGTTTAATGATAATAAATAATAATAACATAAAATTATAAATCAAATTCTAGTAGCTTAAAATATAAAATAGTCAAATTAAATATGTAACTTTGTTATTAATTAGTTATAGAAATAATTAAAAGTAATACTAAATTGAAAGTTATATATAATTTTATTCATTCACAATCTGTGGATGGAGAACATTCAGTAATGTGATTCTAATATATATGTATCTTATCATATTATTTAGTAATGTGATTCTAATATATATGTATCTTATCATATTGTTCAAAATAGTTATGGTTTTAAATATCAACTTAATGTAAGAATTATTATATCATAGTTAATGTGAATAACATAATCATTTTCAACAATTTATATTTGTCAAAACTTATAAAAACATAGTTTTAATCTATGAGAGACTATTCCTCTAGTTTGAAATAAATATCTATAAAAGTTAATTCGCGTATCTTCGATAGTCAGGGCTTATTTATGAACCATTAATATTCCATCAATCACGCAATATCATTGGAATGTATAAGTTATTTTAATATTCTATAAACCACTTAGAGCATCCATAATGAATAATTACTACTAAATCATATTTTTAATGTCAAATTAATAAAAAAATAAAACTATGCATGTATGAGCTTTTAAAAGTTGTTTTAATGATTAAACATCCACTATCATCTTTTTGAAATATTTTATAAAGTCATATATATATATATATATATATATATATATATATATATATATATATATATATATATATATATATATATATATATATATATATAAACACATCATACTTCATATTTGTATTATTTTTCATATTTTGTAGGAAAAATTAAAAAATTATAAAATTTTATAATTTTAATTTATATGTTTAAGTGGTCGATGAAATTGTAAAAAAAAAGTACTCACTTTAGTATTAAAAATGGGTCATAGAATAGTAATATGTCATAAATAAACATCTCTTCAAGATTCTTTTATTTAAATGACTTTCTACCCCTCGTCTTAATAACATATTTATTTCATCCTCTTTAATGATATTATGTATTTATAATTTTACTGTTTTTTATTAGCTACCCTAATTTATTTAATATGCAAACTTAAACTATAACGTTTTATGTATTTTATTTTCTTAACTTCATAAGTAATAAAATAACATCGTGTTGTGTACTTAAAACAATAAAAATTTTATAGGAGGATATTTTCATTTCATTTAGATGAAAATAAATTATATAACTAACATTTATCAAATGTTAAGTTACTATCTATAAGGTCAATTCAGGCTATAGAACAATCAAGGGTAATTGAGGTATTTCACATCTAATTTTCTCAACATAGAATATTTTATCGACTCTCTCTCACCCTCTTTCTCATATTCCATCTAGACACTAAAAATCCTACGATCTCTTCTGCCAATTCTCTCAGTCACCCTCCACATCTCCAATAATGCATTCCACCATGAACTGACTGCCTCTTCTTCCTTTCTTGTATTTCTTCTTTCACCCCACCATCAGACATTCAGACCACCAGATCACCACCACTTAGTCCCTGCTATCCACAACCATGACCTAGCCTCACATCACCACCTTCTAGCATTGTTAAACCTTTAATCACAAGAACTAGAAGTCAAGAGGTTTTGGGCGTGTCCAATTCGAAACCTTAGGATCCAAATAGAAGGTCATATCCCTTTCTCGATAGTACGCCCTTTACTTCAAGGGTTTCAACCACTCCCCCTCTGATTCCCTTGGTGACGCCATCTTCAATCTAGTGAACCCCACAATCGGTTGAACAAGGATTTTTTTGCGATTCAGGTTGTTGCTAAAGATGACAACATATGCATTTTAGAGTCTTGGGAAGATGTTAAAGCATGAATGTTTCCTGAAAAGAAGAGTCTCGGGTTTTAGGTGACACATTATGGAGATTTTTATAAGATAGAGTTGTAGTTTAGTGATGTTTTGGAGGATTCTCCTTGCTGTATTGATAGCGAAGAACCCATTGTAATTCTTCTGAAGGTATATAACCTACTTCTCTTTTGTTAGAGTCTATGAATCATATCCCCTTAGGGATCTTTACAAATTAGCATATGCATGAAGTTAATATCGAATCTTCATGTGTAATTTATAGCTCAAGCATGCTCCAAAGCTATAACAGATACTATCAGGATCCAAAGTCTCACCAAGCTTTACCTCTGATTTCAACCATATCTGAAAGGTTGTTTTTCAGTTCGCATAGGTTCGAACCACATATTTCTCCACACACGAAAAAAAATCTATTGGTCAGTCATCAACAATATGTTTGGCATTTGAAAATGAATCTCCAGCCTTAGATAGCTTCAAAAGTTTTCCTTTTTATATCAAAAATCTGATGAAGTTGTCAATGAGAGACGATGAATAATTTCATATTTCATTTGATATTGCCCGACTTATAAATTGTGTGACATGTAGGAATCATATCATGGATGTATGTTAGTTCTTTTTTTCTTATTTAACTTCATTAGTTAATTTTAAAATGACAGTATTCCGATGAAATGCTAGTGCATTACACCGGCATGGTCCTAATTATAACATTGTACTTGATGTTAAAGTATAGTTCCATTATAGGTAAGAGATTGCATATAAGTTACTATTACGAGTAAGAGATTAAAAGTGCATTGTATGTTATAAGGGAGCAAAAAATTTTATCACCTTTAATGTTTTTGGTATTTATCTATGTTAGGTGCGGATTGTTTGTACAAGGTCTGCTGACAAGGCAAACCAGAACATTATGGATGGAAGTGACTAATAAACGTGTAGAACAACTTTCATAAACACCAAGACAAAATACACAAAGATATGATATGGTTCGATTCAAGATGACCTACGTCCACCAGCAAGGGAAGTATTCTTATTTTCTAGCTTGGGGAAATACAAGTTACAAGGTTGCAAAGTTTAATTCACTCTAAGACAAGCACTCTCATATTCTAGAGATGATACCCACTATATATATAGTATCAGTTAACATCATTAACCTATCTATAGAGGATAGGCCCTAAACCCTATAGCCACCATAGAGGTATGGACATATCGACCAGATCTTGGAAAATCCGCTGACAAGATATTGCACCATGCTCCTTGAAGTCAGCACCATCCAAAGTCAACAAACCTTTCTTACATCAGAAGTTGTCAAGCTGACCAAAGACCAGTCCAAGACTTCTTCAGTATGTCATCTCCTTCGATTAGTGACAGCTTTGGATACAAGATGCATTGGACGAAGAGATTCCCTCGAATCTGAATCACCTCGGTTGTAAACCTCTTCGATCTTGGACCGCATCAATTCAGTCCACTCGCCAGTAGGTACCAACTTCTGATAGGTATGATTTCTGTTGCCTCACCACTTCATATGGTATATCTTCCACCATATTAAATAAAAACTTTAAATGAAAACCTATGCGAAGTTCAGTGAGAACTTAAGAGTTTATCTGGCGAAGGTTTTGCCTTTGACAGAAGTATAGTCTGGCATAAGTGTAAAAGCATAGTCAGACCCTTCACAATATGTCTAGGGACATGCCACTCAACCGAAATCCAAGGGGCGGTCATCTAACCGAAGAATGAGTCTTCGATTATACCCTATATTGACACTTAAAGGATGTAGATGGAAGACTTTCTTTACCAGGAAGGATTCATTTGGCATTATTAGAAAAAAAACTTGAAACAGAAGTAGTGGTAGAGGTAGAACCAAGTAGAAGAGAGTATAGTCCAGAAGCAGGCCTGGCATCACCTGCAAATGGATCGAGAAAGGTTATTACAAAGGTCAGTACCCGAGAATCTCGATAGGAAAGGCAAGAAAGAGGCCAAAGAGATCTATAGTGATGACCAAGAAGAGATATTGGCAACCATAAGGTAGAAGATTACGTAGAAAAATCGGGAGGGTTGGAGAAGCGTGGTTTTTCATTCAGTGACAGTTGTAGCTTAGGCTACGGTCACAGGTGGGAGAAGAAGATGGAAAACTCTTGTCTCTAAAGGACAGTTTGATCGTATCCGTAGTGGAAGAGAGCAAGGTGGAAAGTATCACTTGCACATCTAAGGGTCCTGGATGTGTCGCAGACGTCAGGGTTAGACAACGGCAGAGACAAGCTAAATGCAAAAGCGAATGACCCTCTTTATTGGCAACGGTGTGTATAACATGGAAGGATTTTAGGATAACTGTAGCAGGTGTGTTATCCAAAGTCAGAAAATGAAGTCAAACCGAGAATGCCTAGATTAAAAAATTTATCGCACATACCTTCAACTGAAGCAGGAGTCCTTTTAGAAGAAATATCGTATTACCTTAGATGAGTCACTGCTCTTCATTAACCATGAAGGAAGTAGGAGCATCAACAATCCTAGTAACACCAGAGCGAGTGGGAGCAGACCGCTGACAATTACTGCCATGGAAGGTGATTTGCCAGTTAGCGCCTCTTTGATTTGGTACCCAGGTTAACAATGTACAACTGTTGACAGAAAAAGGGTTACTAGAAGACTTGTCCAGAAGCCAAGAGGGTGAAAGTTTCCATACAGTAAAATATGGCTAGAAGGATGAGTGATGCTCAACTTGACAAGGACAATAATGGTCCTTGATCAAGAAAATCAACAGAGAAGGAGGCACTTCGTAGACAGAGGATGTTTAGAAGTCAGGAGAAGGCCAAATACAAGAGGCGTAAAGAAAAGGTGAAGAAGTCATTCTAAACAGTAGGAGTAAAGTTGAATTGAGGTCCTTTCTCCATACTGTGGAAAAAGACTATCATCCGAAGTTCTTAGTACCTTGGCTGCGGTGGAACTTTCCAGACGAGTCAGATGTGAAGGATCACATCCTTGTATGACAATCTAGACAATAATATCTAAGTTGCACCATCAGGAGTTTTTTTCGGCTGTTGAAAGGAAAAATCAGGTGCGCACAAAAGTTAAACATGTATAGATAATGAGGAGGAATGGTTGCAAGAGCGTAAGTGTTATCACTGCTGCACCAGGAGAAGATTCAAGTACCTTATTTTTCATCTTCACGTTGTATGGTTGATGTTATGTTGGAAGAGGGATCCAACATACATATTATTAATGAGCTTAGATACTACGATCCATCAAATGAGAACTAGGCGTAGTTTAGTTGTTATTGGGAGTAAGCAGTCAGAATATGAGCTTTAGGAGACCAGAAGTTTTTGGTAGAAGTATATCCCGAAATTCCTGGAGAAGTTCATAAGACTGTTGCTGAAGACCAACGTTCCCTATTTGGAAGTTGTTCACTTTCAAAGTAAGTGTTGAAGACAGGTGTGTCCTCAACGACCATTTTTCTCCATTAGGAGAAAGGTGGAGAACTAGAGAGAGCAAGAGAAATTGGGTGGCACGAAGATCAGTTTATTTAGTCTCCAAGAAAGAGAATTTGAGCAAAGTGTGGAGCCTAATATGATCTAGAGAAGTCCAAATAACCGAAGAGGTTCAACTATCTGAAGCAACTAAAACATAGAAGAAAATAAGCCAATATTGTTTTGGTCTGCACGTCGGATGGATCCTCAGTCCTCGGTCATGGAAGTTCTTTGCTCTGGCCAGACTAACTGAAGCGGATTGACAATTGGATGAAGTATCACGAGTCGGGTGCATCTCACCTAAAATAGGAGTAGTGCTTCTCTAAGAATATTAGCCGAAGGGTTGGAACCGAAGAGTATTAGATCAGCACGACCGAGGAATGTCACACATTGTTACGATCAGTAAATAAAAGAACAAAAAGTATCAACCCTAACACCACATGCTGGTGGTTCAGCGGCGGTGCCAGGGTGGCTAGCCAATAGCCTTGCACTGATCTCGTGATTAGTAACAACCCACCAACCCTCTCTCCGGCCCCTCCTACTTCTGATGACGACTGTGCAATGGTTTTTCGGCGTCTTCAAATTTTCCGATAACCCACAACCCTCCATGTTCTCCTTCTTTCTTGTCTGCCCTCTACGCGATTTTACTTTTTCTTGGATCCAAGGACGAACACCAAGCACCACTCCCTTTCTCCTCCTTACTCCGACAGAAGCAGACCTTCATCTACCCCTCCGCAAAAGATTCCGTCGACCTGAAGTTGATGTAATCTCCCTCTCGGTCTCTCTGGTTCTCTCTTTCTGTCAGTCTCGATCCCTCTCACACTCTCTCGTTCCATTGGAATAAGATGATCTACGATTGAGTGGGGATAAGGACTTGAAGTGACAAAGTTGGCGGGATAACCACGCTTGAACCGGACGTCGTCCTCCGGATCTAATTCGATTAGCATGCAATGTTAATGTTTAAGAAATGACGATAAGCCCAACCACACTTTCCTATAGTATTTAAAACAACCCCTAAACTCCCAAACTTAATATAAGCAAGTTTCTACTATGTACAACTTTGGTCCTTCCATTTATTTTAGACATTTGTTTACTTATTATTATTATTAATTTCAATTTTTTCTACTATCATGATAATAATTCACAAAACCATTTAATAATTCTTTTTAAAACAGAGTTCCAATTATTAATTAAGTTATTAATTAACTCAATAATACATGCATAAAAATTATCCGTTGCACACGTGCTTCAGTCAGGGACCGCTCCGGATACGAGATGCCTCGGATGATGAGATTCCCTCGGATGTGAATTGCCTCAGTCATGAACCTCTTCGGTCTCGGACAACATCGATTCACTCCACTCGCTAGTGTGCAACAACTCCTTATATATATGACTTCAGTTGCTTCACCACTCAGATGGTATATCTTCCATCAACATTTTCCTCAGATCAACTTCTTACCAGAATCAATACACATTCTAAACTACAACCTACGCTTCGCAGCCTCGTAAATCCAAGTCTCTGGACAATACATTGGATCGACCATAGTTATAGCAACAACCATAAAGCCCTTCTACTGATTTGACCAAGTTTCTTCTTGATCGCATTCATCAGGCTGTGCCTCGGTCAAGACCGGAGATTCCGCTTTGGTCGCACTACGCTTCGGTTCAGAGTCATGGATCTCAAGTTATACTTATTTCTAGTGAAAGTTATATATATATATATATATATATATATATATATATATATATATATATATATATATATATATATATATATATATATGCACACACACATACGTACATATGTACATACATGCATACATACGTACGTACGTACGTACGTATGTACATGCATACATACATAATACATATATATATATATATATATATATATATATATATATATATATATGTGTGTGTGTGTGTGTGTATATATATATATATATATATATATATATATATATATGTGTGTGTGTGTGTGTGTGTGTGTATATATATATATATATATATATATATATAGGGCTGGGATATAACGTAACTGGTAATTATTGTGTAACCTTGTAACTCAAATATTCTTGAAAGAATTGCTTTTTTGTTTCTCATCAAATCGATCCATTTTTGAGAAAATATATTCAAAATATTGCTTTCTCGATTCAATCTTCGCAAAATCGATTCAAAAAACATTTATTTGCTTCAGATCGATCAATTCATGGTAAAAGAAATTGCGAAATACATTTTTAGGAGAATATTATTCGAAAATGTTTTTGGCAAGAATACATGAATATTATTTTTTTCAAATAAAAATTTTACATAATTTTCAATTAATCTGATTTGAATTTGCGCACTGCAACGGTCATTGAATGTGGGGGATGATAATAGTTCCTTTTCAGTGAACAGTTCTATTTTGACGATTTGGGTTTAAGGTTTATGGTTTACGGGATGAAATGGGTGGTATCCTTAAATAGTACCCGTGCAATACGACAGACAAGAAATAGTTTCTTTTTGATAAGTTATCTATTTTTGAGAACATGTCATATTCCAAAACCATACAATGTAATAGCAAATAGTTAAATTTCGGCCAAATACTCATTTCCAAAATCATAATGTTTTTCAATATGTTGCTTATGGTAATAATTTTCGGCAATTTGAATAATGACAAGTTTGTTACTATTCAGTAACAACGGTTTGAGAAAATATACAACTAACATACATTATAGGAGTAGGAGTGAGATATTTTTGCCGTTGACAAAAAAATTAATTGTCATTAGAAGTTAATTATATTTCATAATTTTGTTGCTTTTAGCAACCATTATTAGAAGATATGTAACAATTTCTAATTTGATTAATTATTAATATGCAATATAATTAACCCAGTACTTAACAATTAGATGTAACAAATTTATTCGAACTTTTAGTTTTAAAAATTCTAATATGGCTTATGTTACTTATTTTTCAAAGACTACCAAAAATTTATTGTTACAACAATGTTTAAATAATAAGTCTTTATAATCATTAAGAACTGAAAGTATATTTATATTACTAATTCTCTCCCTTGTACTTTTTATAAATTAGCATGTTCCTAAGTTACCGGCCAAATTACAATAATTATAACTTGAAAGTAACGAGTTACAAAAATCACCAACCTATATACACCGTGGCCTTAAAAATTATATTTCCATAGTCTTTGTAAAAGTTAAAAAACAAAATGGAAAACAATTTTTACAAGTCAAAAAATTCCTGTCATTTTAATTTATTTGACTTAAGTTGCTGTGTTTGTTTTTTGTTGAAAAAAGATAACTGCTATTTGTTAGTTCTGATCACACAGTAAATAAAACTAATTAAGTGATTGTGAATAGAATACTAATGTTCCTAAATTATCTGTTTTTTTATATTTTGTTATATATCAAAATGTGGATGTGTTGCTCGAGTCATTTGGGTCTACACACGGTTAGGGTTCTAGAAATTGTGCAGGGATATGCAAATTGAAGCTGCTGAGAATGTATTAAATGATAAAAATAAATCAAAGATAATGTATTTTAAATAAATAGATTCCTAATTTTTGCTTCAGTTATGAATTATTGGAATTAAATACATTGAATACATTCAATTCAAACCTTTTTTTTTAAGAAATTCAAAATTATGAGAAAATAACATGTCGCCAATTCAATGAGGAGATGACATGTGGCTTTGAGTTACTTATTTATTAGGATATATATATATATATATATATATATATATATATATATATATATATATATATATATATATATATGTATGTATGTATGTATGTATGTATGTATGTATGTATGTATGTATGTATGTATGTATGTATGTATGTATGTGTGTGTGTGTGTATGTATGTGTGTGTGTGTGTGGACATAAGCTTCATAATGTAAAACAGAGGTTAGAAGATTTAATCAGGGTATGATTTCAAGTTTGATTTGGTTGATATATAGTTGCCATAAAATGACCTGATGCAAACTTTTGTTTTGTGAATTCCAAACCACCACTGCCACTAAACACAAATTGCACCACTGGTAACTATCTCTCCTCTCTATTTCATTCAATCAATGCTCTTAAAAGAATGTTACATCTGTCACCAATGGTGGTCAAGAATGCATGAGGTTAGATCTCCCTTTTTCAATATCTCTAATCACATGCTCACATTCGGTATTGGTTTCTATTCTCTCCATTAGTAGTGGCACCTTACATTTGGTTACCTTATGCAGTCAGGCTTTTATAAACTGACAAAGGAAACCAAAAATGGACAACATAATCTCTTATTCCTTTAATTTTGTGGTGGAAATTCGCTTTTTTTTTAAATTACTCAACATTACTCGTTTTCTATTTAAACTTAAAATTTTTTCCTTTAAAGTAAGTTGCTTCAAAACACAAGTTTGTACAAAGTCGGTTGCTAAAAACTTTGTGGTGGTTTGGTCTTGAAAACTTCGAAATAAGTTTTTGCTTATAAAGTTATCTGTAATGCTTAGGTTCCTAAACAGACCTTTAATGTTTTATTATTTTAAGGATCATTCCTGCAATTTTTACATTTTAGTAATAGTCTGGAATAAACCATAGTCTGGAGACTTGGATAACAAAATTACTCGTTACTGAAGTTGGTGATTAAAATACCCTTATTTACAAAGTAGGTTGCTATAAATACCATTTTTTTACAAAGTATGTGGCTAAAAACCATGTTTTCGTCTATAGCTTCGTCCAGAAATTTTTGTTTGGAAAAGTACCCAATTAAATTGCATACACCATAGTGAAATCTGATAAAATGCCTTTTTTTGTCTACAAAGTAGGTTGTTAAAAGTATCATTATTTACAAAGTAGGTTACTAAAACTCTTGCATAAACCGAACTTCTTACTGGAAAAATGATTTTTTTTTTTTGGCTGTACAAAGTAGGTTGCTTGAAAATGTGCATAAATCGTAGTCTAATCTGGAAAATTGGATTTTTTTTTTTTTTTTGTTCTACAAAATAAGTTGCTATAACTCCCATTTTAAATATGTTAAATTCTTAAAATTTAATGATATAATTGAAATTATAATGCCTCTTTTGATCATAACACTTGATAGCTTACCATTTTGTAAAGAAACTAAAACAAATAAACGTGAAATTTATATCACAACTTTTGTTGTTTAAAGTACCGTCACAATGCGCGGCTTCCACTCATCGTATGTAATTATCAAGTAACTTTCAGAGAAAGCTTACCAAGGGAGATAGTTTTTTAAGAGAACCTTTTTATTTATCTGACATATAAATAAGTTCTAAAAGTAGTTAACTATTATGGATTTTTCTAAATAAAATTTAACTGAAAATAGATTAGATTATCTTAAATTTTCGTCTTCACGTTTATTTTGCTACGAAAAAGACATTCCAATTTCCAAACATGCTCTACTCATCAACTGATATCTTTATTAGCTTAATTCTATAACTTTAATAGTCATTATATTAAAAACATGAGAAACCTCAAAGCCTCTTCTCTGTCTCACTTTGACTCTTAACTATCTAATTTATATTATTTGACTTATATAGTATTTACCACCTATAATCCACATAATTTTTAAGATGAGGTAGACGATCCATTAGCGCCGATCGCATTGCCATTGTGGTCGCGGTGGTTCTGGTGGTTGTTTCTTCTGTTTTCTGGGTTGCTAACGGTCTTGTGATTGTGCATCCACACCTTAAAAACGCCTTTAGTAACCCCGATGTGGTTGCAAAATCCGACGATCATCTCTTCCTCTGTCTTCAGCATCTTCCATCCAATTTTCTCCGCGAATTCTTGCATCTTTTCCTTCTGATGTTCTGAGAATTTGGACCTGAATCGTTTTTTTCCCTTTGGGTTTGACCTGGTAGCGACAGCGGGGGTGAGGATCGACGGGTGGTTGTTGTTAGTTGGTTCTGGTGGTGGTAAGCCTGGATTGAGGGCGAGGAACATGTGCGGTGCTGCGGGGTAGTATGAGGATGAAATTGGGGGCGGAGATTGTGAATCCGGCGGAGTGCTGCTGCTCTTTGCCATGCCGGCGAGACAGGAAGGTGGTGGTGCTGACGGGGGTTGACGGTGTTGCTGTTGGCATTGGCACTCAATGACTTGTGGTACGGTTTGGTGGAAGTGATCGGCTTCAAGGCGGTGGAAGCTGCGATGGCAGCCACAAGCATCGCATTGTAGGGATGAGGTGGTGGGTGACGGCATAAACTCCCCGCATCCGTCCAGAACCTGGCCACCAGTGGTGGCGGCGTAATTCTTGATGCATTTTCCATAAAACAGGGTGACCGGTACTGGCGGGTGTTTCTGGCGCTTGAGTACACCATTGGTTAACTGTGGTGCGGACTGTTTTCCTATCCTATTAGGTTGGAGTCCAGTTGGTGCCTGGATTTCAGAACCATGGACTCTGACGGTTGGCGGTGGTTGTGGCGGTAGGTCCATGACTAGTTTGGCTTGGGGCGGGAATGATGGTGGGGAGGGTTTTTATCCATGGGAAGGAAGAGCTTGACTCTAAGAAGTAAATGAGGTTTAAACACATGGAAACAAAATAGATGATGGAATTTTAGTTTGTATTTATTAAATTGACTTTGTTAAAAAAATTTATTGATATAATATTATTTGAATATAAGTATGAATACAATGTAATGAATAAATTATTAGATGATAAATTATTTTTTTGTTAAATATTTTAGAGGGTAAATGAAGAAAATTAATGATTCAAAATACCATTCTCACTTATAGCAATAAATGAATTTTAAATTAAAGGTAAATGTTTGGTAAGAGAGAATATATTGAAAGAAAATAATTTCATAATGATATTAACTCGGTGATATTATTTCAACATTAATAATGTAAAATATAATTTTATATTAATATTATTGAATAAAAACTGATGAAAAATATCATTAGAAAATGAGTAAGTTACATAAAATGATATTTGTGATTGTCAAAAATTTGCATTTCAATTTTTTGAAGTTTAACGACTCCATTAAGGTTGAATTTTAAGGGGTTTTGCTTGTGAAACTTTATATGTTTTATATTTTTTATATGATTCTAATTAAAAAAATAACAATAAAACAGGCATATGCAACCCTTTCCTGCCCTCCCTCCACTTACCCACCACCATCCACATTGTATTATCGTCTTCTTAAAACGATTGGACTTGTAAAAATAAATACGGACCATGGAAAAAGTCATGAATTGATTTGACTTGTAATTTGAAGTAAAAGATGGCACCTGGCACACAGACACTGTTAAATTCTAATTCAATCAAAGTCAAAAATCTGTTAGGCAATGCAACAAAATACACATGAAAGTTATAACTTATGATGTGCACGGTTAACAAAAATTGCATAGTGAATGTAATTCATGAAGTTAATCAACAGTCAATATAGTATTGAGCTTAAGATGGTAGGACGTATACCAAAACAATAGAATTCCTAGTAGAGATAAAATCAACTCGATGAGTTCTACACAAATTGCAGCTGTGTTTGAACGATTACAGATTGTGAAGGAATGTAGCAAGACCCCTCAAAATCGCAAATGTAAAAAGAATATTGGGGTTTAGAGAAATCCAAGTTGCACAAGCTTAATTGACCAGTATAGCAAGGAAAAGTCACATAAAAAATTATGAAGGGGAGGAGTCATTCAAACCATAGCATCGCACCAAGGGGTGGGGGTTGTGTACATCGATGTAGTTAGGCGAATGTGCAAGTAACCAAGCCTCGTGAGAATGACGCTGCTAAAAAAAAAAACTACTTCTCGAGATTAAGGGGGTTTTTGGGATTGTTTTTCAAAACTCCTTGACTTATTTGATATTCAAATAATCAATAAGTAAAAAAAAGTGTTTGACAAAGCAATAACCACTTTTCAAAACTATGTTTCATCAGATGTCAATAATTCAAAAAGGATAAATCACACACCCCTGGTTTATAAAAACTGTTTATAGTTTAAAGAAATAGAAAAGATCATAATACCGTAATTAACCTACTTTACGTATTTTTGTTTCATTTGGCCTTCAGTTTCACACTTCACGTCGTCATCCGGTATATAAGCATGTCCTTTGTTTTCATTTTACATATATGCTCATCCAAACACATTTTAAAAGACCGGTTTATCAACTTATAATTTTTTGCCATCAAATAAGCTAATACAAACATTTTTTTTTAAATTTTTTTGTCACCACATAAGCAAATAAACACTTATATCACAAAGTGTTTAGTGAGTTAAATAAGCAATCTCAAACACCCTCTAAGAAGTAAAGAATGATTACATTTCATGACAGCTACTTAGATGGCTCGCAATAGGGGTTTGCGACAAGGGTTTCTTTATTGGCAACACATAAAGAAGATGAGAAGTTAAGGTGGAGGGAAGCTGGGGAAAGGGTAGAAAAGGTGTTTAAACATTAAATCGAGGGGAGGGTGGGGCGGTGGGAAACTAGAGAAAGGTGAAGGGCGGTGGAAGGCGACGAAACATTGGCTAGGGATGACAATCGTGTGACTGAACATAAAACGATTTCTTAAATTTTTTTTGATTACAAATAAATTAATAAATAAATGAATAACTAAAAAGGGTATTTTAATAATTTCACATGGAACGAGTCAACCACATGAACCACTACCACATCAATATCTAAACCTAAGAAGGAAATCGTTAAAAAACTTGGACTTGTAGTACAAACTGTTAATAAGCATGAACTATTTTTGTAATTATTCTTATAACAAAATTTTACAATATAATAAATGTCATAGAATGACAGGTTAAGTAATCATAAATTGAAATAATTTTATGTTATCTTACGCATAGATGAGACTCTTATCTCATTAAGAGTGTGTATCGAGTTTTATAAATAAGGCTAATTGTTATACTTTTCTCGCAAGGAGTACAATCCTGAGGTGCCCACGAGTCCCGGGAGGGTACACTACGCGGCCTAGTGCAGCCTCTTGGATTCTCCACCCTGATTTCCCTCTCCTCTCTCTGTTTTTTCATCCCTTCTCTTGCTGCTATTTTCTTTTTTTTTCTTTCTCATGTATATGTGTATTAGGACGTATATCTTGCTATTAAAATATGAAAGATATGTATAACATGGATTGAAAGATGGAGGAGATGAGTGATATGGAGCTAACATGACATATTGAATTGAAGATTAAAAGATGAGTATAACACATGGTCACTATGTAAAAGTTTTGCCATTGAATATACTTTTTAAGATTAATAATCACTTTTTTCTCAATAATATAGTAAAATTCAATTGTTTATGCATTTAATTGACAAATATGCCATCTAACTTTCTTTAAAAAGATATGATTTAAAGTATATCTTTCTAAACTATCTTTATCTTTCAAATCAATATTGGTTCTACACATTTTATTTGATAAAATATATTATATATATCCCATATAATTTGCAACATGATTAACACTAATTTACAACTATCTTATATATTTTTGAGAGATATTTGACATGAAATTAATGCTAGCTTAGTGTAAAGAAAACCTCCCCTTAAAGTAGTGTGAGCGGGGTGTTAACCCAAATAGCGCTATACATAATGACCATTGGTTTAATAATGACTTAATACGTAATAGGTTGTGTATAGTTCCTAGGGACTTAAAGCATTATAGTAGCTCAAGCATCTAACATTAGCATACCGTATGAATATATATATATATATATATATATATATATATATATATATATATATATATATATATATATATATATATATATATATATATATATATATATATATAGAATATAGAAGATTGATCAAATAAGAAGTAAAATTATGCTAAGAAGGTAAGAAGTTTTTTACTTATTTGGTTTTTAGCCGAACCACCAAAATGAATCACTAGATGAATCAATAATAACATGATTCATTGAAAAAAATTCCTAAAAAAAAACATATTGATGAATCATTATTTAGTAAATCAATATTTTATTCACGTTACGTACAATTTTAGTGAATAACAACAAAATAATCGTAAAAATGAATCATCGAGTTGTTTTTTCGAGAACTTTTTTTTTGTGAATCATGTTATTTTTGCATCATCTATTGATTCATTTTTTTGGTTCGCCGAAAAAACATGTAAATAAAAAACTTCTTACCTTCCTACCAAAATTTTCCTTCTTACTGGATCCCAATATATATATATATATATATATATATATATATATATATATATATATATATATATATATATATATATATATATATATATATATATGTGTGTGTGTGTGTGTGTGTGTGTGTGTGTGTGGTGTGTATGTGTGTATAACGAAATATTTTTCTTTAATAACAGGCACTATATATCGTTGTCTTCCAGATGTCACAGTGCGGTAATAAACAACCTTCTTTCACACTCTAACATTTTTGTACATTTAATTTTTTTCGATTATTTGAATTTTATTGCATCAATAAATATAACTCTGTATAGAAACAAACTTCAAACATTATTAAGTATATTTTATATCAAAATTTATTGCTAAACGTACTAGCATCGAATATATTACCGAACTGAAGTCAATTTCATAAAACTTATATATTATGTAATATTATATCATTGTTTAGGTTTTTCACAAAATATTTTATTGTATAATGTCATATCAGTTACATCTCATTAATCTTTTGTTGAAGAGCTTTTATGAATGACCGTTATTTGACTTTCACCTTTTTCAATGTTAGAACTTCACGAGTATTCTAGCTTTTATGTTCAGACAGTAACCATCAAACTTTCGTTTTGCATCTATTTGGTCCATTAAGTTTTTCCCTTGCTATATAGGGTCTTAATGTTTATACAACCGAGTTTAATTGGTCACCCGGTGGTTACTATAGCAAAAGAATTTGCTAAAGTACCCCCACAACGTTTTGAAAATGCATCTAACTGGTCCTTGAATTTTTCATATGTATTTAGATTTTTTCCCTATTGCCCGGTTTTGAAACCTTAAGCCCCTTAAGGAGCAAGGAAAAAACCTAAGGGGCCTAATAGATGCAAAATAAAAAGTTTGGTGGGTTACTGTAGCATTATCATTTTTTTCCTTTTAATCATTTTCTCAATTCATCTACGTCAAAAGAGTAATACAGGAAAATAGAATGTCAGTAACATTGTAAAATAATAAAACTTGACAAAACATTATTATATATAATGTAATATTCTTGCTGGAGTATTATAAATTTGAACCTATTTTAACATAATAATGCTATCATACAGGTACAATCTGCCACAATTGGATTTAATTTTCACATAAAATGTTTTCCCTTTTTGAAAAAACTTACATCAAGTAATCTGTTATTACTTCAAGAAATATACACGTTATAAACATTATTTTACATAACAATTGTTGTCTAACCAATGTGTTATGTGAAAAACTAAATTTAGTAACATGCATACAACATTCATAGCGTTCTAACAAGAATTAACAATATAAACTATAGTTCATGAGCATAGAATTAAAAAATCAAACATGAAGTATAGCTTAAAGTGTAAACAAAACATAAAGCATATTTATCAAAAATAGAACCAAGAGTATTAATATGTTAAGCCTTATTTTATTAAATTATTAAACCCTAGATCATAACATATGTGTAACATAATTAATAAAAGAAATATAATCTAAAATTAGGTTACAGTTCATCAAATACCTATAGTTATTGTAAGATTCTAATCTTCAAAATCTGCAATCATAAGGGAATCACTATTTTTGTTTGTGAATTTTGACTTAATTCCTTTCTCAAAGACTTTGGAACTTCTCTTAACCTCACTTGATCTAATTTTTATATACCTTTATTAGAGATATATAATTTCTATGGTTTTGATCAATTTGTTTTAATGGTTATTGTAATAGATTTGAAGCTCGGGTAGCTAGAATTTTTAGAGGAAAAGGCAGATTTTCGAGGTAGAAAAAATAATGGGATCGGTGATGTGTTTCGGCTAAAGACATTTTCAAGATTACTGTTTATTAAGTTTAGATATCAATTAGATGCAAACGGAATCGAATATGGCTCCATGTTCATGAACTAGTCTCAAACATGATGTACTTTTAAAATTGTCATCGCTTCCAACCATCTTGATGAGATTAATATATGTTGATGCAAATTTCAAGTATCCATGATGAACAATCTATCTAAGAGCCATTCACTCAAATGAATGGTTTATGGATATTACCCTATCTGAAGGTAGTATATATCTAAAGAGATGATTTAAGTTGACCTTACATGTTGTGTAATAGGATAAATCTAGTCTGAATCGATATTATCTTAATGTACTTTCTGATCCTGTGATGTAATCTTCTACCTTATAGACTTTTTTATTCCCTACCATTTTCTACTATATATAAATGATAGTATAAACCTTTATAGTCTATCTATCTTCATCGCTCATCAATAACACTTATCTCTATTATATTATGATTATTTACTTGCTTAAATATCGTTATTTAGTTTCATAGTTATTTAAATTATGCACCTTGTTATATTTATTAAACGTGGTCGCTTTCATCATTTTGCGTCATATCCATAGGGATTGGTTTCTTCCAACATCAAGTTTATACTTATGAAAAACACTGGTTATCGTCTAAATGAACAATTAGGGACAAACTCTTTATATATATATATATATATATATATATATATATATATATATATATATATATATATATATATATATATATATATATATATATATATATATATATATATATATATATATATATATATATATATGTGTGTGTGTGTGTGTGTGTGTGTGTGTGTGTGTGTGTGTGTATCATTGTGCTTAGTTAAAAACAAAATGGCTAGTTAGATTGTACAACCATTATGTAACATCCGCATTGCGAACCTAAAAGTTTTGACCATTTTGGTAGAAAAACTATTTTTTGGAAAAAAACAAATTAAATTAAATTAAATTAAAATTTATAAAATAAAACTTGGAAATAAATAAAAGAATTCTACATTAGAAGTATAAAGTTATTTAGATGTTAAAAGAGTAGTTGAAATTATTAAAAAAGACAACTTCATGAAAAAGGACTAAAAATATTAAAATTCGAAAAACATGTAAAATCATGATTAGATTATAATTGAAGTCTAAATAATAATAATTCAAGGTTAGAAGGTATAGTTATGAGATTCATAAGTTTGAATTAATATTTGAGACCATGTGGAGGAATTTTGACACGAGAGACTAATATTACCAAATTCTTGAAACTTAGCATTTAGGGCTAAATATAAACTTAGGGACTAATAGTGTTAAGAATAATTAATTAAATATTAATGATGAAGTTCTTAGGTTAAGAGTTGGTGTTGGCATCTCTTTAGGACATATATTAAAATAAGGACTAAAAGTGTCAATTTTATCAATCACCTTTGAACAAGGTTTGGCGCATGTAGTTTAAATGCATTAATGCTAGGGGCTTATTTGTGAAAAATAGAACTTTGTTGACGTATAGGGAAATCTTTTAGGGGAAATGGGTAAAAACTTATAGTGGATGGGTTAAAGTTGTCAATAAGCAAACATATATAAACTAGAGACACTTCATATCTTCATTGAATCACATTCAATGAGTTATAGAGAGGGAGTTGAGATCTAATGGCAATTTGAAGTATTAAGTGAATATTTGAGCAAATTAGATACATTCCTAACATTAGCATCTAGTTCCAAGCTACTAGTATGTATCTTATTCTTCTTCGTCCTTTAGTTCGAACTAGGGTTTGGGAGAAATACCTGTGCCAAAATTTAAACTTTAAAACCTATCTTCTATGATGTTTTAGTTCTAGTTTAATAATTTAAATGCTACTTGAAATTCATTTCTATCATCCTCGACTAGTTATTAAATTAAATGAGTTTTTGAGATGTATGAAGCTTTATTAATGGTGGATCTCGAATCTACCTTTCATGAATGAATTTAATGATTTTTAACCTCCTTTCAATGATTCTAAACCATTTATAAACAAAGGAGTCCATTATTTATTTGTTACTTCATGATTTGAACCATTGTGTGTACTTCAAGTTGTGACCTAGCTCCATTGATGGTTTCTAACCATAACTTGAAGTGAGATGAATGATTGATCCAATAATATTCCATGAATTTCTACAAGTACATTTTATTAAGACCTTAAAATGATCATTTGATGATAACATAAGATTTGGTGACAATATGGAACTTGATTCAAGTTTATGATGTTTAACAAGTTTTATGTTGTGTAAAAACTCTCATAAATCATTGGAAATGAAACTTAAATTGTAATTAAACTAGTGTGATTACGCGCGTTGTTGCGGATAATCTTCTAGATAAAAAATTTTAAAAGAAATAGCATGATAGTTTGTAAAAATAAAACAGTATTTAAAAAGCCAAACAAAATACAAACTGAAAACTACATAAAAACAAAGTTGTTAAAAAAAGTTTTAAAATAATTTGCCCCATTTTAAAAAAATTAATTTTAAAGAATATATAGAAAAACAAAATCATAAAAAAAGTTGGAAAAGTGTAATGTTAATTGTTAAAAAAATCTAATTGAAATTGTGAAAGTAGTTTTAAAAGAAGTTATAAGAAGTATTTAAGAGAAGTTTGTAAAATAATTTAAAAAAGAAAGTCACTTTTAACCAAAAAAAAAGTTGGAAAAAAGGTTTGAGAAAAATATGTAAAAGAACTTTAAAATCTGGATGAAAATTATAAAAAGTAGAAGTTTGAAGGGGGAAAGGAACGATATGCATCAATGTTAAAAAATATTGGGAAGTGAAAACAGTGGGGATAGAACCCGGGTCCTTTCCCTACAAAAGCAATGAACTAACCACTACACCAACAACAATTTCTAGAGTTCTTTTGCAACAAAATATCTTTGAAGACAAAATAGGCGCATTTTAGCAAAACCCAAAAATAAACAGTAACCGGCGCATTATAAGTGGCGACAAATGTATATATATATATATATATATATATATATATATATATATATATATATATATATATATAATAATTATTATTATTAGAAATGGTATTCAATATTTTAAGATGTTATTAGACGAATCAAAGTCATTAGAGCTTAATAGTTTAAGTCTAGAAGTGGGGTGGACAAGTGTATGTGGCTAGATGTAGAGAAATCACGAATTCGACATGTATAAAAGTGACTCGATCAGTCCCCACCCTTTGTTAGGGTGATTTGGTCAAGTAAATTCATGTGAAGGCCATGATATAATTTTGTAACTTTTGCCTACGATGTCTAAATCAAGTCTACTTTTGTCCATGCTCTTTAATGGTTATATAGACGATATAAAAGGAATGAAACAAAAGTTTTATAAATAAGAACCTAATAAGTGACTTAATTGATTAATAAGATGTTATAGTTTAGCTTTAGACTTCCTTAGGTGACCATCAACTACCACAAGTTGTTTAGAAGTTGAAGAATGGTTGTTAATAGTAAATGTGAGTATTATCACAAGGATACATGTCTATCAACTATTCTGGGTGGTAAAGTGTTTTCAAACTTAACTTTTACTTGTGATTTATATGTAAAAAACTTATTTCATGATTTATATCTTGAAGATTATCCATTCATCCTTCATGTACATGACATATATGAGGGATGATGACTTGTGTGGCCCAAGTACCTTTAGAAACATTCTCCCTTTTTTGATGTGTTAATAATTAAGCTATAATAACTTTAGGATAGGCCTTTCAAACCTATTACATTGATGACATGTTTAATGGGCACATGTCTACCCTAAACTTTTTGGTGATGGACAATCTTGGCCCAGACAATGGTTGTAAGCTTGGTTACCCAATTTTAGCCTCGGTCATTTACCCATGTGGAAAGGACTTTGTGAGTATATAAGAAATGTTTGGGATTAGTTTCATTTGCATATCATATCATGATATTGCATTATATAATCTCAACACCTTGTTACTTTTAAACTTTTTGTAAAAAGGCTATAAAAACTTTTAGGGAATCTTGGCTTGGAGTTAGGTTGTTGCACGTAACCATTTTCATTATTGAGCCATTTTTCCAAGATGTACTCACTAGACTCCCTAGTCTAACTTAAACGTTTAACATGTATCCACATATGATGTATTGGAAGATTAGAGCTTATGAGGACATTTAGAAGGCCACATATTCTATGATTGCTTGAACTTTTGTTGTAATATGATTGTACCCCCTTATAATTTGAAACTTATGTTTTTGGTAAACTAAGTGGGACCTAATTCCATGATTTTTGGAAGTTGAAGACATTATGTGACAAAACTTTTCTTATTAAAGATATGGAAATGAAGGAGCGTTATAGTTGGTATCAGAGCATTAGTTTAAGTGAACTAGGTGCTTAGTTAGTACTTAGACTTAAACTTAGTGTTTGCATTAGGCAGTGTTGCAAAAATCGGCCGCCAATCGCTTGGCGGTCTGCAACCGATTACGATTAGGCCTAATCGGTCAGCCTTGGCGGTTTGGTCAAATGTCGACCTTGACGGTCATTAGAGGCCGATTAATCGGCCTCGGCGGTTATGTTTTATTTTTTCAATTATTTATTTATTTATTTTTATTTTTTATTTTGGTCAAATATCGTTCTAATAAGTCAAGAAAAATGAAAACAATCAAAATTAAAGAATGAAAATACATAAATGTATAATCTTTGGTTTGTAGCTAAGAATAAAATGAATCATACTTTGATATTTTATGATATTTATTTATTTTTAAACAAATTTCTTTAAAATTTAGGGTCTCTGATTAATCTCCGACTAATCACTGATTAATCCGATTAACCGCACTCGACCGTCAAGCTACAGTTAAGCGATTTTTACAACCTTGGCATTAGGAAAGGTATATAGGTGTAGAAATTCTATGTATTTCCTTTCTATCCCCTCCACCTGTTTTTCGCCGTCCAGGGAAAATCCTCCACATGAGGTTAGTTGGAGTCGAACTCCAGACCTTCCACCACATAGGTATATAACCGGGTGCATCCATCCAGTTAGGCTGGGCTTCACTTGCGCCATAGGTAATTGCCAACCGCCATGGGTTGCAAGGTTGAGTACCCTCAATGTGTTAAAATTGCCGGTTCCAAAAAAAAATGTTTAATTATTACAACCTTGACATGTGAGATTTCTTGGAATGGTGAATACTTGTGGTAATCGTGTCATTCCTAGATTCGATGACAAAGTTGATGTAAATGTGGCATGTAGGGCAAACCCGACCATGCTAGGTAATTTATGTCCAATGCTTGATGTGGTTATGTCCTGTCAAGACGAGAAAGTGATGGAGAAATTCCAAGTATGCTTGATAGACAAGAAGAGAATAGAAAGCATAAGGTGAAGAAAATAATGGAAGGAAGTTCCACTCATGAAGACTTTGAAATGAGTCGAGGAAGTGATTGTGATTAATACCATCGTGGGGAAGGTGAATAAGACATAAGAGGTATTCATTTTGAGGAAGAAATAGGGGTAACCAATCGAGTTTATTCTTACAAATATTTTAGTATGTGTCAACCACCAACATATGAGAGGACGCTAGATCCGATTGTGGTACATAATTGGATCATTGAGATGGATATGTCTTTCCATGCATGCGAATATAGTAAAGAACAAATATTGAATTTTGCGGTAATCAAGCGTAAGAAGCAAGCTTTAAGATGGTGGTTGGAACTTAAGAAATATTTAGCTCCTAATGAGATGAAGAGACTTAATTGGGAAGAGTCTCTTGAAAGAGTTAAAGAGCACTTTTACACCATTAAAGAGATAAGGCAACTTGAAATAGATTTCCTTGAGCTAAAGAAAGGAAATATGACGGTGAATGAATATAGCACAAGATTTCACAATCTCTTGAGTTTTGCGAGGAGACTAGCACCGGATGAGGCTACGAAGATAATTCCATTTATGGGAGGATCGCCATTGAACTAAAAGTTTAACATTATAGACCATGTGAAGCTTGATCAAGCAATAAGGAAAACGAGAAGAATTGAGAAAACTTTTGAAGAGAGTTTATATAGGGAGATCCTTTTCTTCTTTTTTGTTCATTATAATGATGGAAGGGTTACACATTGCTATTAAATATGCCATCGCAGCTCAACTATTTTGAGCTTTTGATGTTGGGTTGCAAGGTTTCTATTTTTCATCTTTTCTATGTGGATGATACTATTTTAGAGCATTGATCGAAGGAAAACATATACAACCTTATGAGCATTCCACATTTTTTTTCCCTTGCATTTGGATATTAATATTCAAAAACCCAAAATTTTTGGTATATGGTGAGCCAGGAGGAGGTGATTAATTTCCATGGGTTGTGGTATGGATCATTTACCTTTGTATTATTTGCGCATTCATATCATATTGGTTCCAACATAGTGAGGGTGGATAGTAGGTCGATGGTGGTTAACAAGTTTGGAAAGAAACTTACTAATTGGAAAGTACCTCTTATGTCTATTGGAGCTATGTTGTTGAAGTTTGTTTTGGGTGTGCTTAGTGTTTTCTTTATGTCTAGCTATTTTTATAATGCCAGACAAAGCAAATAAAATTCTAGAGTCGATTTCCTTTAACTTTTTTCTGGGGTGGGGATAGTGATTCACGCAAGAGAAGTTGGGTAAAATACGAGAATGTGCTAACTCCTAAAGAAAGAGGATGCCTTGTGTTGTGAGTCTTAAAGCTTTCAATGAGGCGTTGTTACAAAAGTGGAGATATCGGACTGAAAACCAATTAGTAATATCAAAACCCAAGTCAGATATAAACACATATCATATCCAATCCCAACTAAATTCTTTAATTTCATTAAATTTTATCTGAACTTGAACATATACCTCTCATTTTGAATGATAATAATATATATAATTGTAGTTGTAATGGATGAGAATACACATTCTCAACAGTTTACAGTTCATTAAATCTGTGATGGGTGGTGGGTCCTATGGTGAGACTAATAATGAAGGGGTCATGTGAGGGTCGGGTCCAACAAGTGGTCGTGCACATGCAAATAACATGCAATAGACGACACCAGTCTACTCTTTACACACTCCTTTCTTTACCTCTTAAAATATCTCCCGATCTTTTCTTTTCTTTTCTTGCTCAATCATTTAAGACAATATTTGTATGTTTACACTACAAACATGTTTAAGTTTAACTATTTACTTTTAACCAAATCATCATGACTTTTTTTGGACATTTCATCTTTCGCCTGACTCTTGATAAAATAAAACAATGTTAACTCTCTTTTTGTATGAAATATACATGATAAGTTTAAACGTGGCTCCGATATTAATTAGTAAAGCTAAAAAAGGCAAGGATGCAAAAAGTGCTGGTTGCATGTGCTGGGCCTAACAGAAAGCACATGCGGTTTTTCTTGATTTTATATACATTCATAAATAATCCCTTAAAATTGAAAAGGGATAATATCAATTCCTACGATCTCTAATATTATACAACATTATTGATTTTGTTTTTGTTTTATATCTTTTATGTTGTCCCACTGTTACTTTCAATAGCAATCCTCGTTACGTACAACACTGTCCTCATCTTTTCTTTTGTCTTTGCTAAAGAAAAAAAAAAAAAAAAAAGGATTTTACTAGAAATTAGCATTTCTCTTGATATTTGTATTTATGTGGTATCTTTCTAACATGCGATATGACTTAAATTCATTTGATTATTTATTCTTATTAAATATCACAATTATTTTAATAGATAGCAATTAATATTTTTCTGAAAACGGGAAGAAAAGGGAATGTGGCCACTAGGGTGGTGTCGGCCCGAATTTGAACCCGTAACCGAATTTAACTGTTCCCTAGCTAGTAGGCCTATGGTGTAAATGTGGACCGGCATGCAGGCTAGCAAAAAGAATCACTGTTTATACATCTATAAATACCTGCAACACACCCCATACTTCTTCCATCAAACCATCTCCCCATTTCATCTCTCCCAACCGCCATGGCTAAGTTTTTTGCTGTCTTCCTGTTGGCTCTGATCGCCATTTCCATGCTTCAAGCAACTGTAAGTCTCCATTTTTCGTTTCATGAACTATTTAATCAAAGCTCTATAAACGTTATCTAATTGTTCTTCGTATAAATGAATTAGGTCTCTGCAAATGGAGGACATCGAGGCGGATTTGGACCTGGAAGTTTGACAAGCTCTCGTAAGTTTCGCACTGCTTCTAGATCCAGCATTCTCTTCGATTCACCATTAATGCAGTTGTAATTTTGAATGTTAACTTTATTCCTTGTAAGTGTTGACTGATCTGTACGGAATTGAACAGAGTGCCCTGGGCAGTGCATAAGGAGATGCAGCAAAACGCAGTACCACAAGCCGTGCATGTTCTTCTGTCAAAAGTGCTGTGCGAAATGTCTGTGTGTACCACCAGGTTTCTATGGGAATAAACAAGTATGCCCATGCTACAACAACTGGAAGACCAAGGAAGGTGGTCCTAAATGCCCTTAGGCTTCACCGGTATTGACACAATTAACATCGATACTCTTTGGTTAATCTATGGGCTAATTACTCGAGTAATGTTGTATGAATTTATTACGTACTATTTATTTCATGTTCTTCAATGTTGTAATACTGTAAGGTCCATTTTTATCAAAAGTGAAAAAAGGACCAACGGATTTTAATGTTTGTTAGTGTGCCGAACTCCATACGGATGCAATCCTCTTGCATACGACATGTGATTGGCCCCAAATATTTCACAATTATTATTTTAATGAATTAAATTATATTTAAGAAATTTTATCCAGTTTTTGTATTTAAGATTTTCACTTTATGTCATTTTTATATCAAAACATTTATGATCGTGTTAAATGGAATTCGTGTAAACCAGGCCGTCAGCTTAAGAGATCCATTTCAAGACAATAAAACAGGGGGCCCAATGGGTCTAAACGATCTAGGATTAGCCCGGTCCCTGTCTTTTAGATATTCGGTGTTTGATATTATGTTATAGGTTTTGTTTTAGCTATTTAAGTGTTTTATATAAAACCCAAAAATTATAAAAATGCAGAAACAAAATAAAATATGTATATTAAATTTACAATTAACTATTAGCTATAACATAACCTTTTAAATACACTAATAAGTAATAACATAACTTCTTAAATACGCTACAATTAAATTTTACAAAAAGTAAAACCTTACACAATACAAAGTATACAAAAAAGTTGGGTGGTACACAAAAAGCCATCGATTCGGTTTAGTCTGTATATTTCTTATAGAAAATATCACATTTGAAATAAAAGGCACGTGAAAGTGGGTCTAGAATCATGCATGCATCAATGATCAAACCCAGAATTCATCGAATCTAAGCCCAATTATTTGCCTTTGAGCCGTTGAGGTAGAGGTCAAGTGGTGCATGAATCAGTTAACCGATTTTGAGAGTATCTGAATTTAAGAAGCCACTCCGGCTTAATTCCAATCCAATCAAATTGAAACGAATATAGACAATTACCGTTAAACGTGGATTTAGGACAGGATAAAACCGTTTAACTGGTTGAATTTGTTCTAAACCGGTTCCATCAGATGTTATGTAACACCCAGTAATAATAACCAGGCTTAACGGAATTGCGGCCCAAATAACATGTTTAACGGACTAACGGTTTTACGAGATATAAATTGGGTTTGCGATGAAAAAGACATGATTGGGCTTTGAATTAAAAAGAGTATTACAAATAAAATAGTATTGGGCTTCCAGGACATTAAGCCTGTAAACTATTTAGTCCAAAATAAATAGCCCAATTACTTAATTGGAAATAAATAAACTAATTTATTTATTAGTTTATAACAACGGGAAATAAAAGTGCAATTTTGTTACATTTTCCTTGTGTATTTTCGGATTTAGAAAATAATAATAATAAAAGGAAAAGAAAATATAATTGCCTTAGGGTTGTTGTCATGAAAACCTTACAAACTTTTGGTTTTGGTTTTAAACAGTTTTTGTACTAAATTTTTTTCTTTTTAGATCATTATACTTTTAAATGACCTGCTCAAAAAGAGAACACATACGGGTATCAAGTAAGTTTTCATTATTAACTTAGCTGATGTGTACAATTGAAGCCACATAGACAATTTTGTTTGACATGGCGTTGAGTCTTTTCCCTCTTCAGTCGAACGCACACCACCACACTTATCTCTTTCTTGCTGGCTACCATCACTACCGTCAAATGCCACCATTATCGCCAATGTCACAGCCATTGTCGAGTGCATTCCGTCTCTTTCTAAAGGTGTAACAGTATACTGTTTTCTGGCAACTCTTAAGAAATAATAAAGAATGATCAATGGAGTTTGAAAGGTTTGCAATTTTGGTATAGGAACGGTTGTATACATATAATTGCATTTACAATCCTCCAAATTACCTGTAATTGCAAGTATGCAGGACGGACTTTTTTAACGATCTCTCCTTTCACCCTTAGCAAGAAAGCCAAAGTCGACGGGACGGAATCTCAAATGAAAACCTTATCGTAATTTAACGACGTAAAGCCTTACGAAATCTTGAATGACAACATGATCATATTTTGCCCTTATGAGCATATATAGCTATTTTAAATGGGTATTAAATGGTATTGGAAAGACTAGAATGTGCTAGTCATCATAAAATTGTCAAATTAGAATAACATGAGCACGAAAAAAGTATGATTAAAGACTAAAACCAAAAATAAAAATATTAAAAATGAGTGTAAAGTCTTACGGGACATGTTTGGCTATTGGAACAAGTTTGGAATAGTACAAGAATGACTAGATTAGGGTGTTCATTAAAAAAATAGGAGCTTTTGAGCATTTTATGTTACTTATAAAAATGGGACTTAAAGGCTATGTAGAACATTTTTATTACTGATGAATGTCAATATGAGTATTTGATGGGCATGAGGCAGGATTTTGGATCGTTAGGATAGTGAATTAAAGACTAGACACTACCCTGGTCTCACATATGAGTATATGTGAGTTTTTTTTTTTCCAATTTGAGATACATGGCTATTGACTGATCTTTTGATAGTAAAGATTTATTGAGCATCCTTGGTGTTCGCTTATAAACGTGTTTTAGAAAAAATTGTTTCTTTGTAGAAATATTATGACAGATGAAATAAAATATGCTAGTTGATTTATAGTTTTATAAACTCAAGTTGTTTGGAAGTGATAAAATTTACAACTTTTAATTTCCATTCGATTTGCGATATGCATGAGTTCCAGAAATTAATATATCTATACCACTTAAACACAAATTACACATACACATGTTTTTAACAAGAAATGCCTTCCGAAAAACATTCCAGAAAATATGACAAAATCAGTGATGTGTAGGAAAATATACGTATTTTTTAATGGTGTCATAAAACCCTTCTAATTTATACATACATCCACCTCTATATACAACCTTATCACCTATGGGTGCAAAATTTGGAGATCAAGAATCAGATAGTTATTGTAAAAAGGAACATATAAGATAAAGTAGAATACATCAAACGTGTCAAACAATAAGATGAAGCTCACGGATTTTGGGAAGAATAATATCCAATTTATGATGAATATGTGGAGTAATTAATTACATGCAATATATTACATTCTACTACATGTTAAAGGTTTTATGGAACAGGACTTATGTAGATGGGTAAAATTAAAAAAGTTTTAGGTCTTTTTTGTTTAAAAAAACTTTGGTTTAAACGGAAAAAAATACAAACTATAACGTTTGTTTCCCTGATTTCTTACCACAACAATTAACTTTTTTCCTTTTTTGTAGATTCGCGCAAAGACATCTAAAGACGGTAAAAAAAACTTGAATTCGACGGGAAAACCAACATTTTTGAATTGAATCGGGTATCAAGTATGTGAATGGGGACCATTAGACCCGTCCCGCCCCTAGGGTTCAAATGAAACTACAAATCACATCGCATTATTTGGATATAACCCGTCCCGCCCCGACCTGCCCCATCACCATTCCTAAACCAGGTATGGACTTCAGATCTAACCCGACCCGTGTCAACCGACAGCAATTAAAGAGTACTACTGTACTAGTGAGCGAGACTCAGTATTCCGTTGTTTCACCACTCAGCGATCGTCGGGCCGATCTCTGTTCTTCCAATCCAGAAAGCTGTGAAGGTAAACTTCTAACTGCATTGCCGTCGGGTCTTGTTCGTGTCTCCAGATTTACCTTCAGGACTTTTCTTTTCGAGAGATTTTAGGATATCAATGAGGATTTCCTTTTTTCATCTACAGATTTGTAGGATATGGACTCATCAACTGCGTTATACAACCAACTTAAGGTATGCGTTCGTCTCTTCATGCTCGGTTTTCCCTCTCACAATTGCTAGGTATCGCATAGAAGTTTTTGTGCGAGAAAGGGTCACCTCTCACTTACGACAATTTGATCTCATTTGTTGCACAATGTCAAGATGACAATTTGAGATGACTGTATCCAGTGTTTCACCTAATTTTGGAATATCACGAGTGGTGTTTTCTGAAAATTGTCCTTCAATGTAAATCGGTTTGGTTGGGGGTGAATCTAGAAAACTGTTTGGAATCTGCAACATAGATAATGAATAGAGATCCAACGCGAGTTTGCTACAACCAAATCAGAGAATGCAAATCAATTTGGCAGTAGGAAGTAAAGAACAAACATTTGGACTCATAAAAAGCAAGTGTCCATAATCGATATGGAGGTTACCAAGCATTAGGTTTACAATGATATACTAATGATTCATTACTACAACCATTACAGGGAGCACAACCATTCTTCGTGTTAGCTGGTCCCAATGTGATTGAATCAGAAGAACATATTTTACATATGGCAAAACAAATCAAGGCTGTCACTTCAAAGTACATTCTTTTACCTTTAAAAATCATATATTCAAACAGTTCTTACATACTTCTGGTCACTTGCCTCTAATTCTATTCGACATATAACACATATATGCTTCTTGGATTTTTGCAGACTTGGGTTACCATTAGTGTTCAAGTCAAGCTTTGACAAAGCTAACAGAACTTCATCAAAATCTTTTCGTGGGCCTGGATTAGCTGAGGGATTAAAGGTAACATGCTCCATTCCACTAATTTTACAATTTAAATTTAATCAGCAAGATAATATATCGTTCAACTGTATTCATTTGTCTTGCTATTCATTTACAGATCCTTGAAAAGGTGAAAGCCACATATGACTTACCCATAGTGACCGATGTACATGAATCTAGCCAGGTAAGCACATGTGATAACCAATCATAACATACTTTAAGAATGTAAAAAACAGGAACATAACTTCATATAGCTTTTGAATTTTATTAGTGTGAAGCAGTCGGCAGGGTTGCAGATATAATTCAAATTCCTGCATTTTTATGCCGACAGGTAAGATTCATCTACCATCAATTCATTATCAAGAATTCTCAATTTAACACATTTTATGTATTTTTTTTTTTTTTTCTGGTAGACTGATCTCCTAGTTGCAGCTGCGAAGACGGGTAAAATTGTAAATATAAAGAAAGGCCAGTTCTGTGCCTCCTCTGTAAGTTCTCATGTTTAGTCAACTTCATTGACCATTTAGTCAAAGATTAGTTTCTGATCCGTTGACTTTTCAGGTGATGACCAATTCAGCAGAAAAAGTTAGATTGGCTGGAAATCAAAATGTTATGGTTTGTGAAAGAGGGACCATGTTTGGTTACAGTAAGTTGTTCTCTCTTTTTTTTTTTCTGTTCTCATAATACTTTTTTTCTTAAATTTTGTGCCTTACAATTGACTATTTTTTGTAGATGATTTAATTGTTGATCCACGCAACTTTGAGTGGATGCGTGAAGCTAATTGCCCTGTTGTAAGTACATAACATTTACACAACATAAATTTGATACTATAGTACTTGTCCCAAAGTACGATGCTATTTTTGATATAGGTAGCAGATGTGACACATGCGTTACAGCAACCAGCTGGGAAAAAGCTGGAAGGTGGTGGTGTTGCGAGTGGAGGTTTACGGGAATTAATCCCCTGTGTTGCAAGGACAGCTGTTGCTGTGGGAGTGGATGGACTTTTTATGGAGGCATGAAATTGATTTATTTAATATTCAATATTCGGATTTTGGATTTCCTTTATTCTTGTAGTTTCTAAGGGTATTTTTGTGAAATCAGGTGCATGATGATCCGCTTAATGCTCCGGTTGATGGTCCAACACAATGGGTAAATTTGGTGACATTGAAAATAGTTTTATTTTGTTTATTTAATGTTTATTGATTTGGTGTTTTGGTGTTGTGAATAATAGCCTTTGCGACATTTGGAGGAGCTTCTAGAAGAGCTTGTGGCAATTGCTGTAAGTTGTAACCCACTTGGGATTTTTCTAAATCGCGTTATTTATTTGAGTTTTATTTTGACTTTCTTTTTATTTTATTTTTTATTTGATAAAGAGGGTTACCAAAGGGAAGAAGAAATACGAAATTGATCTTACTCCATTCCGTGAGTAAAAAGTTCTGGAGACTGGTTTGCCACGTGTGTAATTGATGATAAACACCTTTCATTAAGGGGCCTCATTACATTTTCTATTACACTTTGATATTAAATATTGGATATGTATTTTGTAATTTAGAATCGATATTGATAGCCACTGCCTGTAAAATATCATTATCTCTTACCTTTTAGATTGTTTCTTTTGCTATAAATCTCTCATGTGCATCAAACTTCATCCTCCTCAACAACATAAAACATAAGGGTTTTATATTTTTGAGTGGCATTATGTGTCACAGATAAACTTGAACCAAACAAAGGATGTAAATGATAATTGTTATATATAATATAATTGAAAACTATAACCTTTTCAACTTTCTTGGACAAATTGTGCAAAATAGCAAAATGTATACTGTTTTATAACTCTTGTGGGTATATATACTAAACATATAACATAATTTTGGCTATCCTAAGATTTTTGGAATTTTCCTAAAATATAGCTGGCTCTTTGCTTCTTGTTCTTATGCCTAAGACAGGAAATGACTTTTTTGGATATCATGCGAACTTATTTGAGGTACGCAGACACATGGTCGTATAAAGTTCAAGAAAAGTGAACTACATGATCCATCATATACTTACGAAATGGATCAACAGTTCATATTTCATTTTTTCTTTCAGAAGTTGCTTACATCTTACCCCCCCCCCCCCCCCCCCCACCCACCCTCCTTCACTCCATGTTTATGGAAATTTGAGTATTGTTGTTATGATACCTTTGTAATGTAGTAAGAGTTACTATTCTTCTATACCAAATGTCTCTTACAATCTACCCAATTAAGTGCTTTTGGTTTTGTGATGCGATATCATATTCTTTCTTGGTTCATTTATCCTTATACAAATAATAATAATGATAATAATAACAAAACTTATTGATTAATTGAGTCTCTCTATGTAAGGGAAAGGGAGAGGAAAAGGGACAAGGAAGGGGGAAGAGAAAAAGACTATGAAGACCAAAAGTTTCAGAATTTGGGTTTCTTCCATTTTTTATTTTAAGAAAATTGTTAATAAAAAAAATTCTTAAAATTATCTAAAATTCAGAAAATTTCTACATTAACATGTTTAAAAAGTGGTATATGATATGAATAATGATAAAACAACAAATATGTTATTTTTTATTGTACATTTCTATTTGCAAATTTCTTGAAATGATTGATAAATTAATTAATCATGTTTTGGAATAAAATATTAAATATGATACCTAAGTAATAATATATATGTATTTGGAAAGCTACTATTTAGATCTCATATTTTTTAAATATATATATTCTATAATTTTATTGGTAACACTAGATCATTATGGTCAAGACTTTTCCTCTTTCCAATGTTCCCATAATTCAAATATTAGCTTTATATATTTTTATTACAGATATTCTCCCTCAAATTCTCCAATCATCAAAATCAACCCCTTATTATTGCCTCTATTTTTATTTTTGTTTTCCAACAAAATTAATAACTATCCACAAAAGAATAAAATTAGGAAATCACTAAATAAACACTTCATTTTTACTTGATATATATATAGATAAAGTCAAATTTTTTTAATTTATTGAAACTATATTGTTTTTTAAAAAAATAAATATCTAAAACTAATATCTTTCTAAGTGGGACTTTGAACTTTATAACTTTTTACTATCAATGATTTGAGCTCAATTTATAGCAATTAAATTTTTTTTAGAACGGCGACGATTTTATAAAAAAGACACTCTAGCAAGGCATTAGAGGAGAGGGAATTACAGAATACATTTTAAAGGAGAATCAATCCAAACATTCCAATTAAAACCTCCTAACGTCGATCTATTTTTGCACCAAATGTAAGAATAACTTTGTATATCGTCCACCGCCTTGTTAGAGTCCGGAGCGATTTTCTTGAACGTCATATTGTTTCTAAATTTCCAGATGTACCACAAAGTTGAGTAAACAATCCCTCTCCTCTAGTGCCTTGCTAGAGTTATGTAAGCATAACTTTGTATATCGTCCACCGCCTTGTTAGAGTCCGGAGCGATTTTCTTGAACGTCATATTGTTTCTAAATATCCAGATGCACCAAATTTATAGCAATTAAATAATCATCCTATGTTGTCGAAAGTTATATACATATTTAATGGTAAAAGAGTTGTTTATAAAAAATAAATAAATAAAGCATGCTATTGTTTAGACCCCATGTATAATAACTAAAACGGAAGAATATATTTGGTTTTTTGTGATTGTTCTTTATTATTAAATATGTATATAAATTACATATACATTATTTTTAACATTTATAAAAATTTGAAATATATATAGATTTTTTTATAATTAATAGTAGTCGTGTATAATAAAAACAAGACAATTTGTAAATTAAAAAAGTAAATGTAATTATTATTATTTAATAATTATAAATAAAAAATAAATACTTACATAGTTATTGTAGTGATTTAAAAAAATTAAATAGTTACATAGTTACTGTAATTATAAATAAATTAAATAATTATATAGTTATTGTAGTTATTAAAATAAGTCACAGGGTATTTTTTATGCAATTATAATAACTTCTTTTTATACACATTTTTATCATTGACAAACAGAGGATAGAGACCTTTTAGACGGGTATGATTGAAGCAAAAAGTCATATAGGAGCCAAAGGAACCCCTGGCACCCTTTTATTCTACCCAAACCAGCCCAGCCGCATAGGTCCAGTCTTTTGCCACCACACATTTAACCTGATCAAGAAGCTCCGGTTTTCGATTTTACTTCCATATTCTGACACCCAATCTCAACCTCACAACACCACTCTTAAATCTTAATCCCTTCATTTGCCTTTGAATCACCATTTACCGGGGCTCGTTTAACTTCATTGGATGGGAGACGGTTTGGCCCTTTCTTTCTCCCTGTCGAATTCAAGTAATCAATTGGGTTTAACTGCTTCTTCAACTTTCCGACATCCCTGAAGTTAGGTTTGCGTTCTTCTTTTCTACTTCAGAAACGTTTTTGACGCATTTTCTCGAACACCTTGATGGCAACTATGGGTTCTTTGGCATTTGTGACCGATCACACTACGATCGAGAGCCCTGTTCTTTTGAAGAATCGTCGTCGACTCAAGATCCCTTTGTTTGCATACTATCGACCAAGAAAATCACTTCTCGATACCGCATTTGTATGTTGTAATACTAAAATTGTCGGTAGTCGCAGAGGATGGAGGGTCAAAGCAACTGGAGAAAAAGGTTCTGGTGGTGACGCAAGCGGTGATACGGATGAGGCGCTCCAAGTTGTAATTGAGAAATCTAAAAAGCTTCTGGCCAAGCAGCGAGACCTTCTTCAACAGGTACATCGTTTTGTTACAAATTGGAAAAATCGTTTCTGTGTTGACTGGTTATGATGAATTTTATAGCGAATTGGAAGAAGGAAGTAGATACATTGTCATGAAAGCTGTTTTAAGTTCTAACTGGTTTAGTAATCTTTCACAACCAAATTGGAATGCAAATCTCTTATCCAATCTATGGTTGAATACTTCTTTTTCTTTCTAAATGCAGATAGCTGAAAGAAGGGAAATAATTGCATCAATAAATAATACCAAAATAAACTCTGAGAAAGATGAAATTTCTTCTGAAGAGGAGGGAGAATCCTTTCTGGAACTCGATTCTAATCTCCCTAATGACATCTACACGCGTGAAAATCCATCTACTAGCAAAAGTTATGATATACATACATCAAAATCTGGATTCAAATCACCTCCTAAGACTTATTTGGATGAAGATTTCAAGAACAAGACTCAAAGTACAAATTCAGAGAGAGCTACAACATATGAATTACCACCATTTGTGTCTGATATCTCAACCACATACAAAGAATTAGAAGATACAAATGAATCGCCATTACACCACGTAGAAGATGTACCGGATGTTCCCATAGGGGACGATTTAAAATCCCCTCCTTTAGCTGGGCCAAATGTAATGAATATTATATTAGTCGCAGCAGAATGTGCTCCTTGGTCTAAAACAGGTATTACATCAAACCGGTGTCCTTTTTTTTGTCTCAGTTTAGTGTTAAATACATCTTGGAAACAATTCTTAAAAACTGTTGTTCATAGGTGGCCTTGGAGACGTTGCTGGAGCTTTACCAAAGGCTCTAGCCAAGCGTGGGCACAGAGTAATGGTAAGTTTTTCGTTTCTTATTTTCTTATTTCATCAGTAATAAGTTCGTACTTATGTTAATCTGTCTGTTAATTTCATGAATGTTTAGGTAGTCGCACCTCGTTATGGTAATTATGCCGAACTCCATGATACTGGAATCAGAAAGAGGTATATGGTCAATGGACAGGTAGAGTCAATCAAGAGAACCCAATTGTACTTCAATCGACACATTTGCTGCAAATTGGTAATTATATGTACGTTTTCAGGATATGGAGGTGCATTACTTTCAAACCTACATAGATGGCGTTGATTTTGTTTTCATTGAAAATTCCATGTTCCAGAACTTGGGCAGTAATATATACAGTGGAAATCGCACAGTAAGGTTCTTTCCCTGTCATAAGAGATAATTTAACATATTTCTCAAAATAATGTGTTTCGATGCTCATTTTTGCAGGATATTTTAAGACGCATGGTTTTATTCTGCAAAGCTGCTATCGAGGTATGAATCAGAATCATACATTTATTCACTCATTAAAGCATATAAAATCAAGAATCATGTCATCTACAGGTTCCCTGGCATGTTCCGTGTGGCGGGATCTGCTACGGAGATGGAAATTTGGTATTCATAGCTAACGATTGGCATACTGCTTTGCTACCGGTTTACCTTAAAGCATATTATCATGAACATGGATTAATGCAATACGCAAGATCCGTTCTCGTGATCCACAACATAGCTCATCAGGTTGGCTTTGTTTTACCTAATTCTTCTTCCAATGCTATTCATTTCACAATAAACATTCTCTTTGTTTCTGCAAAATCGGAGATCAACCTCTAATGCGTTAAAGGTGTTCGACAAAATGTTTATGAGAAGTATCATCAACGTTTCTTATTGATTTCAGGGACGTGGGCCTGTAGATGATTTCTCCTACACCGATCTACCACCACAATACTTAAATCTTTTCAAAATGTATGATCCAATCGGCGGTGAACACTTCAACATCTTCGCAGCAGGTCTAAAATCCGCGTACCGGATCATCACAGTAAGTCACGGATACGCATGGGAGCTAAAAACCACCGAAGGCGGTCAGGGTCTCCACAATATAATCAACGAACACGACTGGAAACTAACCGGAATCGTCAACGGAATCGACAAAACGGAATGGAATCCCGAATCCGACATCCACCTAACTTCCGATAACTACACCAACTACTCTTTACAAACTCTCCACACTCACAAACCACAATGCAAAGCCGCACTCCAACACGAACTCGGGCTGCCCATTCGGGCAGACATCCCGGTCATCGCTTTCATCGGAAGATTAGACAACCAAAAGGGCGTTGACTTGATAGGAGAAGCGATCCCATGGATGATGGACCAGGATGTACAGGTGGTCATGCTGGGTACGGGTCGACCCGAGCTTGAAAACATGCTTAGGGGAATGGAGGCCCGGTATCGTGACCGGGTCAGGGGTTGGGTAGGGTTTTCTGTCAAGATGGCTCATAGGATAACTGCGGGTGCTGACGTGTTATTGATGCCATCAAGGTTCGAGCCGTGTGGGTTGAACCAGTTGTATGCGATGAGTTATGGAACGGTGCCGGTGGTTCATGGTGTGGGTGGGTTGAAGGACACGGTGGAACCGTTTGACCCGTATAGGGAGACCGGGTTAGGGTGGGTGTTTGAACGGGCGGAGACCGGTCGGTTGATTGAGGCGGTCGGGAATTGTTTGTTGACTTATAGGGAATATAAGGAGAGTTGGGTGGGGATTCAGAGGAGAGGGATGATGAAGGATTTGAGTTGGGAGAATGCCGCGTGTCAATATGAGGAGGTTCTTGTGGCGGCTAAGTATCAATGGTGAAAGGGTTAGAATTGAAAGTTTAGTTGTACATGTTTTAGCTTTAGTAAAGGATTGTTGCTTTTGTGGAAAAGTGAGTTGTAGAGAAAAGTATTGTTTTGTCAACAAAATCGTAATAATGTATCAATAAACTTCTCTTTATACATTGAAATTGTTTTGGACATTTAGTTAAAAGATAGCTATTAATCTTTTACCACAAAATGAATATTTGATTTATTAGATACGATAGAAGTTCACCAATTTTAAAGTTATACCCGATATTCCATATCTTTGCCAACCACACACCATGTGGATTCTTTACTAAGAACTCAAAATATGGCATCTTGTTCTTGTTTTTCAAGTTAAAGGGGGCTAACTCAAGTGAGCACTGAGCAGGTGAAGAAGACTAAGATGTGGCTTCATCAAGTTCTTCAATGGAAAAGACCAAATGACTCTTTTGAGACTTTGATTTTGTGAATGGGTCAAACATGTTTTCGAATAGATCGAAACGACTTTCTGCATTGGACATTTTCGAGGAATCAAGAGCTGTTTTGGAGGGAGATTTGGACATGGCTAGTCTTGTAGTAGGGTGCTAAGTTCGTGAATTATTCGAGAACTTTGTAAAGTTTGAGAGTTATTTGAGAAGTTTATATGAGGTGCTTTTTGTGAAATATGATGACGAAGACCACTTGAAAAAGCAATTGCTTGACTTAGTGAGTTGTTTTTTATAATAGAAGTTGAAGGCGTCATTGTTATTATAGGTCTAAAAGTTGGTAATTTTAGTGAATAGCTTAAAAATAAATTAAATTATTCCTCTAAAATTGACAAAGTAGTCGATTGTAACTAAGGCAGAAACTTGTACGCCGTGTTAAAGCAAGCAGCTGGAATAGCTCAGTTGGTTAGAGCGTGTGGCTGTTAACCACAAGGTCGGAGGTTCAAGCCCTCCTTCTAGCGTAACGTTTCATTTTAAACCTTTTTTTTTTTTTTTGAGTTTTAATTTCAAACTTATACTCATAACAATTATAATTTTTCATACTCTTCATTGGTTTCTGATATACATTATTGTATATTCAATAACATTTATATTATTTTTTCAGATGATTTTATTAGAAATATACTTTTGTAAAATTACATTATAAAACATACATGCTATTTTTTAGACAAAAGGAGTACTACATATTAATATTTGAATGGAAATATGATTCTCATTATCTCCAAAGTAAGTACAGGGAACATATATACATATACAAGTGATGGCTGGACATTAGGAATGAGCCGATAACAAGACATGTTGGGTACAATATACATGAACTATATGTACACTAACAATACAAACACTTGAAAGTAATTTTGAAGCATAAAAACTATGTGAAACCGCTACTTTGAGTTCGACATGTTTAGAAAATTACATTATATTCAAAAGGACCTTATCTCTAATCTTGAATTTGTATATTGTCGAATTAATCACTAGAATACCTCATCGAATAAACGACATAAGTTTATAATGTGGACGACTCTTCTTATTTGCTTGTTTGAACCTTTTAAGTAATAGACTTGTGAAAGGAAACAAATGAAAAAGAAATGTTCCTTGGCTGTCTTTAAGATGACAATTAGACAATTAGTTACCACAATGAGGTTATGGCTCTTTTCAGACGTTTGCGCCTTAGAGTAACGTGAGAGTTGTACATTTGCTTAGACCATACGAAGTGGAGAGACCGCATGGTGTGGTGTCTTAGTTGGCACGCATTCACTGTACACCGCCCCACATGCGGTATACATCATCAACCCTTTGCAGGAACTTCTCAATGCACACCATCTTCTCTTTCTCTTTCTTCTATACATACATCAACAAATATATACACACATTATATATATATATATATATATATATATATATATATATATATATATATATATATATATATATATATATAAAGTGAGGGGAGTGAAGGGTGGTGAGGGACAACTGTTTATCATATTTAAGGGAATGCGGGAAGTGTGATGTAGCGCCTATGTGACAGTGAGATGAGTAAAGGGTGAGTGGTGACCACTTCCCTTGGTCTAAATGTGTATACTGTATATAGAGAACTTGGATATCAAGAATGCTTACATACCCGTCATCAAGAGCTTAAATCATTTACTAAATCACTGTATATAAATTATAATAACTAGCTAGTGTGACGAATGTTATAATGTGACTAAGGGTGTGAACGAGTCGAGTTACTCGTGAGCTACTCGGGATCGACTCGTTAAAAGTTCGACTTGAGTTCGAGTTAAACAAGCATGGACCGAGCTCGAGTTAAACGAGCTCGAGCTTCATCTCTCGAGTCCGATTAGGCTCGCGAGCTTAAACGAACCAATACATATTTATATAATATAATTTTTATTTTTTATTTTATATATTAAATTATTATTAAATAATTAAATTTTAACTATTAAATATCAAATAATGGTAAATAAGCTTTTTAGCGAGCTTAAAACACACAAACAAGCTCGGTATTTGACTATTAGTTGAGTCAAGTTCAGGCCAAGCTTAGACTCGTTTAGGTTCACTTGGCAAATGAGTCGAGCTTGAGTATGTCAAATACTCCACGAGCTGAGCTCGAGCTCAGGTAGGTTCGAGCTCGGCTCATTTACACCCCTAAATGTGACTATACAAATAATCAAAATGCTCTTTTCATCGCCTAACCATCAAGGTCACTCCAAATATATTTTGGACCCAAGGCAAGAGAGAAGAAATATGTAATGCCCGATTTCTCAATTTACAGGATACACCAATTACATTAATCAAACATAATACTATTAGTGGTGTAACCCCAAAATAAGCAACAAGTATACAAAGTTGTTTCAGAAACATAGTTTAAGTCATAAACTATTACTCTGAAGTACATGACTATTACACCAAACTGGGTTCTTTAAACTATACAAACAAAACTACAACACAAGTCAAGTCCAAGTCCAAGTGTAACTATCCTTCCATGTTTCGCTTCCCGCGGTCGCCGCTACCAGAATCTAACACAAACAATAATAACAAACAGCTTATAAGCCACAAGGCTTAGTGAGTAATTAAAGATTAGTCCAATTTCATCATTCGACATCTCCATTAAGTTGATCTCAATGAGCTATCTCAGCCCTTGTATATCACACATACTATAACTCTTTATCTTCATCATTCAAATCAGTTATACTCAACATGATTAATACATAAACATATTTCATCTAATAATAACCACTCACCTGTTGTGGAATCGATATGTGGAACTCCTGCACCTCGTGTGTGCTCCTGCCTAGCCTTAGCTGTAGCATAACAACTCATTTTCATTACTCAAGTTAAGAATAATCTCAATCACACTCAATATTCATCATAATCAAGGAACTTGTATCATTGAAGCAAGTTATAATCAAAAGATAACTACAATATCAAAGTTGTAGCTTTCAATTTCATCACCTTAACACATGTAACCCTAGAAATGCTACAATCAGCACTTATTTAGCTCGGTTTCATAGTTAGAACTCTTTTACATTAACTAATCCAAACAATTTCACTCTAACTCTAACTAATTGAAGGTGGCTCATCAAAACCACAAGGAACCATCTCAATTCCAATGATTCAACCGTTAAAACAAGATCAAAATCAAAGAGGATTACCTTACAAGCTCAAGGAATTAATCTCTAGCTTCAATTCGTGATCAATAAGCTTTAATCTCGACTTAGAAGGGTTAAAATTGATTTTCTAGGGTTTTGGGAGGGTTTTGCTCGAAGTGGATATATCCCAAAATGAAAGAAAATCGCATCTTAAAAACAACTCTGTGCGCGTAACACGGCCCGGGTTGGACTAACACGGCTCGTGTTAATCCACCAATTTCCACTGTTTGCTTCAGTAGGTACAGCACGGCCTGGGTTAGACTAACATGGCTCGTGTTAGTCCACAAATTTCCACTGTATGCTACTGTAATCCCAACACGGCCCGGGTTCCTCAAACACGGCCCGTGTTGATGCTGCAGAAACCAAAAATTTTGTTTCTAATACTCTTTTTAACATCCATCTTCTTCTAGATGAGTTTCTATCCATCTTAATTCATATTATGACTCGGTTAATCTTGTTTATAATATAATTAACATAACTCACCATAAATTTAGTATTGCGGTATTACAAGTTCTTACCCCCTTCAAAAGATTCCGTCCTCGGAATCTCTTGAAACAAGAAGGGATATTTTAACCGCATCTCCCCCTCAGTTTCCCAAGTAACATCTGTTCCTTTCTGATGTCGCCATTGTACTTTCACTAATCCCACTTCTTTATTTCGTAATCTTTTGACCTTTCTTTCTAGAATTTGCTCTAGCATCTCTTGATATCTCAATTCCTCGTCTAATTGAACTCCTGCCAAAGGTACTCGAGTGGACTCATCATACAATGTTTTTCTAAGGTCTGACACATGGAATACATTGTGGATGCCTCTCAATTCATCAGGAAGTTCAAGCTTGTACGCAACTGCTCCAATTTTCTCCAAGACTCGAAAGGGTCTGATAAATCTTGGGCTCAACTTCCCTCTTTTTCCAAAACGGATTATTCCCTTCCACAGGGACACTTTTAACATTACCATATCTCCGACATGGAACTCTAATGATTTCCTTCTCTTATCTGCGTATTGCTTTTGGCGGTTTTGGGCTACTCGCATATGCTCATGAATGCTTTGTATTTTTTCTTCAGTCTCGGCTATAATCTCTGGTCCTGCTAATGGTTTCTCTCCAGACTCTGTCCAACACGTTGGGGTTCGACACGGTGCACCATACAAGGATTCAAAAGGTGCCATCTGTATACTGGAATGATAAGTGTTGTTATAAGAAAACTCTACTAAAGGCAGGTGATCTTCCCAGCTTCCCCCAAAATCAATTATGCAAGCTCTGAGCATATCTTCAAGCGTCTATATCGTCCTTTCCGACTGACCATCTGTCTGAGGATGATAAGCAGTACTCAGCAAAGCTTTAGTACCAAAATGCTTCTGGAAACTCTGCCAGAAATGTGAGTTGAAACGACTATCTCTATTAGAAATTATTGTAGTTGGCACTCCATGTCGTCTCACTATTTCTCTGGTATATATCTCAGCTAGCTTTGACACTTGGTAATCTTCTCGGATTGGGATGAAATGAGCTGACTTTGTCAATCTGTCAACAATCACCCATATTGAATCATATCCTCGTGGAGTTCGAGGCAACTTTGTGATGAAATCCATAGTGATCTCATCCCACTTCTTCATTGGTACTGGTAATGGTTGTATTGCTCCATACAGCTTTTGATGATTGGCGTTTACTTAAAGACATGTCAAGCAGTTTTCTACAAAACGTCCAACATCTCGTTTCATACCGGGCCACCAGTAGTACGGTTTTAGAGTATGATACATTTGCGTACTACCAGGGTGAACCGAATATCTGGTACAGTGAGCATCTTCTAGCAATAGTTGTCTCGTCTCGCCTTGCTTTGGAACCCAAACTCGTCCTTGGAAAGTCTTGATTCCTTGTGCATTTTCCACCAGTTTCTCCATATAACCAATCATTCTTTCTTTCTTTAAATCAATTGCCTCGTTTTGGTACTTACGTATTATCTCTGGCAATCGACTCACAACTCCCATCCGAGCTGATACCACTCGAATAGGCGACTCTTTTCGACTCAATGCATCCGCCACCACATTAGCTTTACCAGGATGGTAAAGTATCTCATAATCATAATCTTTTAGCAGATCCATCCACCATCTCTGCCTCATGTTTAACTCTTTCTGATCGAACAGGTATTTCAACTTTTGTGATTTGTGTAAATCTGGAATTGCACGCCATAAAGATAGTGTAGCCACATCTTCAAAGCAAAAATTACCGCCGCCAACTCTAAATCATGCACCGGGTAGGCTTTTTCATGTGGTTTTAGTTGTCGAGAGGCATAGGCAATCTCACGTCCTCTTTGCATTAGTACGCAACTGAGACCACTTAGAGAAGCATCACTATAAAGAACAAAGTCTTCCCCTCCTTGCGGTAAAGCCAATACCGGAGCTTTACACAAACTATATTGCAATTGTTCAAAAGCTGACTGTTACGCCTCAGTCCAGCTAAACTTCTCCGTCTTCTTTGTCAATTTGGTTAGGGGTGTAGCTATACGAGAAAAGTCTTCAACAAATCGTCGGTAATAGCCTGCTAACCCCAAGAAACTACGAACCTCCATCAGACTCCTTGGCGGCTTCTAACTCATTACGGCCTCGATCTTTGCCGAATCCACTTTTATACCATCTTCGTTTATCATATGGCCAAGAAATTGAATTTCCCGTAACCAAAACTCGCATTTCGAAAACTTTGCATATAACTTCTCGGCATGGAGAAGATCTAGCATTTGTTGCAAATGAAATCTGTGCTCATCTCGACTTTTTGAATAAATCAGGATGTCGTCGATAAACACAATTACGAATTTGTCGAGAAAGGGACGACAAACCCGATTCATCAAATCCATAAAAGCAGCTGGAGCATTAGTCAAACCGAACGGCATGACTAAGAACTCATAATGACCATACCTCGTGCGAAAAGTTGTCTTCGGAATATCAACTTCTTGTACTCTCAATTGATGATAACCGGATCTCAAATCGATCTTTGAAAAATACGTGGCTCCGTGTAATTGATCAAATAAATCATCGATCCGTGGTAACGGATAACGATTCTTTATCGTGATCTTGTTAAGCTCTCGGTAATCTATACACATTCTCATGGAGCCGTCTTTTTTTTTCACAAAGAGTATAGGTGCACCCCACGGAGACGAACTCGGACGAATAAACCCAAGTTCTAACAACTCTTGCAACTGTCTCTTTAATTCTTCCATCTCAGACGGTGCCAATCGGTAAGGTGGTCGAGCTACCGGCTTCGCCCCCGGTATTACATCGATCACAAACTCAACTTGTCTATTCGGTGGTAAGCCTGGAAGATCATCGGGAAATATGTCGGAATAATCACAAACCACTTCTACTTCTTCATTTTTGGGAGATTTTGATTCGGCACTAATCACATGTGCCATAATCAATTCACCCCCTTTTTCTATATATCTTCTAGCCGTTGCCAATGATACTATCGGTACCTTTCAAGAACGTCTTTCACCTCGTATCAAGATTCGGGAACCACTCGGCGTTTTTATTGAAATTGTCTTCTCATGACAATCCATTTGACCTATATTTTCGTCTAACCAATCCATCCTGACTATTACATCAAACTCATGATTAGTAATCGGCTTCAGATCAATAAGATAGGTATCTCCAAAGATCTCAAGCCGACAACGCTTATAATGACTCTTTACTAAAACACACCTCCCATCCGCTACATCTACTATTACTTTTTCAAATAAATCGTCTAACGAGATATCCAATTTGGAAGCAAAAGACACCGATATAAAAGACACGGAAGCACCGGTATCAAAAAGTACTCGTGCTTGAGAAGAGTTCAAGCTAAAAATACCTGTGATAACATCGGTTTGATCTCGAGCCTCATCGACGGTTAGCTGAAAAGCTCGCGTTTTCACATGACCGCCGCTCCTGTCTCTACGATCATCTCAATCTCGACCTCCTCCTCGTCCGGTCTTTTGTGAATCTCTTTGAGACTCGGACTTCATCTTCGGGCACTCGGGGCGAATATGCACACTATCTCCACAGTTGAAACAAACCAGACGACTCTCGGTCACTGTCGAGCCATATGCCCCGTCTTCCCACACTGGAAACAAACTGATGGTGAGGTTCAGGAATCACATTCCCCAGTGTGTTTTCGCCTACACTTCTTACACCATATCTCTTCATTCTTCTTAGTCTCGCTACGGAATTGTGAACCCGTGGTAGTTGACCTTTGTAAGTTATCTCCAGCTTTTCCTTCCCACTTTCTTTTAGATCCTCCAACTTCCCTTTCGATCCTTCTTTCCTCCTCTTGCCTTTGTAACTCCCTTTCTCTTGATCTTGCTGCCTCAGCAACTTGTTGAAAGGTAGTATATCTTGAACTTGGCAAAAACTCCCGAATTTGGGTTTTTAAACCCCACAAGTAACGATCCATCTTACGCTCCTCCGTGTCAACTTGATGCTGCGCAAACCTCGCTTTCTCATTGAAATCCAGCGTATATTGTTGCACTGTTCTCGACCCTTGTTGTAACTTCAGAAATTCTTCTTCTATTCCCTTCATAGCATTATTGGAACAGTAATTCTCAATGAACTTCAACTTGAATTGTTCCCAGTTCAATGTATACGCCAAGCTCTCTCCTATCTCCATACATGTATTCTCCCACCAGAACTGCGCATCCTCCTTTAACAAGTTTGTTGCAAACTCAACTTTATCCGCCTCGCCGCATTTACCGGTGCGGAACACCTTTTCAACATGTGTTAACCGATTATTGGCTGCTATGGGATCATCCTTCCCATAGAAATCGTATGGTTTGCACTATTGAAAAACATCGTAAGTGCACCTCTCGTTTTCTCGAGCACTCTAGCTCCACTCGCCTCGATAAAGATCTCTCCACGATCCTCTCTTTGCTCAGGTTGAACCGGGGTTGGTCCCGAAGTACCTCCAGTTGTAGCCTCCGCTTGAGGCTTCAAATAAGTTGGTAACATATCCTTGATCGCTTTTGCTACCTTAGCTGCGATCATCGCCTGCATATTACTTTGTATCTCGGGAGGTCGCTCTCCCTCGGGTTGACGCTCTTTACCCGAATCTCGTGATCCCAATTTATCTCTTGGTGGATCACCTCGCTCTTTTTCTTTTCCAGCGCTCATTTCAACTGAAAAGAAAAATCAACTCATTTAGTAATCGCCACCATAATATTCAATATGGTGTATAATCAACTCAATTTGTATATCACCATAATACTCAATATGGTGTATAATCAACTCAATTTGTATATCACCATAATACTCAATATGGTGTATAATCAACTCAATTTGTAATACATCGTGGAGGATAGCTACTCGGGACTCTTTGGGACTTCTCTATCTCATTGGTTTAAGTCTAAACCCATCTCAAGGTTTAATTCCCTTAAACCACAGCTCTGATACCAACTTGTAATGCCCGGTTTCTCAATTTACAGGATACACCAATTAAATTAATCAAACATAATACTATTAGTGGTGTAACCCCAAAATGAGCAACAAGTATACAAAGTTGTTTCAGAAACATAGTTTAAGTCATAAACTATTACTCTAAAGTACATGACTATTACACCAAACCGGGTTCTTTAAACTATACAAACAAAACTACAACACAAGTCAAGTCCAAGTCCAAGTGTAACTATCCTTCCATGTTTTGCTTCCCGCGGTCGCCGCTACCAGAATCTAACACAAACAATAATAACAAACAGCTTATAAGCCACAAGGCTTAGTGAGTAATTAAAGATTAGTCCAATTTCATCATTCGACATCTCCATTAAGTTGATCTCAATGAGCTATCTCAGCCCTTGTATGTCACACATACTATAACTCTTTATCTTCATCATTCAAATCAGTTATACTCAACATGATTAATACATAAACATATTTCATCTAATAATAACCACTCACCTGTTGTGGAATCGATATGTGGAACTCCTGCACCTCGTGTGTGCTCCTGCCTAGCCTTAGCTGTAGCATAACAACTCATTTTCATTACTCAAGTTAAGAATAATCTCAATCACACTCAATATTCATCATAATCAAGGAACTTGTATCATTGAAGCAAGTTATAATCAAAAGATAGCTACAATATCAAAGTTGTAGATTTCAATTTCATCACCTTAACATATGTAACCCTAGAAATGCTACAATCAACACTTCTTTAGCTCGGTTTCATAGTTAGAACTCTTTTACATTAACTAATCCAAACAATTTCACTCTAACTCTAACTAATTGCAGGTGGCTCATCAAAACCACAAGGAACCATCTCAATTCCAATGATTCAACCGTTAAAACAAGATCAAAATCAAAGAGGATTACCTTACAACCTCAAGGAATTAATCTCTAGCTTCAATTCGTGATCAATAAGCTTTAATCTCGACTTAGAAGGGTTAAAATTGATTTTCTAGGGTTTTGGGAGGGTTTTGCTCGAAGTGGATATATCCCAAAATGAAAGAAAATCGCATCTTAAAAACAACTCTGTGCGCGTAACACGGCCCGGGTTGGACTAACACGGCTCGTGTTAGTCCACCAATTTCCACTGTTTGCTTCAGTAGGTACAGCACGGCCTGGGTTAGACTAACACGGCTCGTGTTAGTCCACAAATTTCCACTGTATGCTACTGTAATCCCAACACGGCCCGGGTTCCTCAAACACAGCCCGTGTTGATGCTGCAGAAACCAAAAATTTTGTTTCTAATACTCTTTTTAACATCCATCTTCTTCTAGATGAGTTTCTATCCATATTAATTCATATTATGACTCTGTTAATCTTGTTTATAATATAATTAACATAACTCACCATAAATTTAGTATTGCGGTATTACAAAATAGACCCCTCAAAGACGCAACTTTCACAAAAATTCAAATATTCTTTTTTTTTTTATTATAGATAGTTACGTTTTAGGAAACATTATAACATTAAATAATAGCTATGATGGCAATCAAAGATGCAACATGACAACAACTTATAGTAAAGTAATAATAACGTTTTAAACTTGAGTTTTCGAGTTGATATCATTCTTTTCTCCTGTTTTCCTTCAACTTTCAAAGACTATTATAGACATGAATACAAATATAATGCGTTTTGCCAATTATCAATAACCATTTAGTGATTTAGGCATTTGAGCCGTTATCATTTTCACATTTTTACTAATTCATTCTTTTCATCAGAGAACAAAAAAATTTAGCATTGGTAATACTCCTCAGCCCCTTTAATATGATGATAGACAACATAAATAATTAAAATGCAAAATAATAATAATTTTTTTTCGGCTACAAATGAGAAATATAAATCAGAATTCACACAAAATAAACTATAAAATGAAATAAAAAATCATGTTGGCAAGAGTAGTGTGTAGTGTATTTATCTATAATATTTATGATGATAAAGAATGCACCAAATAATTACGTACTTTAATAAATGTCAAAATTATGTGTGTTGTGTAATATAGTATGTGTACAATTAAGAGGTAATATCCAATTGTACAAATACAAATTAAATTTGACCAATTATTTAAGAAACAATAAAACTACCCAACCTAAAAAAGGTCAACTAATTAAAAAATCATTGATTTTCATATCGATTGATTTCCAAACCAATTATCAGGTAACCAAAATCCACATCTTTCGATCTTGCTTATTTATGTCATATGATATACAGTTAGATTTCTCCTAATTTGGATAGTTGCCGTCTCATTTTTCAAGTTTTGACTCTTGATGCATCAAATTTGTGGTTATTTGAACTCTGACTTTCTGATACCTGTTTTGGTTGTTTTTGAATTTTGACCCTTTATGATTCTCGAATTCGGATTTTTTTAGAAAACCAAATTAAACTAAAATTAAGACATAACCCACAGAAATTTTGGACCTTTGAGAGGATGGGCCCTGAACGTCACCCATGTGGCCCGATGGACCTCCTAATCATGCATGTCAATAAGAGTCATTGAGTACTACCATCTATTGGCCTTCATGTTATAAAAATGGCTACGAGGTAAGTTTCTTTTTCCAGCTAACCTAACATAGGCATTCTTATAACATGAAGCATGATTGCCACTTTATGCCATCTCAAGTTCTGACCTAACTACTATTGAGTGAGTCACACACCTAATAAATATATTGTTTATCAAGTCGCGTAATCTAAACGATATTTGGATCTTGGTATTCGGGTTGCGACCCTTTACTCTTAGCGTCTAATCCAACAAAAAACTATATAAGAGAACTTCTTGTCATTTTTCAAAGCCACATACATGTACTTGTATTGTAAATTTTGTTATAACAGAAGTCTATCTCGTAAGGAACTAATGCAACCAGAAACATCGTACGTGCGATCATATTAAATCAATTGATTAGAAAACTAAGCGTTCAAATGTTTTGTATTCTTGGCAAACTTGTTTTATCTAATGGTAGACCCATGCAGGCCTTCTGGATCTTTGAATTCGACAAAGTAGGCCAGGTCCACATGCCAAACATGAACCTCAAACAATACGGTATCTCGTAAATTATGGAATACGTCAAAATGTACCGCTATTCAAATTATATTATCCACAAACCTAGAAACTGTACATAGACTAAATAATCAAATCACGCATGTTCTAAAAAGCAACAAACAAATCGCCAATCGACCACGTTGAAGCAACATCGCACCGGCCGAAATCTCTCCTGTATGCTCATGACACCTATTTATGCCCATGCATCCAAACACCAAAACACACAACGACTCACATACGTTCATACGTTCATGCAGTAACCCCATATATATATATATATATATATATATATATATATATATATATATATATATATATATATATATATATATATATATATATATATATATATATATATATATATATATATACATATATATATATATATATATATATATATATATATATATATATATGTATATATATATATATATATATATATATATATATATATATATATATATATATATATATATAGGGTTAGGATCCGGTAGGAACCGCGGGAACTTTTTTCGTCCAATCATTCTCCTAAGGGCAATAACGTCAAACATTTTCCTTCGACGTCACGCAATCATGTGCGACGCACGTCCACGGAACAAAATACGGACTCGAGGATACGATCATATGTGACGCATGTTCGTCCAACGTGATTTAAATGAGTTTTTTCTCATTTTTTTTTCCTTTTTCGTTTTCTTTTTCGTTTTTATTTTTATTTTTTATTTTTATTTTTATTTTTTTCAAAAAAATTATTTTTTTTCAATTTTTTTATTTTCGATTATACTTGGTTTTTATATTTTTATATTTTATATATTTTTTTATTTTTTGTATTTTTTATATTTTTTGAATGCTACAGTACTCGATTTTTATTTTTATTTTTATTTTTTATTTTTGATGTATATTTTTTAATTTTTAATATTTTTTAATCTTAATTTTAACGTTTTTTTCGTATTTTTAATGTAATCATTTTGGATCATGATATTTTTAATCATAACGTTTTGGATCATGTATTTTTGGATCATAGTTTTTTTTGCATCTTGGATCATAAGTTTTGAATCATTTTGTCGTTATATGTTTTTTTAACTCATTTTGGATCATAACAACTTTTGGATCTTGAATCATAACGAATTTTAAATCTTGGATCATAAGTTTTGAATCATGAAACATATTTTGGATCATAGACTTTTTTTTGGTAATTTGATGAGTTTTTGCTTAAAAATAAAAAAGAATATACACAAAAACATATTTTCAAAAAATTGTTTTTACAAACTTACTAATATGATGTCTAGAATGATTACTTAAATTTTTATAATTTTTGAAAGAATTTTTTTATTTTTTTGACTTTTTAAATATAAAAATTAAAAAAATAAACTTTTTCAAATTTTCATGATTATGCTTGTTTTGTAGAGAATTAAATTTTAAGAACTTTGGTTTTTCAGATTTTTTTTTTCAAAAAAAAAAGTTATGGCCAAAATACAAACTGGGTGGAAAAAAATAAAAGGACCAATCACAAAGCGCCATGTGGCGCTGAGAGTGGGGGCGCGTGGGTCTCCCTTTTGGTTGAAAGTTAGGAACGCAAATTGGAGAGGAAATGACATAAATACCCTTACACATTTTCCTTACCCTCCCTCTTAGTTTCTGGAATTTACAAAAACAACATTTGAATTTTAATACATTGTCATTATTTGCACATTGAATCTAATCCACCCATTTTTCAAGTTTAAAGGTCCAGATTTGTCCTCGCGGTTCTTGCCGGATTTTGGATTCCTACACGATCCTCTTTCTATATATATATATATATATATATATATATATATATATATATATATATATATATATATATATATATATATATATATATATATATATATATATATATATATAAGATAAAGATTAGAATTTAATATTACATTAGATACGATAAAACGACAAACTAATGTACAAATTCTAAATATGACCTCTCCCGTATTTCATTTCCTGGAAGCGACTCATCGCATTTTCTGTTTTGACTTCCACAAGTGCTTCCGTTTCTACACTACAAATCAAAGCATCATTCAATAAACCGTCGCTCATTCTACTACGCAAATTGGTCTTCATGCGTTTGGTTGCGGGAAAACATCTTTCAATCGTTGCGGTTGCGACATGCAAAACCAAAGTTAGCTTTAATAACCTATAGACTAAAGGAAAAGAACGATATTCTTTGTTTCTACCATCAAACAAGAAAGGTCCGTAATTCCCTTTAATTGAGCAATTTTTTCATCACGTAGCAAATAGTGATACTAAATATTAAATTGACCACCAAGATGAACTCGTACTAATGCATTAAAATCATTTTGGTAATATCTCACTAAACTTCATCAACTTTTTTTTAATAAAAAGTGAATCACACGGACTCAAAGCCGCCATATTTTCTATCAATTCGGTGTTTACTTCACTAAATCGATCCCCAAATTCTTGAATTTGCATATCCAAAACCAAGTTAAAAACCACGACTTCAAAATAATATTGGTTAGTAATATTGGTCGTATGGTTTCTTGAAATAACAAAATTTTCCGATATTTCCACAATTGCAATATTATGTTTTTGACAAAAAGAACATACATTCTTCAAAATTAGTGGAAACTCATCATTTCTTAAAGCTAGCAATGCTTATGTTCTCCCTTTTACCAACAAAATCACTTCCAAATATCTTGGTTGCTTCTTTGAAGATGTTTTGACAATGTTTCTATGAGGCCTAGAATTTCTAGCATCAAATGTAAATAAAACACGAAATCAAGTAGATTAGACAGCCCAATTGCCAAGCCAATATTACTTAAATTGATTTGGGCTACTTTAAATAATTGTTGGGCTTAATTTGTTTGAGCTATTAATTATTTCTTTAAATTATTTTCTAGTTTGGACATTTAACTTTGGACTAAATAATTTAGGGTAACCAAATTATTTTGCAGAGGTTGCACCTATATATAAAAGAAAAAAATTCAAAATTTTTGTTGCTACTCGGGAAATTTTGAGGGTAGCCCGTGCTACCCCAAGGTTACCACTAAGGACCGCCAATGTGTGTGTGTGTGTATATATATATATATATATATATATATATATATATATATATATATATATATATATATATATATATATATATATATATATATAAAATAACATAAAACATGAGAGAACCTAAAAACCTATTTTATGATTTTTTTAAACAATATTTTTTCAAAAACAAAATAGTCAAAAAAAGTTCTTATTATACGATAAAGAGGAATCAAAAAACATTTTCAAAAAAGTTATTTTTTGCATTTCGATATGCATATGCTTATGCAAAAAAAAAAAAAATTTTGGATTTTTTCATAAAATCTACAAAACACGGGTTTATATGATAAATTATAATGTTTTGATTTGAAAAAAAATCATTTGCATATTCATATACATATATGGATATACATATGCATATGCATATACAAATACATATGCATATAAACAAAAAGTTAGTTTTTGTGAATCCTTTAATCGCTTGTAAACAAAAATTTAGGTATAATTTTTTTGGAAAAATATTGTGTAAAAAAATTTCTAGGTAGTAATGAAAATCAAAAAAATTCTATGATTTTATTCTACACTTAAATTCAATAATTTTTTTTAGAATACGCTTCAACATAATCAAATCTGTTTTCTAGGTTATTCTCACATATTTTTCTTTCATTCTTAAAGAGTACAACTTCATTTTTTTCACATATTTTGCTTTTATTCTTAAACAATAGGACTTCATTCTTATTTTTTTTCTTTTAATTAGATTTAATTTTTTAAAAATGCATTTACTGATAAATGTTTTTGGAATCACTGGACCACTATTGTCATGAGTAGAATACCAAAATTACAGAGGAAAATTCTAACATTCTCATATGAATGAAAATAAATTACAATTGCAAATACGTCATTCTCACAAGAATGACCATAAAATACAATTACAAATATGAAATTCTCTTGAGAATGAAAGAAAAAGAAAAAAACGTAAATTATAAATGCAATTATGAAAATTTTATGAGAATGAATATAAATTACATTGGTAATGTAACATTCTGAAAGAATATGTGGTTGTTGTATTCTTTAATGATTTGTCGTCAATGCATTCTTCAAGAATATATGTAGGGATGAGTTCAAGAAGTGACTAAATTGAACATTGTTACCAAAAGGCATTCTTCAAGAATATGTTGTTAATGCATTCTTCAAGAATATGCAGTTAATATACTCTTCGAGAATCTATCGTTAAGACATTCTACAATAATATTTTGCAGTTGATGTTGGGTGGTGCTAATGTTCCTGCTGGAAAAAAATCGATGGTTGGATCTTGGTTATACTGGTGATGTGGTGTAGGTCTCGGTGGTGATGGGTGATCCAACATATCTACCTAGATGGTGATATATATATAATGTGTGACATTATTGGCTGCCGACTCGGTGGTGTTTGGTAGTGGTGTTGACTAGTGGTAATGGTGGCTGAGACGATATAGATTGTAGTCGTGGTGATGATGGCGATAGTGGTTGTGGTTGATGGTGGAGATGATGACCTTTGTAGACAGTTTATTTGGTTTCCTTTATAGAGTTGTGCTGGAAAGAATAAATGGAGCTAAATGAGAAGACATGGTGATCTCAATGAATTATGTATGTCTACCATGATTACCTTCTGGTGAGTGGTCCAACAATAACAGAAGGAGGTGATAAGTCGACAACACAATGAGGGGAAGGAGGCATAAGGAGGAGGAGGAGGCGACAACAGAAGTAAGAGGCGGCGACGATGCTAAATTGAATTCCAGAGACATGAAGATGAAGACTAGGTTATATAATTAATAAAGTTCCATAATTATAGGCTTATAAATTAAATGAATTACATGATTAGGGTTTTAATTTTGGTTAGTTAATTAATTTATCTACTAAAGTTTACTATAATGCATCTAAGAAATGATTTGTCCAAGATTTGCATACATTTACACAATATGTGTTGTTCATATATGATCCCAACTAACTAACTAACTAACTATATATATATATATATATATATATATATATATATATATATATATATATATATACATATATATATATATATATATATATATATATATATATATATATATATATATATATATATATATATATATATATATATATATATGTTTGGGATCCAGTAAGAAGTAGTATTTTAGTAGGAAGTTATGTAATCGGTAATTAATGTATGAATGATTTTAGTTAAGGTAAGAATGATCCATTCTTACGTTCTTACGGATTTTTTCCTTCTTATTTGATCCCGATATTATATATATATATATATATATATATATATATATATATATATATATATATATATATATATATATATATATATAAGTGTGATAAAATAAGAAGGAATTTTTGGTAGGAAGGGTAATAAGTGTTTCATTTATATGTTTTTTTGACCAACAAACAAAATGAATAATTAAATGACGCAAAAACATGATTTGTAAAAAAAAATCCCGAAAAAATAACTCGATGATTCAATTTTTATCGAAGCAGTTTTTTATTCACCATTCGGTTAATTTAGTGAAGTTTCACAAAAACGAATTATCGAAGCGTTTTTTGAAGTTTTTTTATAATGTTTTTTTGCATTGTATAATGAATCATTTTATTAGTACGTAAAAAATGATACAAATGAAACACTTTTTATCATTCTTATTGAATCACTATCATATAAGAAGTGTGATCAAATAAGGAGTATATATATATATATATATATATATATATATATATATATATATATATATATATATATATATATATATATATATATATATATATATATATATATATATATATATATATATATATATATATATATATATATATATATATATATATATATATATATATATATATATATATATATATATATATATATATATATATATGTGTGTGTGTGTGTGTGTGTAAGAACCCGCGAAAAAGTCAAAAAGGGTAAAACCGTCTTTTGCCATGTTGAACGACTATTATGTGTAATAATATGTAATTGTGAAATTATAATGTAAGAAATAAAAGGTTATATGAAATTTGGAGTTTTCACGCGTGAATAGTGAAATTTGACAAAAAAAAGGGCAAAATTGTCATTTGACATGAAAATGACCAAATTGTCAAGAAAATGTCAAGTTAGTAGTTAATGGAACTTGGTTATTAAATGTATGACCTTTGGGACCAATCATGAAAAGAAGTTAGAAACCAAAAGACCAAAATTGTAAATGTTTTCATATGGAATATATAAGTCTAAAATAGAGTTATTTCCTCTATTATGTAAGAAAGTCTCCAGAGAATTCCAGAGAGCACGAGAGGCAGCGGGAAAGATCAAAGAAGAGGAAGAAGTTCAAGGGAATTGCCAAGAATCAAAGCTTCAACTTTGGAATTAGTGATTCCATAGTTAAGAAAGGTAAAATTCCTTTGTTTTAACCTAGTTTTTGGGTATGTTCTTCATTTGGTCTTTGGATGGAATTGGGACTGAAATTGCAGTTAAAAATCGTGTGGGTTAAGTAACTAATGCTTCCAATAAGCCATTAGTTAAGAACTTAACTCAAAAACATGAAAGTAGAATGCTATTCTTGAGAATTTTCAAGTTTAGCCAAGAACTTTAATTTCTGCAATTGATCTATTAAAGTGTTTTTAATGGCTTATAATGTGTTATTAGTCAAGGGTTTTAGTCCTAGAACAAACCCCAGGTGATTAAGACCTGTAATAAGAGCTTAAAGCCTTAAAACTGCATGCTACAGTGCCAAATCGCGACTGAGCAGGAGCATGCCCAGGCGCCAGGCACAGTGTGCCCAGGACCAGGGCGGGGTGCGCCCAGGCGCAGTGCACCCCATACCTGGCGCAGTGCGCCTTCAATCAGGGGCCAGGCAGGGACCAAAAATGTTAAAAATTTCAATTATTCCAAACGTTAGAAACCATAGCTAGACATGTCCGATTGACCTGAAATTTTAGCCATAACCCTAACATGGTATAAGAACATGTCGGGAATGGTCAAATCCGTAATTCAACCTTGCGGAAAAGACACTGTAGCGGCAGAGGCTAAAATTACTATTCATGCCCATGATTTTTAGAATTTGAGCTAGACTTGTCCAAGGAACTCCAAATTTGGAACACAAGTCTAATATGGGATAAGATTTCATGGAAAAGAGTCGGAACTGAAATACGACCCCTTGGGGGTACTGTAGCAATATACGCGTATTTCAGAGAAAACCGTAAAACGAGTTTATTAATGGTTATACATTTGTTATAACCTAGAGATATGTTATATGAGACTTTAGCATTATAAAGTTAATTATATTGAGTATTTATATATACAATTTGTATAGGTGGTGCTTCAAACGTTGTTGAGCACGGGAAGGAAAAAGCCGTACGCGAAGCTTAGTAAACTGTAGTATAACCAAGGTGAGTTTTATGAGGATTTCTATAGTACATAGCAAAATGTTATTTTCAGAAAAGTATGATTTCCAATGTTTATAAATACTAAAGTTTGGAAAATAGTTTTGAATGAAGCTCTATACAAGGGCTTAGTATTTTAAACAGATTTTTAAAGTATGTTTTGCAAGTATTTTTGTAAGAAGTTCCGTATGGGAACTAAGATGTTGAAAGCAGTTTTTTTAAAAGTATTTTTAGTAAAGGGTCATAAAATGTTTGAGTAAGAATAGTTTACAAATTGTGTCCCACTTTGACCAATTTGAGATGAAATGAAGTAAGAATTAAAGAAGTATGAGCCAGTTGTCCGAACTAGGATCACCCACATAATCGGGAGATCAGAAGACACTACTGGGATGGTACCTCCCGTCGCGAAGTAGTTGTCTAGCTTAGTATACCCTTGTGCTTGAATTCGTTCCAAGTCACAAAGGGGAGACAGAATGAGCAAACCGAGTGTGCAGATCTGTTCTGTCCCGCGAGGGGAGCTAGTTGAATGAATTAATTAACTTAATTCATAAGTTTCAGTTGGTCACGAGAAATGAGAAAGAAAGCAGTTTTATAAAAGAAAGTCTTTTTAAAGTTTGAAAGTAAAGAAGGAAAAGTTATTTTGACATTTATGAAATAAATCAGTTTTTAGCAATGTACTTTTGATATTTCAAGTTTTGAATAGAAAAGTTTTGGGTCTAAACCCATATTACTCACGAGACTTTATGTCTCACGTATACTATGTTTTTGAAATGCTATGTACTTAGGTGAAGGGAGCGAGAGTTGCAGTTGGGACCGTTATTGTACACTGTAAGTTTAAATTATGGTTATCTGTATTGAGTCTGTAATACCCCTCAAGTTTTAAGTTGTAAAATAAAAAAATTTAAGTGGCTATTTTATAGTCACGAGTTGTAAATTATGTTTGGAAAACTGTATTTGTATTTTAAATATGGTTTGAGAAAAGGGGTGTTACAGTTTTGGTATCAGAGCCATAGTTTAAGCGAATTAGGTTGGAATACCATCTTAGGCTTAAACTAGCAAGAGTAGTAGTAGGTCGCCTTAGTAATATAGAAGGCATAGATTGAGTATGACTGTTATAAAGTGCAGTCAAGATAAGGAGATAACATGCTACCGCTTACGAAATACTATATAGAATTGCGTATTAAAAAGATAATTTGTTCATCTATATAGTAATGGAAGGCAGACGACAAGCTGACAGGGGTGAGGGCAGTCACACTTCCTCAAGAGGAAGTGAACCACATATTCTGCGAAACGATGAGGCTGAGCCAAACCCGCCACCACCACAACCTGTCACTATGGAGGCAATTCAGTTCCTAATTAATAATCTACGAACTGAACTGAGGCAAGATGTACACAACATAATCGACAGCAGGATGGGTGAACCTAGTGCCCAATCTTCACAAGAGGTCTCCAAGAAGATGACTGATGAAGCAACTAGTGGAGGTAACAAGAAGGAAGTAAAGGGCTGCTCTTTTAAGTCCTTTATGGCTTGCAAACCGCCCGAATACCATGGCAGTTTTGAGCCAAAAGTGACAATGCGATGGGTCCGAGAGATTGAACAAGTGATACAAGCGAGCAAATGTGCAGAAAAAGATCAAGTCACTTTTGCTTCTCGGCAACTGAAGGATGACGCTTTGGTGTGGTGGAACACCAAATACGAAAGTTTGGGAAAAGATGTGGTATATGGTTGGTCATGGGCAGAGTTTGTCACGTGTCTTAAAGATAAATTCTGTCCCATGCGAGATTTGGAGAAAATGAATGAAGATTTCTTAACAATAAAGAAAGGAGATATGACGGTGGATGAGTATACGAAGAAGTTTTGCGACATGTTACCTTTTGTGGGGGAGTCTTACCCCAGTGAGCGGTCCCGGATCAACCGCTATGTCCGGGGTTTGCCATGGAACTACGAGTTAGAAGTGAAGAAAGCCGAAACACTAGATGGGGCGATCAATGATGCCCGAACTGTGGAAGATGTTGGAAAAAGAAGGAAGGAAGAAGGACCTGGTTTTAGTGACAAAAGGAAGACAGTTAGTAGTATCAGTGGGAACATAAAGAAGAAAGGGAAAATGAGTACAAGTCAGAGCCGACAGGGAAGTGTGAAAAAGTGCGAGAAATGTGGGAAAGAACACGGTGGCGAATGTCGAGCGGGATCAAATGCCTGCTTTAATTGTGGTGGATTCGGTCACAAAGCGAAAGATTGTAAAGCCAAGAAAGCCAGCGAAGTGGAGTGCTTCTCATGCCATCAGATGGGACACTATAGTTTCAACTGCCCAAACAAGGGAGGAGAAACTGTGGTGTCAACAGCCCAGAAGAAGACCGAACCCCAGAAAGTGAAGACCAGAGCTTTTCAGATCACCAGGGAGGAGGCGAAGGAGACTCACGATGTGGTCTCAGGTATACTACTAATCAACTCGACACCTGCATATGTCTTGTTTGATTCTGGGTCTACATATTCATTTGTGTCCCATGGGTTTGGAGCTAGATTAAAAGTCCCATTAGAATTGTTAGATCTAGTTTTTGAGGTAGAAGTGGCAGACGGGAAATTTGTGGAAGTTCAGCATATGTACCGAGATTGTGAACTTGACATCAACGGCAAGAAGTTTCGACTTAATCTCCTTCCTATTGGAATTAAGTCCTTTGATGTAATAATTGGGATGGATTGGCTCGGTGCAAATGATGCGAAGATAGCTTGTGGACAGAAGAGGGTGTCTGTTAAAACCCTTGGAGCAAAAGTGTACGTATATGGAGAAAGAAGAACGCACGTGCCAAGTATCATCAGTGTAGCTAAAGCTCAAAGATGTATCAGGAAAGGATGTGTATCTTTCCTGGCCTATGTAATGACTGAAGACAAAGTGAAACAGACATACAAAGACATAGAAGTGGTAAAAGAGTTCCCAGAAGTTTTTCCAGATGAATTGCCAGGCTTGCCACCAGAAAGGCAGGTTGAATTCAGAATAGATCTTGTTCCAGGAGCTTCCCCAATAGCACGAGCACCGTACCGGCTAGCACCAACAGAGATGAGGGAATTAATGTCCCAGTTGCAGGAGTTACTAGATAAAGGCTTCATCAGGCCTAGTTCTTCTCCATGGGGTGCTCCAGTTCTGTTTGTGAAAAAGAAGGATGGATCAATGCGGATGTGCATTGATTATAGGGAATTGAACAAGATTACTATCAAGAACCGTTACCCGTTGCCCAGAATAGACGATTTGTTCGACCAGTTGCAAGGGGCAGATTATTTCTCAAAAATTGATTTGAGATCTGGGTATCATCAAGTCAGGGTAAAGGAAAGTGATGTAGAAAAGACGGCGTTCCGTACACGATACGGGCATTACGAGTTTCTAGTAATGTCATTTGGTCTTACGAATGCACCAGCGATCTTTATGGACTTGATGAATCGAGTCTGTAAACCATTTCTAGACCGGTTTGTGATAGTGTTCATAGATGACATTCTGATCTACTCAAAGAATAAAGAAGAGCATGCGAGTCATCTGCGGTTAGTACTCGAGACGTTGAAGCGAGAACAGCTATATGCAAAGTTCTCTAAGTGCGAGTTTTGGATGAGAGAGGTGCAGTTCCTTGGACACGTTGTTTCTATCCAAGGTATAAAAGTTGATCCAGCAAAAGTTGAAGCAGTGATGAAATGGGAGCCATCTAAGACGCCAACAGAAGTTAGAAGTTTTCTCGGTCTGGCCGGGTACTACAGGAGATTTATTCAAGATTTCTCCCGTATAGCAGTGCCACTTACACGACTAACTCGGAAGGAAGAAAAATTTAGTTGGCAAGAAGAACAAGAAAGAGCTTTCACTACCTTGAAAGAGAAGCTATGTAATGCGCCTGTCCTTACATTGCCAGATGGGACGGAAGACTTTGAAGTGTACAGCGATGCCTCGCATCGGGGGCTTGGCTGTGTGTTGATGCAAAGAGGGAAGGTTATAGCATACGCTTCCAGACAGTTGAAAGACCCAGAGAAAAGTACACAACTCATGATTTAGAGCTTGCAGCGATTGTGTTTGCCTTGAAGATTTGGAGACATTACTTGTATGGTACAAAGTGCAAGCTGTTCACTGATCACAAGAGTTTATAGTATGTGTTCACTCAAAAAGAGTTGAAGATGAGACAGAGTAGATGGCTAGAGTTGATCAGTGATTATGATTGTGAAATTGTGTACCATCCGGGTAAAGCGAATGTAGTAGCAGATGCACTAAGTAGAAAAGTTCCTGAGAAAAGAATCAAGGCAAGATCAATGCGAATAGAACTGGTGTCCAGCATTATAGAACAGATTAAAGCAGCTCAGCAAAAAGTTGAAGAAAGTGGGGATTTGAAAGATGAAAAGCTAGGAAAAGACATTCAGTTTGAGACCAATAGTCAAGGCTTGAAGACCTTCAGAAACCGCATATGGGTACCAAAGACAGGAGGATTGAGAAAGTTGATTTTAGAAGAGTCGCATAAGTCAAAGTATTCCATACATCCAGGGAGTACCAAGACTTATCAAGTTTTGAAAAGACATTACTGGTGGCCTGGAATGAAGAAAAGAATAGCCAAGTACATCTCCAAGTGTGTCATTTGTGCACAAGTGAAGGCGGAACATCAGGTCCCGCATGGGGATGCTCAGTCGTTGCACATTCCAGCCGGAAAGTGGGAAGATGTAACCATGGACTTGATTGTCGGGTTACCGAGGACAAGAAAAGTTCATGATAGTATATGGGTCATAGTGGACCGGTTGACCAAGAGTGCACTGTTTCTAGCCATAAAAGAAACTACTCCATTGGAGCAGTTAGCCCAGTTGTATGTAGATGAAGTATTTAGAATATATCGTGCACCGTTGTCTATCGTGTCATACAGAGACCCTAGATTTACCTCTAACTTCTGGAGAGCATTACAAGATAAAATGGAGACAAGAGTTCAGTTAAGTACAGCGTATCATCCACAAACAGATGGTCAGAGTGAACGAACGATCCAAACATTGGAAGACATGCTACGGTCATGCGTGATGGATTTTGGAGGAAGTTGGGACGAGCATCTGCCATTAGTGGAGTTTGCATACAACAATAGCTATCATTCTAGCATTAAAATGCCACCTTTTGAGGCATTGTATGGTAGAAAGTGTAGAACTCCTTTATGCTGGACAGAGGCTGGTGAGACTAAGCTTACAGGGCCAGAGATTGTTAGGGTGACTAATGAGAAGATCGGAGTAATTCAAGCCAACATGAAAGCAGCACAAGATAGGCAAAAGAGTTACTCGAATCTAAAGAAGAGACCGTATGACTTACAAGAAGGAGATTTGGTGATGATTAAAGTGTCGCCATGGAAAGGAGTGGTCAGATTTGGCAAGAGAGGAAAGCTGAGTCCAAGGTACATTGGACCTTTTAGAATTCTGAAAAGAATTGGATTACAAGCATTCAAGCTAGAGTTACCGCCCGAACTTAGTGGAATACATGATACCTTTCATGTATGCTACTTAAAGAAGTACTTTGGTAAAGAAGAGCTAGTAATACCGTACACGGATTTGAGAGTAGAAACGCCTAGTAAAATGATTGAAGAACCCGAAGCGATTTTAGAGATGCAGACAAAGAAGCTAAGGAACAAAGAGATTGATCTTGTACTAGTCAAGTGGAAGCATCCGTTAGGGTCGAACCTAACTTGGGAGACACTAGAAGAAATGAAGAGAAGATATCCGAATTTCACGGATTACGAAAAGATTCCGAGGACGGAATCCGCTTAAGGAGGGGTGACTGTAAGAACCCGCGAAAAAGTCAAAAAGGGTAAAACCGTCTTTTGCCATGTTGAACGACTATTATGTGTAATAATATGTATTTGTGAAATTATAATGTAAGAAATAAAAGGTTATATGAAATTTGGAGTTTTGACGCGTGAATAGTGAAATTTGACAAAAAAAAAAGGGCAAAATGGTCATTTGACATGAAAATGACCAAATTGTCAAGAAAATGTCAAGTTAGTAGTTAATGGAACTTGGTTATTAAATGTATGACCTTTGGGACCAATCATGAAAAAAAGTTAGAAACCAAAGGACCAAAATTGTAAATGTTTTCATATGGATTATATAACTCTAAAATAGAGTTATTTCCTCTATTATGTAAGAAAGTCTCCAGAGAATTCCAGAGAGCACGAGAGGCAGCGGGAAAGATCAAAGAAGAGGAAGAAGTTCAAGGGAATTGCCAAGAATCAAAGCTTCAACTTTGGAATTAGTGATTCCATAGTTAAGAAAGGTAAAATTCCTTTGTTTTAACCTAGTTTTTGGGTATGTTCTTCATTTGGTCTTTGGATGGAATTGGGACTGAAATTGCAGTTAAAAATCGTGTGGGTTAAGTAACTAATGCTTCCAATAAGCCATTAGTTAAGAACTTAACTAAAAAACATGAAAGTAGAATGCTATTCTTGAGAATTTTCAAGTTTAGCCAAGAACTTTAATTTCTGCAATTGATCTATTAAAGTGTTTTTAATAGCTTATAATGTGTTATTAGTCAAGGGTTTTAGTCCTAGAACAAACCCCAGGTGATTAAGACCTGGAATAAGAGCTTAAAGCCTTAAAACTGAATGCTACAGTGCCAAATCGCGACTGATCAGGAGCATGCCCAGGCGCCAGGCACAGTGCGCCCAGGACCAGGGCGGGGTGCGCCCAGGCGCAGTGCGCCCCATACCTGGCGCAGTGCGCCTTCAATCAGGGGCCAGGCAGGGACCAAAAATGTTAAAAATTTCAATTATTCCAAACGCTAGAAACCATAGCTAGACATGTCCGATTGACCTGAAATTTTAGCCATAACCCTAACATGGTAAAAGAACATGTCGGGAATGGTCAAATCCGTAATTCGACCTTGCGGAAAAGTCACTGTAGCGGCAGAGGCTAAAATTACTATTCATGCCCATGATTTTTAGAATTTGAGCTAGACTTGTCCAAGGAACTCCAAATTTGAAACACAAGTCTAATATGGGATAAGATTTCATGGAAAAGAGTCGGAACTGAAATACGACCCCTCGGGGGTACTGTAGCAATATACGCGTATTTCGGAGAAAACCGTAAAACGAGTTTATTAATGGTTATACATTTGTTATAACCTAGAGATATGTTATATGAGACTTTAGCATTGTAAAGTTAATTATATTGAGTATTTATATATACAATTTGTATAGGTGGTGCTTCAAACGTTGTTGAGCACGGGAAGGGAAAAGCCGTACACGAAGCTTAGTAAACCGTAGTATAACCAAGGTGAGTTTTATGAGGATTTCTATAGTACATAGCAAAATGTTATTTTCAGAAAAGTATGATTTCCAATGTTTATAAATACTAAAGTTTGGAAAATAGTTTTGAATGAAGCTCTATACAAGGGCTTAGTATTTTAAACAGATTTTTAAAGTATGTTTTGCAAGTATTTTTGTAAGAAGTTTCGTATGGGAACTAAGATGTTGAAAGCAGTTTTTTTGAAAGTATTTTTAGTAAAGGGTCATAAAATGTTTGAGTAAGAATAGTTTACAAATTGTGTCCCACTTTGACCAATTTGAGATGAAATGAAGTAAGAATTAAAGAAGTATGAGCCAGTTGTCCAGACTAGGATCACCCACATAATCGGGAGATCAGAAGATACTACTGGGATGGTACCTCCCGTCGCGAAGTAGTTGTCTAACTTAGTATACCCTTGTGCTTGAATTCGTTCCAAGTCACAAAGGGGAGACAGAATGAGCAAACCGAGTAGGCAGATCTGTTCTGTCCCGCGAGGGGAGCTAGTTGAATGAATTAATTAACTTAATTCATAAGTTTCAGTTGGTCACGAGAAATGAGAAAGAAAGCAGTTTTATAAAAGAAAGTCTTTTTAAAGTTTGAAAGTAAAGAAGGAAAAGTTATTTTGACATTTATGAAATAAATCAGTTTTTAGCAATGTACTTTTGATATTTCAAGTTTTGAATAGAAAAGTTTTGGGTCTAAACCCATATTACTCACGAGACTTTATGTCTCACGTATACTATGTTTTTGAAATGCTATGTACTTAGGTGAAGGGAGCGAGAGTTGTAGTTGGGACCGTTATTGTACACTGTAAGTTTAAATTATGGTTATCTGTATTGAGTCTGTAATACCCCTCAAGTTTTAAGTTGTAAAATAAAAAAATTAAAGTGGCTATTTTATAGTCACGAGTTGTAAATTATGTTTGGAAAACTGTATTTGTATTTTAAATATGGTTTGAGAAAAGGGGTGTTACAATATATATATATATATATATATATATATATATATATATATATATATATATATATATATATATATATATATATATATATATATATATATATATATATATATATATATAAAATTTATTTTGTGCTTGTTTTGTTTATTTCTTGTATACTATATCTGTAACGCCGAGACACTCTTTTTATAAATATAATAAAAAGGGTAAAATGGTCATTTTACCTTGGAAGGGTAAATTGGTCTTTTGGACAGAAAAGTATTTGGGTTGAAATAATATTTTGAGTTTTGAACTTAAAATGTTATATAAATTGATTTTTGGTCGTTTTACCGCAAAAGGGTAATTTGGTCATTTGACCAAGTCAACGACCAATTATGTAAAAATATTGTTGTTAGTGGCAAATGTGTAAAGAATGAAAGTTTTATTGTTATAAAACTTGATCTTGTGGTCAAAGTTCAAGAAAATGAACTTTAGGACCAAAATTGAAAATTTTTGTGGTATAAATAGGAGAGAGTTGACTCTCTCTTTGACCATCCATTTGTGCAGCAACGGGAGAAGAGAATTGAGAGAGATTTCTGGAAAATCTTGAAGGATTGAAGCAAGGAATTGGAACTATGGATTGGAATTGATGATTCCTAGGCTTGAAAGGTTAGTAAACTTGATTTTAACCAAGTTCTTGAAGTGTTCTTGGTTTGGTTTTATAGAAACTGAAATTTGTACATTTCAGTTACAATTATGTGGTTTAATTGGTTTATTACTTCCATTGAGTCATGCTAGAAAGGACTTAACCAAAGAAAATGGAAGTAGGTTGTTATTGTTGATGAATTTGAAGTTTTGGGGTTTTGGAACTAAGAACCCTAATTCTTCATTTTGATTGATTTAGTTGTTTTGAATGGTTGAAAACCTTGTTAGAGTATAAGGTTTTAGCCTAGAAACAAACCCCAATCGATTAAGGACTGGATTAAGGACTTAATGGCCAAAAACTGCTTGCTACAGTGCATAAATCGCGACTGCCCAGGAGCTCTGCACAGGCGCAGGGCGCAGTGCGCCCAGGATCAGGGCGGGGTGCGCCCAGGCGCAGTGCGCCTGATTCCTGGCGCAGTGCGCCTCCAAGCAGGGGACTTCCGACTCGCTAACTTTCGTTTGGCTTGTCCGTTTTAGCTCAAATTTGGACCATAGGCTCGTTATGGTCTGAAAAGTTTGGGAAAATTATTAAATTGAGTTTTCGACCCCTCGGGGGCACTGTAGATCAATTCGAATGCCTCGGTGAATAGTAAAAATTCAATAAAAGTTAGTAAACGGAAAGTTTATTAACTAGGCATTGTTTATAACGATATTGTATTGAACTCTATTGTATTAGAGTTAATTGGAATGGCTATTAACCTATTATCATTTGGTATATAAATGATTATATAGGTGTGGGACGAAATGGTTGTGGTGCACGCAAATGCAAGAAACAACCGGGATTTAATTGCAGCTAGCATCCAGGTGAGTAATCTCACTGATATCATATGTGATATATGATGATTGATTTGTTACAGGTTGAAATGGCTTCGAGGGACGAAAATGACATGTGTAAAAATATATGTAAACGACAATACCAGATAAGCCGTGAGTCATTGCGATGACAAGAACGGAGCTGTGAGTCAATACATATATATATACACAATGAAATGACAATACCAGATAAGCCGTGAGTCTATAATAGACAAGAACGGAGCTGTGAGTCAAACCTTTATTGACAAGACCGGGACCAGCCGTGAGTCAATAAAATATAGACAATACCGGAACCAGCCGTGAGTCTCGGCAACAGCGGGATCTTCCTGTGAGCCATACATTTACTTTTATAGACAATACCGGAACCAGCCGTGAGTCAATAAAATATAGACAATACCGGAACCAGCCGTGAGTCTAGGCAACAGCGAGATCTTCCTGTGAGCCATACATTTACTTTTATAGACAATACCGGAACCAGCCGTGAGTCTAGGCAACAGCGGGATCTTCCCGTGAGCCATATTTGATCGTGAAGAAACTGTTAATAGATGGTGCGGCCTTGTTGGCTATGACTCCGGTGCAGCCTTTGGGCTATGTCTCCGATGCGGCCTTGTTGGCTATGACTCCGGTGCGGCCTTCGGGTTATGATTTTGTTACAGGTACACGGTACGGCCTTTTTGTTATGATATCGGGTATTAAACCCTGTTAGTGCGGCCTGCGGGCTATGATTCATATGCAAGGAATGATTTGGTACGGCTTGTATAGCCACGACAAATGATATGACTTATATAGTCATGATATATGGTATAGTCAGGTATGACTAAGAAAGATGGGACAGAAATGATACAGAATGGATTGGAAGGGTATGCAAATAACAGACTGGATATGACAAGTGTACAATGTTCGGATGTGATTCGAAAATCACATGATGTTACGATTCGGCCGGTAAGGCTAGGCGGTAGGATACGAAATCCTCAGATATATACGGTTAGCCAGTAAGGCTAGTAGTCTGGATTCGATATCCAGACAATTATATGATTGTATTTGTATTGTACACATTATTTGCAGGTATGATTACTCACTGAGCTTTATAGCTCACGATATTTGTTACTGTCCCTGCAGGTTAGCATGATACTGATAGGGGACAAGATAGAGTCCGTGACTTTGAAGTGGGACTCGTAGATGCTGTTAGTAGCAGCCCGGCTTTAAAGGAGACATGGTATTTTATACTCTCCTTGATACACTTGTACCCGTTTTTATTAAAATATACCCCTTTGTTATGGTTTTATGTATTGAAACCATTGTTTAAAATGAAAAAATTTTCAGGGGTGTTTTTGTTTAAAAGCCGGGTGTTACAAGTTGGTATCAGAGCCGTGGTTTAAGTGAACTAGGTGTCTATAGAGTAGATTCCTGGACTTAAACCCTGAGATAGTAGACACGATGCATAGTTAGGTGTATATAGTTGTTATTATACATATATAACCTAACTGTTGCTAACTTCTGACGTATAAGAAGTATGAATTGTAAAACTCCTTGGGAGACATTTAGGGCGCGAAGCTCTAGGAAATGGACCAACCCTTCTCAAGACTCCGTTGTACGTGGAGCAAAAAGGGGACGAAAAGCAGAAAAATCCACTTGACAAGCAGTAGTAGCTGTAGTGGTCAGAAAAAGAAATCGGTTGCTCACCTTGGTTAATATTCAAGGTGAAAGAATAGTAGTTGAGACTACGAGAAAAGCAGAAATGTTAGTGGACTTCTCAGAAGAAGTTAACACGAATTAGGTCTAACCTTAAAGGAAAGGGACCAGAATGAAAAGATGATTTGTAAAAGAAGTGCAGGAAAAGCACTCAAAACATTTTAGAGTTGAGACTCTATCGTTGACATGTTGAAATTACAGAAAATGGGAGCATATTGCTCAAGTTTGTTGTATGGGACGGAAGTGGTTCCAGCATGGAATTATAGATCACTTCCCCATGAAATACTCACATGCTAAATGTGGAGTAACGGGTGATGAACCCAGGAAAGAAAGAAGAAATGAATGGTCGAAAAGGACCAGTGGTACCTTGAGCATTCCAGCAGATTGTGGAAGAAGCTCATGAGGAGACTGATATGATCTCCAATATAATTGTTCAAAATATAACTCGTGTATGTTATATTTGATCCAGGAAGCTATGCTTTGGATCGGTGACACTGATGTCTTGATTGAATATTTCATCAATGATTATGGATGAAAAGTTGGAAGTAGCTATTGCAGATAGCAAGTATGTTCTAGATGTTGAACACCTGGAAGGTAGTTTGCCTAGGATTTACGGGACCATTTTCCCTATAAATCTAAAGCTGATGAATACCAGTGAATCTGAAGCAATTGTGCTTATAATTTGGGTTAGCAACGAATTATGCTATAATGAATTGTAGAAGTAAGAACCGTATGGTTCTTAAAAACAGAAATGAAATGGATGGGAATCCGTGGTAAATGACCGATGTTGAAAATACCGGTTAACCCTCTTTGCTTAAACTCGGAAAGAGTTAGTAAGAGAATGATGTTATAATTGGCATACGTGGTATTGGCCAAGTTAGATAAAGCAGTGATAATAGTGTGCATTGACTGATGAGAATCTGATATTCTCGAAACCAGATCGTATATGAGGTACGTTTGTACCAGATATTGGAGTTACTTTACTGAGTTAAGTGATGTGTAAAATTCTCCAAGTATGGAAATTTGGCTAAAAGAAGACTTACATTCTTTGGGCATGTTAATAATGCCAGAGATGATAAAGTAGATACAGTGGAAATACTGATGTGATAAGACAGAAACCGCCTTGGAATCTGACTGAATTAGTAGTAGTTTCCTTGGATTGGCGGGTTGCTATGGGAGAGTTGTAGAAAACTGCTCCTTGACAACTGTTCAGTTGACTAAAGTTGACTAATAAAAGTGAAAAATCTGAGTGGTAGAAAGACCACAGGTATCTTGTAAAGGTTTGGAACAAACCTTGTGTGAAAATTCTGATGTTAGCTTTGATGCTAAGCGGATAAATTGGATCATAGAAATGCATCCAGATTCGATCGTAGATGCAAGATGTTGCAGTAGCAACTAGGATTTTGGTATTAAGCTTTGGAGACACTATGCATATGGTGTAAAGCTTATTGTTTATGTGGATCATTAGAACTTGAAATACTTTATTGGTCAGAAAAGAAGCTATATATGAGCTAGATGAAAGATAGATGGATTACTTAGAGATTTCGAGTATGAAATCCTGTACCATCTCAAAAAGGGCGAATGTGGCTATAGATGCCTTGAATTGAAAAGAGTAACCTTTGAAGGTTACACCTACATGTATGAATGTGGCGAATTGATTACCTGAGTTGATTCGGGTAGCACAGAAAGATGGGTGCAAGTCTGAAAATGTGATAAATGAATGAATAACTAGCTATTGAAAGAAGCTAGTTAGAAACTCACGACGATAGGAAACCCTTGGTGGTTGTGTATGTGAGTTCCAAAACCGAGTGAAATATGAAAATCATCTTGAAAAGATGTATTTTGCATTAGATATGTGGTATACCCGGGGCAATACCAGACTGGATAGGCCGATAAAATCCTATGTGTTGGTGGCCGGGACAGAAGAAAGGCATGGAAAGACACATGAAAAGTATTTGACTTGTACGTGACGTAAAGTCAAACCGGTAGAAACGTGCGAAGAAATTAAACCGTAGTTGGCCCCATAAAAGAAATGGGACAACATTGTTATAGACTTTGTGATAAAGTCTCCGCAAGTATTGTGAATTGATGAACAAAATGATCTGATAATTCAAACTTTAGAAGATGTGCTTGAAGATTGCACAGAAGACCCTAGTAGAAGATGAGAAGATTGTCTATCGTTGATAGAATTTACAAGAAATAGCAGCCTACATGTTGGTAGTTTGATGACTCGTATGAAGTATGGTATGGAATACCGTGATAACCTTCGATTTTTGAAATGAAGATGTGGCAAAGCTGTTGACTAGATCCTAGTTTGTTATACAAACTGAAGAAAATACCTGACAGGTATGAACGCAATTGAAGAATGGTTAAGAAATTATAAGTGGTGTGTGAATCGTTGAGTAAAAGCCTTTGAGATTTCAAGTAAAGGAATATGTTAGTGTGAAGGGTAAACCTTTGGAAAGGTTAAAATTTGTTGGGACGACAAGAAAGGAATTAGGTGTTGATAATTTCCAACAAATCCCTTATGACAAGATGAAAATAGATGAAGAAAGATACGTAGATAAGGTACCCGGGACAACCGGAGGAATGATATGCGGATTGTGATGTAATCACGAGATAAGAAGACTAGTATGGTTAAGTGCTTAGGCAATACCATATAGTTTCCGACACGATGTAGAAGACCGAAAGCGAAACGAGGAAGACGTACCCTCAACTCCTTGTATGATTTCGGGGACGAAATCTTTTGAAGGAGGGGAGAATTTGTAACGCCGAGACACTCTTTTTATAAATATAATAAAAAGGGTAAAATGGTCATTTTACCTTGGAAGGGTAAATTGGTCTTTTGGACAGAAAAGTATTTGGGTTGAAATAATATTTTGAGTTTTGAACTTAAAATGTTATATAAATTGATTTTTGGTCGTTTTACCGCAAAAGGGTAATTTGGTCATTTGACCAAGTCAACGACCAATTATGTAAAAATATTGTTGTTAGTGGCAAATGTGTAAAGAATGAAAGTTTTATTGTTATAAAACTTGATCTTGTGGTCAAAGTTCAAGAAAATGAACTTTAGGACCAAAATTGAAAATTTTTGTGGTATAAATAGGAGAGAGTTGACTCTCTCTTTGACCATCCATTTGTGCAGCAACGGGAGAAGAGAATTGAGAGAGATTTCTGGAAAATCTTGAAGGATTGAAGCAAGGAATTGGAACTATGGATTGGAATTGATGATTCCTAGGCTTGAAAGGTTAGTAAACTTGATTTTAACCAAGTTCTTGAAGTGTTCTTGGTTTGGTTTTATAGAAACTGAAATTTGTACATTTCAGTTACAATTATGTGGTTTAATTGGTTTATTACTTCCATTGAGTCATGCTAGAAAGGACTTAACCAAAGAAAATGGAAGTAGGTTGTTATTGTTGATGAATTTGAAGTTTTGGGGTTTTGGAACTAAGAACCCTAATTCTTCATTTTGATTGATTTAGTTGTTTTGAATGGTTGAAAACCTTGTTAGAGTATAAGGTTTTAGCCTAGAAACAAACCCCAATCGATTAAGGACTGGATTAAGGACTTAATGGCCAAAAACTGCTTGCTACAGTGCATAAATCGCGACTGCCCAGGAGCTCTGCACAGGCGCAGGGCGCAGTGCGCCCAGGATCAGGGCGGGGTGCGCCCAGGCGCAGTGCGCCTGATTCCTGGCGCAGTGCGCCTCCAAGCAGGGGACTTCCGACTCGCTAACTTTCGTTTGGCTTGTCCGTTTTAGCTCAAATTTGGACCATAGGCTCGTTATGGTCTGAAAAGTTTGGGAAAATTATTAAATTGAGTTTTCGACCCCTCGGGGGCACTGTAGATCAATTCGAATGCCTCGGTGAATAGTAAAAATTCAATAAAAGTTAGTAAACGGAAAGTTTATTAACTAGGCATTGTTTATAACGATATTGTATTGAACTCTATTGTATTAGAGTTAATTGGAATGGCTATTAACCTATTATCATTTGGTATATAAATGATTATATAGGTGTGGGACGAAATGGTTGTGGTGCACGCAAATGCAAGAAACAACCGGGATTTAATTGCAGCTAGCATCCAGGTGAGTAATCTCACTGATATCATATGTGATATATGATGATTGATTTGTTACAGGTTGAAATGGCTTCGAGGGACGAAAATGACATGTGTAAAAATATATGTAAACGACAATACCAGATAAGCCGTGAGTCATTGCGATGACAAGAACGGAGCTGTGAGTCAATACATATATATATACACAATGAAATGACAATACCAGATAAGCCGTGAGTCTATAATAGACAAGAACGGAGCTGTGAGTCAAACCTTTATTGACAAGACCGGGACCAGCCGTGAGTCAATAAAATATAGACAATACCGGAACCAGCCGTGAGTCTCGGCAACAGCGGGATCTTCCTGTGAGCCATACATTTACTTTTATAGACAATACCGGAACCAGCCGTGAGTCAATAAAATATAGACAATACCGGAACCAGCCGTGAGTCTAGGCAACAGCGAGATCTTCCTGTGAGCCATACATTTACTTTTATAGACAATACCGGAACCAGCCGTGAGTCTAGGCAACAGCGGGATCTTCCCGTGAGCCATATTTGATCGTGAAGAAACTGTTAATAGATGGTGCGGCCTTGTTGGCTATGACTCCGGTGCAGCCTTTGGGCTATGTCTCCGATGCGGCCTTGTTGGCTATGACTCCGGTGCGGCCTTCGGGTTATGATTTTGTTACAGGTACACGGTACGGCCTTTTTGTTATGATATCGGGTATTAAACCCTGTTAGTGCGGCCTGCGGGCTATGATTCATATGCAAGGAATGATTTGGTACGGCTTGTATAGCCACGACAAATGATATGACTTATATAGTCATGATATATGGTATAGTCAGGTATGACTAAGAAAGATGGGACAGAAATGATACAGAATGGATTGGAAGGGTATGCAAATAACAGACTGGATATGACAAGTGTACAATGTTCGGATGTGATTCGAAAATCACATGATGTTACGATTCGGCCGGTAAGGCTAGGCGGTAGGATACGAAATCCTCAGATATATACGGTTAGCCAGTAAGGCTAGTAGTCTGGATTCGATATCCAGACAATTATATGATTGTATTTGTATTGTACACATTATTTGCAGGTATGATTACTCACTGAGCTTTATAGCTCACGATATTTGTTACTGTCCCTGCAGGTTAGCATGATACTGATAGGGGACAAGATAGAGTCCGTGACTTTGAAGTGGGACTCGTAGATGCTGTTAGTAGCAGCCCGGCTTTAAAGGAGACATGGTATTTTATACTCTCCTTGATACACTTGTACCCGTTTTTATTAAAATATACCCCTTTGTTATGGTTTTATGTATTGAAACCATTGTTTAAAATGAAAAAATTTTCAGGGGTGTTTTTGTTTAAAAGCCGGGTGTTACAATATCCAACAATAACGTCTTCCAACTTGACTCTTAACACTTCCAAGCGACGGTTAATGACTTAAAATGGATAAATCGAGTCCAAAACATCGTTTAAACATACGATTACATTCATAACAACATGAATATTAAGATGAAACCCTCAAAATAACCATTTGAATTGTATTCCTTTAATGTAATGTATATAAAAAGTACTAGAATTTATACCACAACATCATTGAACCACCAAATACACCATCAATTTCAAATTAGATAGATCAAATGAGGAATGAACGTATGGACTTGAAAAACCGAACCCAACCGAACCAATATAATATGGTTTGGTTATCGGTCTTTGAGTGTGTTAGATTTCGGTTTCAGGCCATTCGGTCTCTGGTCCAATTGGTTTTGATCCATTCCGTCTGCGGTTTCTTCATTTCAACCCATTGTTTGTTTTCTGATTGACTTCTAATCAAGTTTCAGTCCTATTTCGGTTTGGTCTAGAAAAATTTAACCAAAACTGAAAACGACGGAGACCATATACCCCTAGTCGGTTCGGTCACGGCTCGTAGCAAGTGCAATTTCGATTTCGGTATGGTTCGGTTCGATCCACAGACCATGCTCATCCCTAGATCAATGGTGGATCGTCCATTTGATGACTTGGAATTTAAAGGTAATCATAAGTGGATTATGATTCAACACTAACTAAAAAACTCTTCCACGTCAAACTCACTATTACTCTCATAAACGTACCCCATTAATACTACCATTGCTTGATGAAGTTAAAGCAACTGGTGATTAAGGGTTTACATTAGCTCAAATCAATGGCAACGATGAAGATGATTCGGCTATTGATATTTAGGCTGGAGGGAGTGGCCTCGCCAACTCCCTCGCTAAACAAGCTGCCAAGCTCGCCATATTCTCGCCAACTGCACCAAATATCCTCGCCCTCGCTTTCGCCAAGCTGTCTTCGTTGAAAAATCAGCGAGGTCGCCAAACAACACCCAGCCTTTACCACCCAAGCTATATCTCTTCGCCAAGCTACCTCTCCTCGCCAAACAACACCAAATCTCCTCGCCCTCGCTCTCGCCTTTCTGCTCCCAGCCTTTAGCGATGAGAATGGCGAAGGAACCACTCCCCCCAGCCTTAGGGATGATTATTAAAACACGATAGTGATCATAAATAAAGGTAGTGACAGAGAGGGGCAAAGGATGTGACAAAAAAAAAAAAAAAAAAAAGTCCTCATGTGTGTTGCATATGACTATGTTTTACAATAGAAATATAACACCATTCACACTTGTAACGCAGGCTGAAATAAAAAAGAGTTCGAAAAATATACGTTGAAAAAGCAGGATCAAGTCCATAAATACTGCCTAAAAACATACACGCAATGTGTAATTTACCTCGAGAGTTCTTTAAAAGTGTACCACATACTTGGAAAAAAGTCAAAGAAAAATAAAAAATAAATTTCAAAAAAGTTAAAACTTTATAATATCTTTTTTTCATTTCTAAGTTTAGTAAAAAAAAAACACACACAGATGCTTTATCGCATAAACTTGTCCTTTAAATAATCATTAAAATAAAACAACACCTCAACCGCATAGTCTTATGTATGGTGTGGGGACGTATAATCTAATACAAGGGTAGTTTAGGGGTTAACGAAAAAGGGTATGGTGGGTCGGAATAGTGCTTGGCACCCTGCCAAAAAAAAAAAAAAAAAAAAAAAAAACTTGAATTATAGATTTGGAATCCGCATAAAGATCCACTACCCTTGGTTTTGCTTTACGAAACTCCTCTAAACTTCTTTCTTTCCTTTTTTCCAAATATGCCCCCTTAAAAGTCTAAAAGTCCCTACTTTATCCATATTCCTAGTTTCGAACCCACCCATAAAGTCTATTCACATGTCGATCTGATTATACGCTTATACTTTTGTACATAATAATGATATGTTACAATTTTCCCACAAAAATAGTCAACTATGAAGAAAAATAGAGTTCATGTACGATAAGGTTATATTGAAATCATGAAGCTCACTTTTAAAAACAATATATGAAAAATAATAATATTAAGGATGTGTAATATTATAAGACCACTAAAACCTATTCATTATTTTATTACATGTTCAGGTAAACAAGGTAATATTCAGAAGAAAAGTTTTGTATCTTCCAACACTTTTTTTTATTTATCCTCCTATTCATGTCATAACATTTGTTATCATTCAATATAAATAAAAAAATAAAAAATATTTAATTTTTTATTCAGAATGCAAAATATTACTCACTTCAACACGTATATGGGGTGTCAGTGGCAAACAAATGAAAGAAAGAAGCTTCAAAGTGAAGCAAGCTTAAAATTTCATCCACAAGTTTGAAACAAGCAAAAGTGAAAAAAATGAAAAAGGTTGGTAGTACTTGAAAAAGGGGAAAGAAAAGGGGAGGTTATAAAAATAGTTTATTTTTGTAAGGAGATAAAAAGTGCCGCTACTTTATTGAAAAGCGGAGTTGGGTGGGTGGTGGAATAGGAAGGGTTCAAAGAAAGAGATACAATCAATTTTACCCCCTTGGTTTTAGCATATCGACAAACTACCCCTTATATACTATAGAATAATGTTATGTTTGTCTTCTTGAAGATTGTAAAACCACGCACGGGACATGTTGCATATTGACAATTAGCTATTGATCCATTAGCTTTATATTTTTTAATATTATTTTGCTAACGATTGTTTTCTGTAAAATTTTACTTTCTAGAAAATCTCGTTTATAACTAAAAGTCAAATAAAATACTTTGAAAAAGAAGGTAGTAGAGTGAAAATAAAGTATAAGAGGAATGGGAAGACGAATAAATAAAGAAAAAATTGATGAGTCAGCAAGGGTTGCAAAAACTGAGAATCAAAAAGAGCGATGAGAGAGAAAGTTTAAGAGAGAGAAGATCTCAAGAGCCACATACACAACTTGTGGCTCTCCTTGCTTCCTGCCTTGCTAACGTGGCTGTACGATCAAAACCAAACAAAGCCTACTCGACGACGACGACGAAATCACACACACCCAAAAGATCCGCACCCTTGTTTGTCAGAGACAATAGATCTGTTCCTTTTATCCAACCAAAACCCGTCGTCTAATTCTATTTTTCTGCCGGAAATGTCGGAGGGAAAAGATCCCGCTATTAAGTTGTTTGGCAAGACGATTCAGCTGCCTGACGGAGCTTTTAGTCAAGAAGCTGTATCCGGTGATGGCGGCGGGAGTGGAGATGTTGCTTGTGTTAAGAGTGAAGATCGGTCGTCTTCTACTAGTTCCTCGTCGGAAGTTGGGGAAGAGCGTCAATCGGATGATAATAACAAGGTAATTTATAAATTAGTCATGGATCTCGTGTCCCCCAATCGTATGCTGATTTTGATTGTTCAATTAGGAAAACCCTAAAAATGTTTATTTCCCCCAATCATGTGATGTTTTTTATTTGATTATTAGGGCTTTATAGCGGATCTTATTTTCACGAATCATCTGATGATTTTAATTGTTCGAGCAAAACCTTTTAGGGCTTATCCTTATTCATTTTCATTGGTTTTTTTTTTTTTTTTTGTATGTGATTGAACTTAAGCCGATTTTTGGAATTCTCCATGAGCAAGTTATTTTGATCAACCATGATTTTATGACTTTCTTCCTCATTCAAACAAATTTAAGCTATTCTTAGTTCAATTCAGGTCCGTATAGAACTAAATCGCTCCTTTCTCCATTAAAAAAAATCGACTTTTGCTCATTAATTATGTTATTTCAAACCCTTGCTCACTGATCGTTGCTTATTTCTTCATGAATTACAATTCCTAACTGAAACTCATGGTTAATTCAGGATCTACCAGAGGAGAAATCCACTGATATAGACGAGAATAAAGCCCATTCCACAATTTCCGAGGAAATTACAGACCCAAACGCAACTTCAGTATTAACCGATAACACCAAAACACCTTCACCTGAAAACGAATCTGCTACCCCAAAAGCATCAAAATCAGAAGAAGATCAAAGTGATACAAGCAACAACCAAGAAAAAACCCTAAAAAAACCAGACAAAATCCTCCCATGCCCTCGTTGCAACAGCATGGACACCAAATTCTGTTACTACAACAACTACAACGTGAACCAACCCCGCCACTTCTGCAAAAACTGTCAAAGATACTGGACAGCTGGCGGCACAATGAGAAACGTTCCAGTAGGCGCCGGACGCCGTAAGAACAAAACCTCCGCCTCTCAATACCGCCAGATCACCGTAACAGAATCATCTCTTCCAATGGAGCTCAATCACACAGTCCTTAACCCTAATGGCACTGTTCTCACATTCGGTTCAGACACACCTTTATGTGAATCAATGGCTTCTGTTCTTAAAATTGCAGACAAAAGTAGTTTTCATAAGCCCGAAGAATTAATAATCCCGGCTCATAACGATGACATCACAAACAGACCATCAGTCAATGAAAGTCAAAGCTTACATGGATTCTCACCACAGGTACCCTGTTTTCCTATGTACCCATGGACTCCACAAATGGGTCCCGCTTTTTGTCCACCTGGCTTCCCAATGCCGTTCTACCCTCCCGGCCCGTATTGGGGTTGTCCTGTACCCGTTCCCGTACCCGGCCCGTATTGGGTTCCTCCTCCGGCTAATTACCATTCTGCCCCTCCTTCGGGTCCGATCTCGCCGACTTTAGGGAAACATTCAAGGGACGAGAACGTAAAATGCGGGGAGGTTGAAGCGATGAAGGAAAAGGAAGAGGAAAAGAGTCTTTGGATTCCGAAAACATTGCGGATTGATGATCCCGATGAAGCGGCAAAAAGCTCGATATGGGCAACATTGGGGATAAAAAAAGACGGATCTGTCCCTGTGAATAGAGGGGGGATCTTCAAGGCGTTTGAATCTAAAAAAGAAGAAAAGAATACGATGCAAGAAACGTCGGCTGCTTTACAAGCGAATCCTGCAGCTTTATCAAGGTCTCTTAATTTTCAAGAAACTTCGTGAGTTGTTTCCTTTTTTGGCAATGGGGATTTGTTGCATGGAGATGGGGTTTTCAGTGACATGCAAAATGGGAAAGAAGAAAGGTAAGGTAAGAATTAAGATGATATAATTGATTCCTTCCTTTGTGGTTCCCATTGTTGAAAAGAGAGACGACCTTTTTGATATTTAATAGTATTTTTGAGTCTGGTGTACATATGTTTTGTGAAATAGTGAAGAAGGTAGAACAGAGTGAGGGTGTGCAGTGAAATAAGTTTAGAATACCAAAATTCACAAGAACGTTAATTGTTAATCTTACTTTGACCTTGGAATGAGTCTCGTGGTAATTTGCATCATGTTTATGTTTCCATTTTTGCTTATATCTATCATGCATTGTGGAACTGGAATGTATATAAGACAACACACAGATGAGAAATTCCTCTGAACAGAATGATTTAATAGTTATTTACTTATTTATCATTCAACATCATTTCTAAACAAAAACAATTAAAATGCTCATCAATTCTTTCTAAACAGAATGATTTAATAGTCATTTACTTATATTCACACAGTTAATTCGGTCAAAACTGACTTTGCCATCATATATTGCAAAAGTCAATATGGTTCATATTTTTCAAACTTTGAAACAGACAAACAAACACATTTGGCACGCTTCTTTCTCAACTTTGGTCAAATACTTGTTGATCATTTTGACTCCATTATCATCATCCATAAATCCTTAAATGCAATTTCCACCAAAAAGTACTTCACAAGTTTTCCGTCAGGTGGGTCCCAGATGTCTACCAATTCTTGAGACCCATTTCTCAAGGATCTAATCTCAACGCACCCAAGTGAAAGCTGGTTGACAAAAGAGACCATCAAAGTCAAAAACTCCAAGATCCAATAATGATGGGGGTTCTTCTACAACATCAAATGCGAGTACTTCTGCAAGGTTCTAGCAAAACGAGTGTTATCAATTTTCAAGAATCTTGGGAAGTTAAAATTTTGAAATAAAACAAACCGTTCCAATGTGGATAGAGAGTTCGAAGTTGTTATGAACACACACCCTTTACCTTGAGCTTTGACACCATAATAGTTCTAGTCAACAATAAATGAGATCCTTCCTAACTTCTGTTTCCCATGAAAGTATGTATGTGTGTGTACATACTTATATATGTTTATATGTATATATGTGTGTATAACGCCAAAAGACGAACTGCAATCATACATTTTTGTAACGTTGTAAAACCATGTCTACCTCCAGCCTCCCTTGTCAATTGGATGAAAGAGTAATTACGCTCCAAATCATTAGCTATTCATACAAATACTTCCCTATGCAAACATAACCATTGTTTAAAATCACCATCATATAGACAGTCTTCAACAAAATATGTAATCACAGACCAGACGTTTGTGCTGAGCCTCATGATTTTTGTTTTTTGGTGTTGTTCTTGTTCGTGGAATTGAGGTTTGCTCTAATTGCTGCACCGTGTGACTCAAAACATGAAAAAAGTCTGCATGAAGATTTCATCGTCGTCGGTAGAAGAGGAAAACGGATCGATATTGCAATTGTGTTCAAAATGAGTGTGTAAATGTGTGGGTATTTTAAGAGAGTTGATTGTAGTGTATGATGTAAATGAGTGTGTAATGTGTAGGTATTTATAGGATTAAAAAGGAAAAATATATATTTATTTATTCTTCCAACTCCAACCCCCACCCCCTGACGGTCAAAATATTCAAACAAAACACCCGTGACATAGTGTGAAGAGGGTGATAATATTCTCTCACGTCGGCCTTGCCTCACGCACCCTAAGACTGAAGGGTGTGCCGGACGCACATGGGCCGCGTGTTGCGACGTCACCACGGAGGACGCGGCAAACACCCCCCCCCCCCCCCCCCCGGCGTTCTTGACCGTCTGCGTCCTTGGGTAGCTGTCGTGCGAACGCTTGAAGACCTCCACCATTTCAAAAATTCGACCGTTGCTGTGACCGTTTATTATGCGGGTCGTGTTCGGGTCAGTAGTTGTGTTTGCGGGTTGACCCGCCAACCCGTATATATATATATATATATACACATATATTTTAATATATTTTATTTTCAATAAAAATAAAAAATGAACCTGAAAATGATCCGCCAAACCACATATGACCCGCCAACACGCCAATCCACCAATCCATCAACCCGTTTATGACCCGTCAACCCATATATGACCCACTAACCTGAAACTAACCCGCCAACCCGTATAATTAAACAGGTTATGCGGGTCGTGTCCGGGTTACCTACCAACCCGCCAACCCGAACCCGACACAATTGCCACCCCTATATATATACATTTCAAACACACATATTCACATACAACTACACTTTCTCTCTCTCTCTCTCTCTCTCTATATATATATATATATATATATATATATATATATATATATATATATATATATATATATATATATATATATATATATATATATATATATATATATATATATATATATATAAATTCATATGGATTTCCATTCGGATTCAGACGACTCGGGTGATGAGATGGTCTTCGCGGCAATGATGGAAGTCGCAAATATTCTCGTCAACCGCGGCGAAAAATAGAAACCGCGAAGAAGGACACGAAAAATCTGTTCGCGACTTTTTTCCGACGATTGCGTGTATGACGACAAGGATTTCAAAAGCCGGTTTCGTTTGACCCGAGCAATGTTTCTACGGATCGCGCACGATTTGGAAGCCAACTACGAACTTTTCCAATTGCGATACGACGAATGAGGCAAAAGGTTTTATGCAATACCAAAAATGTGGAGCGGCTCTTTGTCTTTTGGGTTATGGATATTTTTTTGACGCCGTGGACGAATACGTGTACGCTAATCACAACGACGAAATCGACGACGACGATAATTTGGAAATGTTTTTTATTTTAAATTAATTTTGGTTCATGTTTAATTTTTTTAATGTCTTTTTTAATTTAATGTAATGTTGTTTTATTTTAATATTATGGTTTTTAATTAATATAATGTTTTTATTTAAATTTAATTTAATTTTTGGTTTTAATAAAAAAACGTAAAATAAAAATATGACGTGGAAAATAAAACGGAAGTCGTGGGAGTCTTGCACACCCCTAGTGGTAGTCTTGGGAGTCCTGGTGACATGGCGCTGACGTGGCGGGTGTCTTGGGTTGTCATGGAAGTCTTGCACATCCTTCAGCGTAAGAGTGGTACTCCATGTCATCATCACGCGGGTGGCGTCACCAGCATACCGTATAGCCTTAATGGTATTTAAACTATGAACATTGGATTTAGTTTCTTATTAAATGCATGGCAACTTTATCTAGAAATTCATTAGCAAGGTACAGGGAGAGTGTGGAAAAGCACATAACATTTAGTTAATGGCAAAGTAACGAAATTTCCTTACAGTCAGTTGATGTACTTTGACAACAAATTAATATGTACTTTGTCAACAAATTAATATACAAACTCGATGTATTAAGCTTTTATAAGTTCTTAGAAAAACATTTATACGTACCAAACTTTTCCAAGATTAAATAAGTAAATAACATATCGATTTAATTCAAGACATTGACGTTTTGAATCATATACACGATTTTTTTATCCCAAATCAGTCAAGTAGAATCTTTGGAAATAGAATAATACAGCTTACGAGGATGAACGATTTTATATAGACTGTTATACCGTCAAAACGAAGAAAAGATATATATTTTTTGGGTTTAAGATTGCCAACATTTGCAATGTAATATTTTAAATGTGTGATGATTCGAAGTTTAAGAAATGGAGCATTATTTTATTAAGGTCAATTCGTGGAAGCAACCAACCTGATCCTAGATTGTCTCTATTTGTCAACGCCAACCCGCTTTATTGAACTCCCTCCGGCTCGTTCACCAATGGCCTTCCATCTATATATAAAAATAACCATTTACAACAGAAGAAGAACCACAGGAGATCGAAGAAAGATTTAAAAATGGTTAGGTTGCTGTCTTTTCTCATGGCCTTCACCACCACAACTCTTCTGTTTCTGTTCATCCAAACTGGTAAGTTATCATGCTGGGATCTAATCCTCTAAATTAAAATGCTTACATTTGGATTCTTTAATTTAATCAAATATTTTATTTAATCATCTGATTGCTGTAGGATCCGGAGAACTGATATTGAGATCTTCAAAGGGTGTTGATCATTTTTCTACCACTGCTGCTTCTCATTCGTTTCACGTATATATATTCAATCATTTCTTGTATTTTCATTAATTATTGTTTCATTTCTTGAGATATTTTGCATAAGTTTAATGCTTTGGGATGAATTAGGAATCTAGGGAGATGATGGAGTTGGATTACGAAGATGCAGGCCCAAACACCAATAAAAGATCTGGATTTACTCAGCTCCCCCCTTCTCCGGAAGCTCCAGCACCTCAAGTCTAATTGAATTCTAACTTCGACTTCATCAATTTAGTGGGAGAAACAAGAAAAACCTTTTATATTAAGTTGTTTCTTTGTTATTGAGACCTAACAAATTTAGTTATTTCATGTGTCGAATAAATTGTTGCTTTTTTTTCAAACGTGTATGTTTCATTTCAAGATTTGAGGACTATATAAAGAAAATCTGTAGTCTACGAATTAATTAATAAATTTGAACAGTTTAATTCAAGCATTCTACTATAAGTTATTAATTAGTAGATTTTGAGAGCAAGTGTTTAATTAACTATCTCCATTATATTTTATTAGTTGTTCATATGATCGTAATTAATTCATATTCATTTTTATCTTAAACGGCTTCATGACATAAGGGTTTAATTACATGTACGACACCCTTGGTATAGGGATTTTAAGAGATACAGGATTACATAGCAAATAAATAGAAAAAGATATACAGTCAACAATGTCTCCTATAAATCGGTTCTACACAATCTTATCGCTAATACCCCCTTCAAGCGAGGAGATGGGGGGACCAACACAGAGCTTTGTACAAAAATGTTCAAATAACGGTCTATGTAGACTCTTAATGAATATATCTGCCAATTGGTGATCCGTAGGAACGAACTGAGTGAGGAGACGTCCCGAAGCAACAAGCTCACAAACGCAATGGTAGTGCAATATCATGCTTTGCACGCTTGTGGGAGGCTAGATTTTGGCTTAAGAAGATGGCACTCTTATTATCACATAAGAGACATGGTGTAGCAGAGAGAGGAATCCAGAGTTCTCAAAGAAAGTGAGTAATCAAAACTATTTTAGAAGATGTGTTTGCCATCGCCCGATATTCAGATTCACAACTGAAGCACAACATTGTTGGTTGCTTTTTAGCACTCTAAGAGAAAAGATTGCCGCCAAGGAAAATAGAGTAACCATATATACATCTTCGTGTTTCACTGCACTATGCCTTGTCAGCATCAGAATAAGCTACAAGTAGCAGAGCATTTGAAAGAGAAAATGACAGGGTACCTTTGACATGGTGAAATATTTGCTTGAAGACTTGAAAGTGATTTGTTGTAGGGGCATGTAGAAACCGAATCACTTGATTCACTGTAACACCCCATCTTACATGCACCTTAATTGGTCTAATAATTTATAAAACACCATAAAGTAAAAATTCATTCTTTTAAAAACTTTTCTTTTACTCGTTAATTCATCATTTAAGATTTTTGGTCCCAACTAAAACAATTGAGTTTAAAAATATTTGAAAAATCTTGGGGGTTACAAACTTATATAAAAAACAACCATAACAAAGCATTAAGACATCTCAAAGTTAATGTCCCGTAATCAGCTAACATTTCTATTGAAAGTTCGGCAGTGACCTCTGGGCTATTCAGATAATTCCATACCAACTCGACTCAAGAAAATAGCCTAAAAACAGTACACAGTACGGGACATAACAAAGCTTTATAGTACAACTACAAGGGGTACTCTAAACCATAAACATAATGTCTCTCAATTACATATCATAATTATACCGCATTTGGGAAAACTCTATCTTCTAATCGTCTTTTCTATCTATAATCCACATGACATCTTCTAGGTCCTTTCTTTCTATCCTCTGATGATAATAATCATGTTCCTAAGTACATAGCATTATAAAAGCAAACAATACGTGAGACAAAAGTCTTGTGAGTTCCATGGGTTTTAGACCTAACAAGTTAAAACAAGTATTGATAACAATATTCATCATAAATTAAAGAAATCGTGACTTCTTCTTCAAAACATAAGATCATGACTTTCTATTTAAAACATAAGTCATTACTTCTCATAAAAACATAAGTCATTCTTTATCATCAAAACATAAGTCATTATTATCATCAAAACATAAGTTCATTGCTATAATATTAAAACATGAGTTATTACTTCATGATAAAACATTGGACCAATTGCTTTCATAGTTCTTTTTATTATTATCATTTTCTTACTGGCGCCTCCATAGATCATCCTCTTCCCAAAATGGAACATATCCATTTGTAAGGGTGTACATAATGTATGTTTTCATCCCCTTCATGGAATGGAATACATCCATCCATAAGGGTGTGCATAAAGACAACTACTTCGTGAAGGGAGGTACCATCCTAGTAGTGTCTGTTTGACCCCCTTCTTGCGGGTAAGGTCCTTTGTCCGGACATCATCATCATCACTTTCATCTTTAATTATTAATTTCATTTTTCTTACTTCATAAGTTAGCAAACTGGTCTTTACCTCATACATCGTTCAAAACGAGTAAAACCATTTCAATCATTCAACATAATTCAATACTTTCTAGTTCAAGCTTTAGAAATCATTTGTAAAACCATAGCTAAAAAAAAGTTAACATAAAATATTTAATATTTAAAACTTGTTGCTATGTACCCAGTAAAGATCCTCATGTACTCATCTCGGTAGCTAAGTATTCTAGCTACACTAATCCACATATCTCTAGACTTTCTTGCTTCCAAGTATCCTATACTGTCTTCTTATTGCTGTCAAAAATCACAAATCAATATGTTCTTGAGCTTCTAGTAGAAATTGGACCTGATAGCATCTCCTCCCACCATCGACATCAGTTTGCCACCACCGAAAACCGCCGCCGCCGCCGCCGGTGGTCCGCCTGACGTAACAGAACCGGCAGCAGTGGGAAGCTGCTACCCCGACTCCTAAAACCTGCCTGCTCGGTCTCTCTTTCTCGATCTGTTGCTATTCAGACTAATCAACACACACACACACACACACACTAACGATTTGTGTGTATGTTTCAAGCTTCCATCTTCCAATTTTTACGAACTCTCGAGATCGTTTTCTCTCTCCCCGTTCTTTTCTAATGAACATGCACACTAGGTGAATACGAGAATAAGAGAATTGTAGTTTTGACTTGGTCAAACTAAAATTTTCAAAAATCCCCTTGTGCCATGCCTTAGTAATATTCTCAGCACAATTTAATATCTTTTTTTCTGATTTTCACATAAACATAACTTTTACATGTAACACCACAAATTTACAAACTTTATATCCTTAGAAAGGTGGGAATGAGCTTTACAACTTTCCCTTACTGACTAAGTCTGAATCTATACAAATTTCTTGATACAGACCCTCAAACATGGGCACTTAGCCATTTTTGTCACTTTTTGACCAATTTGAAACCTTCATAACTTGTTCGTTATAACTCTAAATGACCCGAATCGTTTTCCTATATAATTTTTACACCAAATATTATAGAAGTCTCCTTGGTGAGTTTTTCTCAATTTCTTTTATATTTTGAGATATTAATTCTTAAAGTTTAACAATTATTTTTCTCACTTTTTGTCCCTAATTTTCCGTTTTTTGCCCTTGGGCCTTTAAACCGAAATTTCAAATGAACTGATGCTTTATTATGACTTAAAAAATGTCTTAAAGCCCAAGTTTCCATATTTTCACATTCTTTGACCATTTTACCCTTCCAATTACATTTAAATTCATTTAAACCTCTAACTTCTTAACATTGAGATACTTAACTTTATATTCTTATTTTGTTTATCAAAACTTTAGATTGTCACAATTATCTACCCCTTAAATGGATTCCGTCCTCGAAATCACTATATGGGAAGCAACATAACTTGCAACTACATAATTGCATTTGAATCTAAACTGTTACTAAGTCTTCAACAAAACTCTTGCTTCAAATTCTCATTGCCTTGTGCAATCCTTGTTATAATCATTCCTTTTAATATCATTCAACTTCATTTATCGTGTTTCCTTTGCTTAGCTCATAATCACTAAGCTATATTCAATTCGAAACCTAAATAACTTCCCAAATCACTTCTCATAGTAAATTTGAATTTTCAAAGTCAACCTATAATTCAATTACTTTATCCTCATTTGTTCGTACTCAAACATGTTTAATTCTTCAACACTTTTGTTTTCCAATGATCTAGTGTACTAATATTCACATAATAGAGCTTTAATTGTTTATTTAAAGTAGTATTCAACTTCACTATTTATACTTAACTTTAAGTAATTATATTTTATATCTATGAGTGTTTCTTTCCTTTGCATTCTTCCATCTTAATTAACTTGACTATATTATTGGCCATTCCATAATAACACTGCACCCACATAAACTTGTCAACTAGACATTTTTCATCATTTATCTCTTTAGTCCTGAGTCTTACTAAGTCCCAAATCTCATTGACCATTCGATTCGGTCACTATGCTTCCACCAATGCCACACTGATACTACTATAGATGACTATGGATTCGTCTATTTATTTTCAGTTCACATGTACCACAATCCAATCACGATATATGTCTCCTTGCAACAACTTATCTCAACATTAGAATTCTAACCCTTGGTATAAATTCCTTACTGAGGACTATACTTCAAGTATCATACAATATCTTTAGACAACTCTTGAGCTCTTTGCTCAACTTAATTCATCATGTCTTAAGTCTATACTTGCACCATTCTATAAATACAATCATCATAAGACCAAGTATCTAAATCTTCCCATCTTACCCCTTAAAATAAAATGAGATCATTTTTCTTTTAAGGTCCAATTCCTCAATATGATTTCTACATAACAATACTTCATTTTCTTAAGTTACTTTTACCTGCTAATTCCTCATAACAATCTTTAGATACTATTAAGCTATTGTTTTTCATTCATCCTTAACCAGTTCTATCCATGATGTAACCGGATTACCATGTTGTTCATTATTATACGTATAAGCAAGGTTGTAAAAATCGCTTAATGATAGCTTGGCGGTCGAGTGGGGTTAAGGGATTAATCGAATTAATCGGAGATTAGTCGGGGATTAATCGGAGACCCTAAATTATAAAGGAATTGACTTAAATTAACAAAATAGCAAAGTTTGATTTATTTTATTCCAAGATACACATCAAAGATTATACATTTGTTTATTTTTATCATTTAATATTAGACAGTGTTTGTGTCGTCATTTAAAAATAAAAAATAAATAATAACTAAAAAAGTAAAAGAAATTCAAAAATGACCGCCAAGACCGATTAATCGGCCGCCAAAGCTGATATTTGACCGATTTTTGCACCAAACCGTTAAGCTGACCGATTAGGCATAATCGTAATCAGTTGAAGATGTCAAGCGACTAATCGCCGATTAATCGGCCGCCAAGACCGATTTCTGCAACACTGCGTATAAGTCATCTTGCTAATTGTTGCATCATCCTTAAGAAAATCATATTATGGTGAGAAACTGTTAACCTTATCATAGTTCATGAAAGTCCTTACTATTTATCTTCATCCAGGTGTTAGTTCTAGCTTACTAACAAAACAATCTTACTAACCCAAAGATGACCATAACATGCTCTCATAATAAGCTTCATAAGTTGTGAATTAACAACTTACATCTTCAACAGTTGTCTTCAACTATTGAGTATACATGTCATTATGCTTTAATAACATAATACACACTCGTCAACAATGACCATTAGCTGCTGATATGACTTATAGAACTAGCAGTTCATAGTGACTTCCTTGTCTCAAAGTGCTACATGAAAAGAATGACATACCTTCATTACTTTAACTTGTTGTTGCAAAATCTTCACATGTATCAATTTCCTTCTTGATCTTTAGAATCCAATGATCATGCTTAAACACGGTAAAAAGAATGAGCTTCAACATACTACGCCTCATTTTGGTATCTTCAAATCCTCAAGCGAGAATGATAATTGTTATCAAATTTCCATATTTCATGTTCTTATAGTACTTTAGTTTATTTATCTTGACTTCATATTCTTATAATCACATTATAATGGGGCAAAATACTTAAGATTTCATAATATTTGACACTTTTCCATTTTTCATTTCTTTCGTATACGAGTAACTTACTTTGTTATAATACTCATTATAGCACTATACTTATGACTTAGCCATTTGCCCTAGTCATTAGATGTCTTTGCCTATTATATTTTGATTTTGGAAATTATAACTTTCCATTTTTTATTATTGTGCTCCTTATTCTTACCTTTGCTTTCTTGCCCAATACTTGGTTACGTGTTTTACTTTTATTTTTCTAATCAATTCACATCACCAATCTTGATGGTTATAATCAAATCTCGCGATTATCCTGAGTGTTAAACCATATTACTTCCTTCTGTATTTCCTTTTTTACTTATCTCATAAAATCATATGGATTGTTTCCAAATAACAAGCCATCTTATAATCGTTTACATTTATGGCTAAGTATTTCATACTTCTTTCTTATGTGGGTTTTATTCATTTATGATCTTCATTTCAAATCATGCTTTACATGAGTCATTGGAATGACACGAATCAACTCTTTAATTCCATAATTCTTGATTCATTTCCGTTAGACAACGGAATGCTTAGCTACAAAAACTTAGGAAGGGTCGTATAACATAGTTACATTTCTTTGGTTTCATATTCCATAACTGGTTAGCATATATATTGACCATGCTTTTCTTAGTGTTTCCATTCATACTTCATATTGTTCTCATACATTTACTTAATAGTGGTAAGAAATTCATAGAAGATATGTCAGTTGTCTTAGTTTTTCATTTTGAGTTTTCCCAACTCCATGGTACATACCCATTATATTATTTTTAAATATTTTCAATCATACTTGGCTTTATTACATAGGTACATCAATCATATGTCATTCAATCCTTCTATCTTCTCCTCACCGCTCTCTACATGAAACCCTTACCAGATTCTCGTGATTCCTTTGTGATTCCACCAAACTCAAATACATATCCTGTGGTTATGATAGTATAGACATATATTATTATAACCACCTATATATATTTGTTTCTAGCATAATCACTAGGTTTCCTAGTCCACTAGTTCAGGTTAATCTTTAACATCACAAAATAGGTAGTATTATCGAGTATTAGAGAATGTTATTGCCCATAAGAAAATACTTACTTAAGTGTGCACAATTATGGAAAAATAAACACATAATTCACTAACAATCCAGTCTTATCCTAGACTCAACAATCTAACCATCTTGTAGGTCTGCACCATATCTTTGAATGATAATCAAGGTTCTAAATGGCGCGAGGCGTGGCATGGCGGCAATGTCAAGCATCAAGTTTTACGAGCCTTGGCGAGCCATGGCATTTTTCATGGCGTGATGTAAGGCGACAAATTTATATAAATGTATAAATTATATTATATGTTAATATAGATGTATATCAAACATATCAGGTTTTTAGAAGTGTTTCATCAATAACTAATAACAAAAAGTTAACAAAAACTCAAATATTTTGTGCCCAATCAAGAAATGCAAGACAAATAAGAAAAAATGGGCTGAAAACAGAAGAAACTCGCGTCATAACGCACCATGGCTCGCCTTCAAACGCGCCACGCCTAGCAGCGCCGCCATGAGGGTTTTCGGGACGGTAGAGTCACGCCTCACGTCATGGCACGCCTTGGCGCGCGCCATGGCGCGCCTTTTAGAACACTGATGATAACTGAGTTCATAGTATTTTACGTTTTAATGCAAAGCTACAACTATGATTTCTAAAAGAAATGTAAGGCATGATATGTTATAAGTTTTGACTTAATGAATTATTAAGCCTTTGAGTGAAGTTTTTATTAAGTGAATAAGACTTATTTGAATCAATTAAACTTATTCGTATCAAGTATTGTTAAGTCTTGAACTATGATAAAGTTATTGAAGTTAGAACTGAAGTATGCTAATGATAATGTGATTATGTGTCAAAGTTGAATTCATGCAAAAGTGAAAGCCTAAACTAGACCTTTCCTGAGAATGGAGGTCACATAGACTCTACTGGGATGATACCTCCCGTCGCGAAGTAGAAGTCTCAAGCACAACTTTATACGATTGGTGTGTTCTATCCCATGAAGGGGTGAACCTAATCACAACCTTATATGATCGATGTGACCATTCTATGAAGGGGAGACCCATACGCAAGCACAACCTCATGAGACGAATGTGTTCCATCTTATGTGGGGAGACCGATACCAGGGGCACCGGTATCATAAGTGATGTTACTCACTTAATATGTCTTGAAGTTTTAAAGTATAATGTTTGAATTATAAGGGTGCGTTTGGATTGTTGAATTTTATTGGTAGGAATTTAAATGTGTTAAAGGATTTACATTTAGATGGATTTGGATTTTGATGAATTTAAATACTACTTTGTGTTTGGTTGTTAAAAAATTGAAGGAATTTAAAATCAAATACTTTTACAATTATTTTTGGTTTGCAAAATTTTTTAAAATGCATTTATGTCAAATGACATAAATGTCATTATATAAGAACTTGTGCAATCAAACCTGACAATCAACACCATTATATATTTTACTTTTCTTTAATCCTATAAATCGATTATGTTTCTATGCTCAGTAACACTGATTAACAGTATGCCATTTAAAAAAAACTCGAAACTACCCTTAACTCAGTAACACCGATTATCCTCAAAATTGACACACAATGGCTTCTTGATTCTTGTTCATTCATTTGAGTCTTACCCACAGACTTAAACATGAAAGGCTTTTACACTTCACGAAGGTTTTTGAAGGAAAAAGAAAAGAAGAGAAGTCAGTCGCAATGGAGAAATCAGTGCATCTGTTCTCTTCGCTTAAAAACAGATATAACATGTTTAAAGGAAAAGAGAAAAAGTCAGTCCCTATAGTGCAGTCGAGTTACATGATTTACTAGGAGTTTGATGATGATGAGATCAATTGATTGAAAGAGAAATTGATTCAGTGGGAAGCGTCTATGAAGGGGAAGATATCAAGAGAGATACGATGGAGAGGCATTGATGGACTATTAAGAAGGGGCAATAAAAATTCTCAGTTATAAACTCACTGGAATGGATTTTAAAAATCTAGGGGTAAGGGAGGGTTTTATAAATGTTGTACATGAATCCTTTTTTTATGATTACGGAATTTACAAATCTTCAATTTTTGTCAACCAAACAAAGGATTTTTAAGAATTTAAATTCCAAAACCCACTAAATCCTATTAAATACATCAAGCCAAACGCACCCTAAGTCTTAAGTATAAGTAATGATCTTACAATATGATCATGTAAAGGAAATATTTTATTTGAAACCATTTTCAAATCATGTTGGGTCTAAAACCTATGTAACTCACGGGACTTTATGTCTTACGTATTTTGAAAATGCTATGTACTCAGGTGAATGAATGATTAAAGGACTTTTGGAATATTAGAATACTTTTTGTACATGGGAACTTAGTAATGTACTGTATTGAAACTATGGTTATGATCCTATGAATTTGTAATCCGGTAGCTTTTGTATTTTTGAAACTTACAAACTTGTTGGTTTTTGTTAAATCACATATTTAACACATGAAAATGATTTGTAAATGTATGTTAAAGTATGGGGTGTTACAATTTGGTATCAGAGCCATAGTTTAAGCGAGTTAGATTGGAATACCATCCTAAGCTTAAATTATGTAAATAAGATGCTAGTATGCCTTAGTGAACTTATAGGCATGCTTTAGTTCATAGGATCATTAGGAACATGCTTGAACTCTATAATATGATTTATCAAGTATATAGGAAGATAACATGCTACCGTTTTCTTTACCATATGAAATGCTTGAGTGCTAAACAACATATATACACACCTTTCATAGTAAATGGCGAGAACAAGGACTGGTCGAGCACAACAAAACGAGGGAAACACCACTAACCGAACTTCCTCCCATGGAAGTGGACCCGTCAATAATGTGGGTAATGCGGAAAATGTTCCAAACCCTCAACCACAACTCGTGACTATGGAACCGTCACAAGGAGTCTTGTGGATGCAAACTATCATAGACTCATCAAAAGGAGTTTGGACAGTTGGAACCGGATCTAATAAAGGATGTTTGTTAAAATGTTTTATGGCTTGTAAACCCTCGGACTACCTTGGGAGTTTCAAATCGAATGTGACGATGTGGTGGGTTCGGAAACCGAGCCGGTATTAGAATTTAGTAAGTGTAGTGAAGGCGATAAGGTTTACTTTGCCTCTCGATTGTAAAAGGATGGTGCATTACTGTGTTGCAATAGATGATACTAAATTTTTTGAAAGGATGCGGTCATGGAACAAGTTTGTGACTCGCTTAAGAGACAAATTTGTCTGTAATATGCTTCCGTTTATAGGAAAGTCCTACCCCATCGAACGTTCTAGGATTAACTTTTATGCAAGGGGCTACCGTGGGAATATGAATTGGAGGTGAAGGGGGCGACTACCCTTGATGAAGCTATTATCTCCGCCCGAAAAGTGGAGGATGTAGGTAAAAGACGAATTCTAGAAAGGCCTAATTTGGTGAGAAACAAAATTTTGAGGGGAGCAGTCACTCTCAAAAGAAGGGGCAAACTATCCCTAGCAATTCTCGACATAATAACAAAAAGAAGTGCATGAAATGTGGCAAGGAGCATAAAGGGGAATGTCGGGCAAATACATTGGCGTGTTATAATTGTGGAAAGTTTGGCCATAAGATGAAAGATTGCACCGTGAAAGATTGAAGGATGGCTAATGCTACTCATGCCATGTAAAGGGGCATTATAGTTGCAATTGTCCGAAGAAAGGTGGCTAGACCCTAATGTCGGCCGCCCACACAAAGTCGGAACCCCAAAAGGTGAAGACACGTGCTTTCCAACTCACATGGGACGCGACTAAGGAAATCCATAACGTGGTTTCAGGTGTATTACTCATAAATCCTTACCCGCTTACATTTTGTTTGATTCTAGTGCTACGAACTCGTTTGTGTCTCATGAGTTTGGTGTCGAATTAAACATGTCATTAGAGTTGTTAAATGAGGTATATGAAGTGAAAATAGGAAATAGGAAGTATGTTGACATTTAACACAAGTATCAGAATTGTGAATTGAGCATTAACGACAAAAAGTTCCAATTGGATCTCTTTCGGATTGGGATTAAATCCTTCAATGTAGTTTTTGATATGGATTCGCTTGGGACCAATAATGCAAAGATCGCGTGTGGAAGAAAGATAGTGTCGATTAGGATGCCCGATGGAAGCAAAGTATATGTATACGGCGAAAAACGAAATCAGTTAATTATATTTTAATTTAATCTAATAATTTAGGTAACTACCTAATTATCTAATAATGTATCTCATTCATTCTCTATTTTTTCTTCTCTCCTTCAACTGTACATTCGATAAAAACCCTAGACATCCACCTGCAACCACCATTATTCAAGAATAGAAAAGTCTTGAAGAATAACGAATACAAAACATCAACACCATATTAGCAACATATCACTAAAGGATCATCGACGGATCGTGTTTTATTCTTCAATAATCTTTTTCTTTTTGGTTGTGATTGCAGCAAGCACTTACCCATCACCCACTTTCTTATTTCTTTTTCCTTTTGTATTTTTTATTACAAGTGGTGGTGTTGGTTGTTTGCGATGATGAAGGGTGGTGATATGGTGTACATGAGTCATGTTGGCTGATTGTGGCATTCAGATGATGATGTATGAGGGAGAATACAGTGGTGAAAGGATGTGATGATGAAGCAGGGGACTCGATGCTGAAGGTTATATGTCTTTTTATTTAATAATGGAACACGAAATTGAAACTGATTGTTGAATAATAGAAAGCGGAAAATACAAATTGTTGAATGGAACACGACATTGAAACTGATTCTTGAATAATGCAATGCATAATTAAAACTGGTTTTTAAATAATGCAATTAAGAAGAATGTAAAACAGAATATCAAAAGAATGCGCGGTTAAAAACAAATTTCGTCTATCATGCTCAAAAGAATGAGGGTATATCTTTATTCTTGAAGAATGCCCCATGCCATGTGAAATTTCATCTATCATGCTCACGATAATATCATTTTTCACTGTTAATGTATGAAAATGTAATCCAAATTTATTCTTTAAGTATGTTTATTCTTTTAGAATCATTACAAGAATTGAAGGCTATAGGGACGACAAATGTCGTCCCTATAGACCCTGGGCACGACGTCTAGTCCCTATAGCCTTCGTCGCTACAGTTTCGTCACTATAGACATCGTCTCTATAGCTAGGCTATAGAGACGACATTTTGTGCCTATAGATTCGTTTCACAAAAGTTTCGATTTCAAAATAATGGACTGTAGTGATGACAAGTCGTCGCAATAGCTCGGGTATAGGGACGATATGTCGTCTCTATAGACAACTCTATAGAGACCACATGTCCGACCCTATAGACCTAGCTATTGTGGCGACTTGTCGTTCCTATCTATGTGTTGAAAAAACTCGCATAATCTATTGGGACGACATGTCGTCTCTATAGATCAATATATAGAGACTCAATGTCATCCCTATAGACCCTGTACTGGTTTTTTTTTGTTTTCCACAAAATGTTAGATATTATATATATTAGCAATACAATTTAGCAAAATATAAAATATGAATGTTTTGTGTTATGTAAAATTCCATAAACGACTCACGAAAATATCTTTTTTCACTCTGAGATTTATTGAAAATTCAGTTAAACTCGAAATTGATTAGAAATCGCATTAGAATTAAAATTGAAATGTCAAACCTGATAAAGAAAAATAGATCAAACTCACATCCGTAAAATCCGCCACTTCCTAATTTATTAAAACCAAAAAATCTAATTTACCCTTCTGGGGATTAATAATTTTCCTTTTAGTTACCATCATGTTATTACTGATCATAACTCTCTATTTTTTATTTAATATACACAAATTGATCTTACATTCATACTATATTTGTAATTCACACACACACACACACACACACACACACATATATATATATATATATATATATATACATACATACATACAGAGTCCGAATCAAGTGAGAACCATTATTTTCCTAGGAACCTTTTGACTAGAAAAAATTTCAAAAAAATGACATAATACACCTAGTCGCTTATATTTAAGCCTTTTTGTCAAAAAAATTTGAAAAATAATATGTATACACAAAATGTGCACATATGCAATTTTTTTCGCAAATGTGTATATGATCACGTTTCGTGCATATGTGCACATTCCGTATATAGATGATCACGTTTCGTGCATATGTGCGCATTTCGTGTATATATATGGTTCTCATTTGAACTTTAGTGTATATATATATATATATATATATATATATATATATATATATATATATATATATATATATATATATATATATATATATATATATATATATATATATATATATATATAGAGAGAGAGACACACACACACATACATACATACACTCACACTTTAATAATTATTTATCCGATAAAAGAATAAAAATACAAACACTTTGTTTTTTTAAGTGCACCGTCATTAATGTTGTACGGTAAGAATAAATGCTTATTACATTTAATATAGTGAAGTGATCGTACAAAACAAATTTTGATGATACACAATAATTTATGCATTAAAAGGGTTGTACATTATGCATAAAATACTAAAAATTGTTGTGTAAGACTAAAAGTTGTTTTTTATTATCAAAATAATTTCATCCAAAACCTACAAATTGTTAAATATTTCATTATTATTATTATTATTATTATTATTATTATTATTATTATTATTATTATTATTATTATTATAAACATAAAAAACATTTATCTGAATGATGACATAACTACATAAAATATGTGTTGATCACTTTTTACCAATATGATATCTTCAATTCATTAATACATACACAATATTATTTTTCATTTCATCCTACGAAGTTATTAAAGTTGATATTAATAAATTTAAAATGCCTATTTCATAAAAATTTTAATAGTCATATTTAATTATTAAATTGTATTCGGCCAAACAAACTTTAAGTCGCCTTTTTTGTCGATTTTAGAGCAAAAGGTCAACTTATGTTAGATAACGCTTAGTGAGTTATTCTGCAATTACTGATATTCTGATATGATAAATATATCTTTCTTACCCAACTTTTTGTTTGTATAGAAGATGTTCTTTATTTTACATTAATGCTTGTATTAACCGAAAGACAACACCCTTATTTAATGGAGATTTTTTTTTATCATCATTGAATTACATTAATCACTGATGCCAAAATTCGTAATAACTTACAATACATTATCAAATTTTTCTACAAAATTATAATCAGTCAAATATATTGTTCATTCAACAAACTCTGCACACATAATACACTTTAAAGCAAAACAAAGTAACAACTCACTTCCCACATAGCCTCAGGCTTGTTTTCTTATATATAGAAGTGGTGTTCGAAAAAAAAATAACAAAATAGCAAATATATACATATTTGTCAATTTCATATATATATATATATATATATATATATATATATATATATATATATATATATATATATATATATATATATATATATATATATATATATATATATATATATATATATATATATATGTGTGTGTGTGTGTGTGTGTGTGTGTGTCTGTGTGTGTGTGTGTCTGTTAATAACATAAAAACTACTGTAGTTTTATCAAAATTCCGGTTTAACCACTATATATTTTTTTTGTTCCATAAAACTCACTCATACTTTCAAAGAATTCCATAAAGACCGCTATTTGTTTTATTTTATAAATTTTAAGGATTATTTTCATGTAAATTATGTGGAAAGTTCAATATCGATATTTGAAGCAAATATTGGAACTCTATTACAGTGAGAATTATATATAAAGTTGTGTGCATGTGAATTTAGTTTTTGTAGATGCAGTTCTTCGGCCACGTTGTGAGTGCATAGAGTATCCAAATGACTTCACTAAATTTTGAATGCAACGAGAGTAAGGAGTGTTCCGAGTTGGCAGCGTACAATCATGACTTTTATTTATTATAGTGGTCACAATGAATCCTTTTGAAAATATGAGTGTCTTTTATGAATTTTTTTGAAATTATGAGTACTTTTTATAGAACTTAAAAAAAATATAGTGCTTAAACTGTATTTGACCAAACTACAGTTGTTTTATGTTATTAGCCCTGTATATATATATATATATATATATATATATATATATATATATATATATATATATATATATATATATATATATATATATATATATATATATATATAACTAGGTTTTATTGCGGACAACAATTTATTGTGAGACCGTGCGAATAAACTATTATGTGACAAATGACGATTAGAATATGTTTTTATTGGTAATATTAATACTAAACAAACATATTCTCATATAATTATTATTATTATTACGCATTTTCAATCATTATCATTCGTCCTAGTGTTTCACACATTCTGATTCACTCATTCTCATTCTGGCATAATGAGAATAATAAAACTTTACATAACCCGTATAATGGATTTAATGACAATAATTCTATGAGAATATGTTTGTTTCTTATTCACGTTACCATAAAAAGATATTGTATTCAATATTTCTCACAAAATAGAAATGTCCGTACGGTCTCACAATAACTGTTGTCCGCAACACAACTTATCCCTATATATATATATATATATATATATATATATATATATATATATATATATATATATATATATATATATATATATATATATATATGGTTAAGTTATTATTAAAACCAAAGGATGCATAAAAATATAAAAAGTATAAAATTTTTTGACCAACATTTTACATTTGAAACACCACCAAAATATTTCTTATAATTTGTCTAATTTATTGGAACATTAAAGTATTCCAAATATTGCTTAATTATACAAATATATATATATATATATATATATATATATATATATATATATATATATGTATATATATATATATATATATATATAAGATTATTCATACGATTAGGTTATCGTTTAATCTTAAATATCTAATGTTATCTCAACCGAAAGAAATAAAAGAATTTATTCATAAGTTTTTTTTACAAAAAGAGTATAACATTGATATATTTTATATGCAATCTTAACTCTTCACTTTTATATATTGTGTTTCGATTTGCTACCATGAATCATCTATATCCAAAGTTGGGATATATATATCTTATTAAATCTATTTGATGCTTGTAAAAGAACTTTTTTATACAATTTTGTTTAATTTTATATATTAAATAAGTAGTATATATGTTTTAAAAATAATAATTATTTTAATAGAACAAAATAACAATAAATGATATTTATTAAATAAAACTTGAATTGGATTCTCTTAATAATGAGTATGAAAATCTAGAGTGAATTGGATTATCTAAGTAGAAGATTAACAAATTAATTTCTTAATAAAATAATTGAACTAAATTGGATTGTCGATAAAAGTAATTCTAGTTATCATTCGGATAATGTTTTAATACATGTATCTTAGAATACTAAAACTTTTGTGAATATTTTTCATATTGAAAATTTTTTGAACCAAAAATAATTTTCTATAGTTATTGAAAATCATTTGACCAGATATCATAAATTTTGTTTTATTGTATTTGATGCTGGTTTTTCAACCTCAAAATTTCGCGTTACTGAATCACACTACGAATCTACCGTTAAGCAGATGCATTTTGACTTGATCCAACGAATCCCATCATGTGTGTTTTCCACGCTCCTCAACTTTGCGTGTAGAGTTTGGATATTTACTCACAAAAGGTCAAAAGGTTACACCATTCTCTCTCTCTCTCTCTCTCTCTCTCTCTCTCAGTCATAAGGTTCATGTGTTCTATAAATTGATCGGTGAAGAAGGTTATCACCCACACAGATTTATCCGACAACCAGTGATTCCTGAAGAGCTATCATGGCATCCTCCTCTTCCAAAAGGTTTTCTGATCATTTACATCATTTTCCACAAACCCTAACTTTCTTTAAGAAGAGCTAAAGCGGGTAGTTAATTTTATAAAAAAACATTGCTACTTTAATGTGTTATCTTTCATGGCAGTGCTCAAGCAGGTGTTTCTGATTATCATCATCACGACCCAGCGGAGATAACGACGGTGAAAGAAGAAGAAACGAGCGAGTATATAATAACTTCTAAAAACCCATATATCTTTGTACAAAAACCGAATTGGGTATGTGATTGCATGACAAAAACTCGTTTTTTCTTCTTCGTTGCAGTTCGGAAGGTGTCTTTGCTAATGTCCAACGACCATACGTACCAAAACGTCGCTGGAGCCTACTGGAGGACGCTAAGCTCCTTATGCATTTTGCAGTTCATGGGGCGAAGATGTGGAGGAAGATATCTGAACTACTCCCAGGAAGATCCAGTAAGGTTTTTCAGCCCTTTTTTTTATTATTGATTGATATGTATTGCGTCAATCTATCAAAGAATAATTATTCCACGTGAACTATGTGTAGGCGATGCTTGTAGAGTTAGATGGGCGAATTATTTCAGCCCTGGAAAAGAAGATAGTCCATTCAACAAAGAGGAAGAACTCCATTTAATGGCGGCTCATGCTAGGTATCTGAACAAATCAACGGGAAAAAACGGTGATTCTATTAAGAATCATTTTCATGCTTTGATGGCTAAAAAACGGAGAGGAGCGAAGTTGATCCCTTCCGCCGCGAAGGCTGCTGTTTCTCCCCCCACTGCTATCTTCACTGACAGCACTGTCGTTTATCCGGCAACATCTTCTTCTCTTTCACGCACGACTGCAGCCGGTTCAGGGAGAGATCTTTCCAGGAACTCCACATTCAAATGTGTAGCCTGCACATTCAACTGGAATTCTGATGGTAATTTATCATTCATGCACGTTGATATCTTCTATATGTCATACAAGTTATTTATATATACACCAAGTTCATCCTATGTACTTTGGTTTTGCAGAGCATGGACAGAGGACATTCATGGCGGATTGTGGTATTTGCCGGAGGGTATTGAAAATGGATGGTCACATGACGTCAACAGGAAATGTCGATCAATCATCATCATCAGTTTTTGCCTCTGTGAGTCTGAACCTCAGCCTGGCAACCACCGTCTATAGTCCACAACCACCACCACCAACACCGTCCTTACCACCACCATCACCGTCCTCACCACCATCACCACCAACATTTTTTGATTTTCTTGGGGTCGGGTCTGTGTGATGGGGAAGTATGTTCAGCTAGCGCTTTTTGTATGAGGTTGCTAATAATTAATTAAGAGTGATGGATATCCATTTTTCCGATCATTCTGGAAATATCCTTATAAATAAGTTGGAAGTAATATATATGTTTGTTGTTGCAACTATATCTTATATTAACCATTTCAGGAAAAAAGTACAGCTCTTTATTTGATGCGTTCATCAACTAAACGTTTTGGAGTAATGATCAAATACATAATATACAATTTAAGTTTACAACAAGATCAATTTAATTAACAAAGCTTATGAGTCACTATGAGCATCAGTGATATCTTTTAATTCATTTTGATGATACATAAATTTAAGAACAATATTGTCTAAGTTGCATTAGTCTGATACAATTTAAAATTCAAGATAAAACATGGTTTTTTATTCATATTGAGATTACGGTATGAGACTAAGGATTGTGATTTTAAATAATCTCAAATCTCCTACCATTTGTAGACATTGTATTTAGGGGTGTTTGGGATTGCTTATTTAACACAACGTATGTTATTTTATCAAAAGCGTTAATCCAGTATGAAAACGGAGTTTTAGAAAGAAAAAAAAAATGTTTGGTTTAGCTTATTCGGTAACAAACGTAATAAGTTGATAAGTTATTTTTTTAGTATTTGCCAACTGCTGTTTATGTGTATACTAAGAAAATGAGTTATTAAAAACTCATTAAATAAGTCAACAAGTAATAAAAAATTAATTTATCAAATACTGCTTATTTAAATCAATAAGTGCTTAAGTAATCGTCTCATCAAAACACTTAAAACTCCTTATTAACGGTATCAAACCGAAATAAGTTAATAAGCATCTTAAATAAGTAATCACAAACACCCCCTTAATCAATTGAATAAGAACATTTGAACTTCACTAAAAACGATTTAAGTAAAATCATGCCCAATGCCATTTTTTTATCAAAGTCGATATATATATATATATATATATATATATATATATATATATATATATATATATATATATATATATATATATATATATATATATATATATGTGTGTGTGTGTGTGTGTGTGTGTATGTGTGTGTTATATATATATATAAAATGAACATTAGGTTTAGGTTACGATTAATTTATCTGTTTACGGTTATTGAATCTATTATTTTTAAGGAATAACTAAGTGTCGTAACGAGCAAAAGAAACTCAACCATTTCTGATCTTAACCTAACGTACATTTAATAATAATGTAATTGCTTGAAGAAAATATAACAACTATAAACTAACTGACTGCATATATAGTGTCATTGCCTTCTAACTGAGGTAGCACAAGAGAACTGAAAACCACCCATCCCCCTTCCTCATTGACTATTCTTTAAGGTTACCTGCAACGGTACGATAGTGTAAGTAATGTTCATTGGAAACATGTAACATCTTAACTACTTCGTAAGATATGTCATAAAAACATAAGTTGGGCGGTAGATGTGAAGAATTATGTCAGTAGCTCCGACAATAATAAGGCAATCAAATATAACTTTAACTTTTTCTTACTTTCTCTAATACCATGAATATATATGTTAGATATACATGCATATAGGTTTTTAGGGTTTAGTTATGAGATGATTTACGAAGAAATCTCATTCCCTTTATGATTAAGATAAAGTTGTAACAAAGATATATCTCTATATAAACATATAATTATATAAATTAGTTTTGTTTTAATAGATAAGTCATGGTATCATCCATTGATATATTAACTTTCATCAATCCTCTAAATTGTCCAAATTAATAGATTTAACTTATCCTATAATATCAATGAAGGTTGTTTTCTTTGTTTTTCATGTCAATATCAATATAAGGAAACAAAAGAGCTCTTATAAAGGAAATGTCACTTGCTTACAATTATGATAATCGTAAGGAAACTGGTATTTGTGAGTTTAAACTCTCAGACACATTAATAGTCAATATATAAGCCATTGATTAGGGATTTTCATGAATATTAGTAACATAAGAAAAACATATTTTGTTGAACTTTCTTGCTAAGGGTTTATGCATGATAATATTATCTTTATATCCTAAGCTATGCTTCTATCATGAAATCTTTTTTATTATGATAAAGTTATATATGGCTCTTCAATTCGAATTGTAGAAATCATCATTAGCGTTTGTTATGTGTGTGTGTTTCTATATATATATATATATATATATATATATATATATATATATATATATATATATATATATATATATATATAAAATTACAATTTTTCACTATATGTTGATGCGTCTAGGGATATATATGTTGGTATTTCATAACCTGCCTAATACTTAATCTTTGTGAGTTTCTTTGTCTATTCAGTAGCATAAATGCATTTGAGATTCATCACGTATATAGGAGTATTATACTCCATATAATTACTATATGCATCTAGTATTCAGAGTTGTCGACTGCCAAGTGATGGTTTTTTACTTTTTTATTTGTCGATTCGGTGCTTAATACATTTTTGTATTTGTCGGTTCAGTGAATATCACTTGTTTTTGGCAATATACATTATCTATATGTTTCGATGAATGGTTGATGGAATAATTGTTGTGCTTATGTTACTGTTATGACTACTAGAAAAAAAGGCTTTTAATGACACGCATTGCGTGTCATTAGAGGGTATAGATGACATACAAATGTGTCTCATTGAAGCCCCTGTCATAAATGAAAGCTGACACACGTTTGTGTGTCTCATAAATTTATGACATACATTTATGACAAACAATTATGACACATGTTTACAACATATATTTATGACCAAACATTTGTGTGTCATAAATTTTTGTCATTTTAAAAAAATTCTTTATAGATATTTTGTATGTCATGAGTTTAGACAGATTTTATAAAAATATTTTTTTCTAAATTTGTGAATATTCAAATTAAGTAACACATTTAATGTCTCATAATACATTATAACATATCATACACAAAAGACGACCCATTGCGTAATATATAGGGTACATCAAATACAATAATCATTCCAATGGTAAATAAATGTAATACATGGCTAATATGGGTTCAACTGCTACTAAATTATAAAGTTAGCTCTATTTTCCCAAAGAAGTGAGAACAAATTTACTCTAAACCAGGATGCAACATAGATGGCAAACAATGCATCCTTATGGCCTGGACCAGTTGCAAAAGCTTGATTTAAAAAAAAATTGCCACTTGGACCGTTATAGTAGAGTAGGCACTCATCCAATCTGGCCACATCAAACCGACACCATAAGGACATTTTCATTCAAGGGTCCAATTAATGACTGTAAAGAATCATAAATATCAGTTATAATGGTATAAAAAGCGCATAAATAAATGTGTATTCCCCTTCAGAAACTATAAGACCGAATCTATTCAAAAAGTTGGAAATTTGTATAAAAAATGGATGACGTGAATTTAAAGAATCAAATTATAAACATAAAATTGTGTATTTTGTGTTTTTAACCTTGGTTGCTTCTGAAACAGAATAAGCCCTAATTGAATAAGAAAAGAGCTATACGAGCTAAAAAAAACCATCCAAATATGGTGAAAATGCATAAAGTCCTGAAACAATATAAGATAAAATAAATAATAAGCAAAGAAATTTGTGAAATGTCAGAAAAAACATTACCTTTCGAATTTTGCATTGTCCCAATAGTGTCTAGGATAACGAGACTATTAATGTTATATATAAATGTTTTCCTTGAAAAACCACAATCAAGTTGCATGTAAAATCATTATGTGAAAGACTAGAACATGAAAGAAATTCAACAATAACAAATGTCCCCATCCTTTCATCAGTCCATTCTGTTTCTTCAAGGCATTAGTATCCATCTAAGTTAACTAGATAAATAATAAACATAATATTGTGGGAGGATGAACAAATACGTACCAATGTCTTCTGATAATAGTGTAATATGAGCTTGAGCTTCAGAGATAATGCTAGTAGATCATACACCAATGATTCCTTTATCAACAACATTACTCACACCCACATTATGGGATTTCACAGGAAACAAATAATCCCAGGATTGGTAGAAGTATTGGCATTCTCAACAACAATATTAAGTAAAAAGGAATGCTGACCTCTTTCAGAAAAATTCTCAGCAAGTTCATACATAACCAACATAATAGGTTGTTTAGAATTACAAAAGTTATTGAGAGTGGGTTCAGTCGAATCCCTAACCTCGGCAGCAGCAAGCTTTTAGGACCATCAACAGAGAAAGAATTGGGATTAGGCTTATCCAAAATGTTTGAGCCTCGTATTTCTGCAAAATCTAAAACCATCAGCAACATTTCGAGTACCATCTTCTTCGATACACAATTTTTAGAGAAGAGATGAAATCAGCCATCGAGCCATCTTATATAACCAAAATTAGAAGGATTCTTCACCATCACTTTTGGATTCAACTTCTCTAATGTCGAAATGACATTTTTCTCTCATTGAAGTCAACCTGTATAGATCGATACATTACATTCGACCAGTGGAGGTAGGCTATCGGGAGGAATATCAGGTGGTCGGTTGTCCATCTGACGATGGCATGAGGAGACCGGAATCAATAGAAGAGGCGACGACGGACGGAGAGTGCGACGACGACAGAACTGAGAGATCGAATGGGTAGAGAGAGAGAGAGAGAGAGAGAGAGAGAGAGAGTAAAGAGGCTTCGAGGGTTTTCAGATTTCAGAAAAGAAGGGTTTGAAAATGTTAATGTGAATTTTCAATTTTGGCCAATGTGCCCGCTTAAGGGCTGTTTGGATGTGCTTATAAAATCAGCTTATTGGCTTATTGGCTTTTTGGAGAAGTCATAAGCCATAAGCAAGAGCAAATAAACAGTTTTTAATAAGTAAGGAGGCCCTTACTTATGACTTATGACTTTTCCAAAAAGCCAAAAAGCCAATAAGTTGATTTTAAAAGCACATCCAAACAGCCCCTTATTCTTCTATGGCGCGTGTGTTTTATTTTTTTATGACACCGAATCATGACACATAATTCTATGTGTTGTAATTATCTTAAAAAGATGACACTGAATTCCGACATACAGTTATGCATGTCGTAAATATTGCATATTTCAAAAAAATGACAGTTTTTTTATGACATACTGTAACACCCTAAATTTTTCAAACTTTTTATATTACATAAAAACATATTTTTACAGAATACGGTCCATCAAAAACCATAAATCTGTTTAGATACAACAAAGGGTATTACAAATACATATCAAACAACCATGAGTCTAAGGGAAAGGATTAATCAATACCAATTACATGATAGCTGTAACCAGCTCCACTCTTTTGCAACTTAGGATTTATTTTACAAACTTCCAATTTTCTCACAACTTCATACTTGAACCTGGAATACATGGCATAAAAACATAGAATACGTAAGACAAAAATGTCTCGTGAGTTACATGAGTTTTAGACTCAAACTTTAAATTTCTTTTCCAAACTTTTATAAAATTTCATAACATAAATCATTGTCAAAACGATATAATATACACATACTAAACATTATTACTTTTAAAAATCATCATATGTTAGACTTTTCAAAAATAATGTCTTTTATACATTCTTTGACTGGTTTTATAAACTTGCTGGGATTTTTATACTTAGGGCGTTAATCACTAGAAGTGATACCCCAAGTCTCTACAATTAGAAAGAACGGATCAATACTAACAGTAGAATTGCTGAGGCAGTCTACTTCGCGAAGGGGGTTGTCCCCAGTAGACTCCTTACCTAACCCGGGTAGGTTGGAACATAGTTCCCTTACTAACAATGCTAGCTACACTACCAGTCAAACATAAAAATATTCTGCTGAAACCAAAACATTACTTGCACAAGAATTGGCTAAATGCCAAGCTTTTGACTCACACATATCTCTATCATAATTTAGGCTATCGCCAAGAATCATACTTTCAAATATAGCAGTCAACTTTCTATTTAAACTAGAAAATGGACCATTTTTGCAAATATTTTTCACATATAAAAATAATATATGAAATCTGAAAAATACTTACTTAGTTGTCATGTATCCCAAAATGGGTAAAAATGCTACATGTACTCACCAAATAATTCTTGAAGCGTCGTTTAGACGTCCCTCGGTTCTTTACCCTTTCGATGTCCGATTATTTGACTTGCACCTATATATATTATATGATACATTAATTTATATTTTAGTTGACTCTATAACATGTTAGAGTCCTTATTATACCAAAAATAGTCAAAGCAAGGGTAAAACTCAACTTTAGATAAATTGTATTTTATACGTATTTTACTACAGTACCCTCGGAGGGTCGTATTTCAATTCCGATAATTTTTTATAAAGTTTTGGACCATATTAGACCTATGTTTAAATTTTGAGGTCAATTGGACAAGTTTTGATCCATTTCTAAAAAATGGAAATCACAAAGCAGGGGACTCTTAAGCTGAAACTGCATCTGCACGCTGGCGCAGGGCGCACCGCGCCCAGGGTAGGGGCGCACCGCGCCTGACGAGCAGCAGCCCAGTTTTTCCCCGATTTTATGCTACAATTTCCCAATTTCTCCTATTAAGTGCTGAATACTCCACTTAATCGATAGGGGTTTATCCCAAGACTAAAACCCTTCAATTTCTTCAAGTTTTAAACCATTAAAATCGGATTAATCACAAGAACTCAAATTCTAGGGTTCTTGATCAAAATCTCAATTCTTGAAAAATAGCATCCTACTTCCATATTATTTGATTAAGTACTTTTAACATGGCTTAATGGAAGTGTTAAACCTCTTAACTTCGTGTTTCATTACTGAAATTACAGAATTTCAGTTTCCTTAAGAACAACCATCAAGAGCTTAAACTAGGGCTTTGATTACTTACCTTGGAAGGTTGGAATCACCAATTCCAATGGTTAATTTCTTGATTCCTTGCTTCAATTCTTGCTTCAACTTCACAATTTCACCAAGATCAGTTTTTTCTCCCGTCTCTAGAGCTCTCTACTGAATTATGAACCTTAATGAGATATTTTCTCATTTTTATATTTTCTATATTTTCAGTTTTGGTCCCTAAAGTTAACTTTCTTGAACTTTGGCCACTAAGACCAATTATCTTTCCATGGAATCATTTCTTTTACATTTTTAGTCCTAAAATATAATAAATTTTTATAATAATTTCTGCATGTGGTCAAATGACCAATTTACCCTTTTAGGGTAAAATGACTAAATTACCCTTACAATCATAATTTCTCATAATTTTACATATAACGCTTAAATTACACACATTTTAGTTTACATATTATATATATATATATATATATATATATATATATATATATATATATATATATATATATATATATATATATATATATATATATATATATATTACAAATTTTGGGTCGTTTCAACTACCTCCCCCTAATTAGGATTCCGTCCTCGGAATCGCTTCGTAATCTGTAAAATTAGGGTATCTCTTCTTCATGCTTTCCAATGTTTCCCAAGTCAAATCTGTGCCCAGTGAATGCTTCCATTTGACCAACACTAGGTCAATTTCCCTGTTCCTTAGCTTCTTGGTTTTCACCTCTAACATCGCCTCAAGTTCTTCCACTAGTCTGTTGGGTGTTTCCACCCTTAACTCTTCTAAAGGAATGGTTAACTCCTTCTTTCCAAAGTATTTCTTGAGATAGCATACATGGAATGTATCATGTATTCCCCTGAGTTCTGGTGGTAACTCTAACTTGAATGCTTGTAAACCGATTCTTTTCAGAATCTTGAAGGGTCCAATATATCTTGGACTCAACTTCCCTCTCTTACCAAACCTTATCACTCCCTTCCAAGGTGATACTTTTATCATCACCAAATCGCCTTCTTTTAGATCATAAGGTCTTTTCTTCAAATTTGAGTAGCTTCTTTGGCGATCTTGTGCAGCTTTCATATTGGTTTGTATCACCCCAATCTTTTCATTTGTCATTCTTACAATGTCTGGCCCAGTGAGTTTTGCTTCACCAGCTTCTAACCAACACACTGGGGTTCTACACTTCCTACCATATAAGGCTTCAAAAGGTGGCATTTTGATGCTTGAGTGGTAACTGTTGTTATACGAGAATTCTACTAATGGTAGGTGCTGGTCCTAACTACCTCCAAAATCAATGGCACACGATCGCAACATATCCTCCAAGGTCTGAATTGTACGTTCGCTTTGCCCATCTGTTTGAGGGTGATAGGCTGTACTCATCTTAATTCGAGTTCCCATCTTTTCTTGTAGGGAATCCCAAAAGTTAGACGTGAATCGAGGATCTCTATCTGAAACTATGGACAAAGGTGCTCCATAACGTCTGATCACTTCATCGATGTACAACTGAGCTAATTCTCCAAGTGAGGCAGTTTCTTTATACGCGAGAAATAGGGCACTTTTGGTCAACCTGTCAACAATGACCCATATACTATCGTGTCCTCTTCGTGTTCTCGGCAACCCCATGACAAAATCCATGGTCAATTCTTCCCACTTCCCTGCTGGTATCTGCAACGACTGCGCACTACCATACGGCACCTGATGTTCTGCTTTCACTTGTGCACAGGCCTCACAGTGGGATATGTACTTTGCTATCCTCTTTTTCATCCCCGGCCACCAGTAATGTTGCTTCAAATCTTGATATGTTTTCGTACTTCCAGGATGTATAGAATACTTGGATTTGTGAGAATCATCCAAGACTATCTTTCTGTTTTTTCCATATTTGGGAACCCAAATACGTCCTTTAAAAGTACGCAATCCTTGTGTATTTACTTCAAACATCACCTTCTTTCCAAGTTTTTCTTTCTTTATATTTTCTTCGGTTAAGGCACTTTCTTGTGCTTCTTTAATCTTCTGAATTAAAGTTGAAACTACTTCAATTCTCATAGATCTCCCTTTAACAACTTTTTTCACGAACTTTTCGGCTTAAAGCATCAGCTACTACATTGGCTTTTCCTTCGTGATATATTATCTCACAATCATAATCATTCACGAGCTCAATCCAGCGTGTCTGTCTTAAATTCAATTCTTTTTGAGTAAAAAGATATTGTAGACTTTTATGATCTGTATATATCTTGCATTTCGTCCCATAAAGATAGTGCCTCCAAATCTTCAATGCAAATACAATTGCAGCCAATTCTAGATCATGAGTAGTATAACGTGTCTCTGCATCTTTTAGCTGTCTAGAAGCATAGGCGATAGCTTTGCCCCGCTGCATAAGTACACAACCAAGACCTCTATTAGACGCATCGCTGTATACTACAAACTCTTCCGTGCCTTCTGGTAAAGATAATACTGGAGCTTCACACAGCTTCTTCTTTAATATTTCAAAGGCTTCTTGTTGTTTTTCTCCCCAGACGAATTTCACTTCTTTCCGGGTTAACTGTGTCAATGGCACTCCTATTTTAGAAAAATCTTGGATAAACCGTCGGTAATAACCGGCTAATCCAAGAAAACTCCTAACTTCTGTAGGTGTTTTCGGTGGTTCCCATTTCACTATTGCTTCTATTTTTGCTGGGTCCACCTTAATACCTTCAGCTGAAACAATATGACCCAGGAATTGAACTTCCCTCAACCAAAAGTCACACTTTGACAACTTCGCATATAACTGTTCATTCTTCAAAGTACGCAGCACTTCACGAAGGTGCACTTCATGTTCCGCTTCGCTTTTCGAATAGACCAGAATATCATCAATGAAAACGATGACAAATCTATCAATGAAAGGTTTACAGACCCTATTCATGAGGTCCATAAACACAGCTGGGGCATTAGTGAGACCGAATGGCATCACTAAAAATTCATAGTGACCATATCGGGTTCGGAATGCAGTCTTGCATACATCTTCCTCCTTTACCCATACTTGATGATATCCGGAACGAAGATCAATTTTTGAGAAATAACTAGCTCCCTGCAACTGATCGAATAAATCGTCAATGCGTGGCAAAGGGTATCGATTCTTGATTGTCACCTTATTGAGCTCGCGGTAATCTATACACATACGCATAGTACCGTCCTTCTTCTTGACAAATAACACTGGAGCTCCCCAAGGAGAAGAGCTGGGACGAATAAACCCCTTGTCGAGAAGTTCCTGCAGCTGGGACATAAGTTCTCTCATCTCTGTAGGAGCAAGACGGTACGGCGCACGAGCAATGGGACTTGCTCCAGGAACCAGGTCAATGCGAAACTCAACTTGCCTAATGGGTGGTAACCCAGGTAAGTCATCAGGAAAAACTTCAGGGAATTCATTGACCACTTTTATATCTTCCATCTTTTGCTTCTCCTTCTTCCCATTCATCACATAAGCGATAAATGATTCACACCCTTTACGGATGCATTTTCGGGCCTTAATAGCAGTAATGAGACTTTGCATGTTCTTCCGGCGTTCCCCATATATATAAACTTTACTACCATCAGGCATTTTGATCGATACTATCCGTTTCCCACAAAGAATTTTTGCATTATGAGCTCCGAGCCAATCCATCCCAATAACAATATCGAATCCTTTAATCCCGATAGGTAGCAAGTTTGCCTTTAAGATTCGCCCATTAATCTCCACCGGACATTCCTCATACACATGTCGTACCGTAACTAACTCCACATTCGCGACTTCTATTACACAAGTATCATCTAAGGGTTTCATTGGCGTTTTTAGACGCTTACTAAAGTCATGGGACACAAAAGAGAAATGTGCTCCAGAATCAAAAAGAACATAAGCAGGTTGTGAGTTTACAATGAGTGTACCTGCAACCACATCCTGGTCTTCTTTAGCCTCATCAAGGGTCATCTGAAACGCTCTTCCCTTCGTCTTTGCTGGTTCTGTCTTCTTGTTACTCGCAGTGGAAACTAATGTTTCACTCTTCTTTTTGGGACAGTTGGTGCTGTAATGACCCTTTTCATGACAATTAAAACATTCCACCTCGCTAATATCTTTCACCTTGCAGTCTTTAGCTTGGTGGCCCGGAAGACCACATTTATAGCACCCACTAGTGCCCTTCTTACATTCCCCACTATGCCTCTTTCCACACTTCTTGCATTCTTTAACCTCTCCTTGCTTAGAAAACCCCGATGAAACACGACTCTTCTTGTTTGCTCCAGAGATTCCTGAAGACTTTCGTTTTTCCGCAAATGCTTGTCGTTCCTTGGCTCTTTTCTCAATCATACTTTCAACCCGAGCTGCAGATTCAATGGCTTCATCAAGAGTAGTAGCCTTGCCAACTTCTAGCGAGTAGTCTGCCGAATCCATTAACATACCGGTTTATTCTTCCGGCCTCGGTCGGTAGTGTATCTTCCAGAAATGGCAGCATCTCGCAGAACTTTTTAGTATACTCATCAACAGTTTGTTTTTCCTTTGCAAGGGCAAAGAATTCATTAACCAAGTTCTCTCGATGCCTAGCTGAACAGAACTTGTTTTTCAATCGTTGAACGAACTCGTCCCAAGTCAAACCATCCACAAAATCACTCCCCTTAGTTCGGCGGAGAGTGTTCCACCAAGTAAGAGCTTCAGCCTTTAACATCTGAGACGCAAACCCTACCTTCATATCTTCGTCACAACGACAGATGCGAAGAATTTGCTCTATTTCAGTTAACCACCGTATTGTTATTCGCGGATCCATCTCCCCGTTAAACTCCTTTGGCCGACAGGACATAAAATCTTTGAAAGTACAGGCTCCTTTAGTCTTGAACTGAGGCTGTGATTTGGAAGATGAATCTCCGTGAGAAGAAGTCTGTCTTGGATTAGTGTCTTCAGGAGCCACACTTTTCTCGCTATCTTCAGGTTGTGACTTAGATCTTTCGCCCAGTCGCTCATCCAGAAGACGAGTCATTTCCTGTCTGTTTTGTACTTGCGTGTCATGTAATAATTTCTGAATTGCCTCCAAGGTCAATGGAGGTGGATTAGCCTCACCCCTAGAATTGCCATCATCAACGGCTTGGGGCGGTCGGGGAGGCATAGGAGGCCTTGCATTAGGATCTGGATTTTCCGCATACGATCCTTGACCACTTCTAGTTCGCATCTTGCTATAAAATTTCAAGTACTTTAGTATTTCATATTATAGCATAACATTAGCTTATTACATTTCCACCAGTTTCCCAGTATTCCCTCGCGGTACACTAGGGTCAATACGCGTCCTGTGATTATAATAATACGGGCCCATATTACCATAATCACCTACACATGTTGTTCCCAATGTTTCCACTTGGTTCAACTGTTCACTGGTATCAATCAAATACTTTTAACTCATAAATGTACTCATATAACTCCATTAACAAATAATGTCTTAATTCATTAAGACATGACATTTTGTGTATCTAACTTTAACTGACTATTTTACTAGTCTAAGCCTAGGAGTGGAATGATCCAATCCTAATTCGCTTAAACTATGGCTCTGATACCAACTTGTAACACCCCAAATTTTTCAAACTTTTTATATTACATAAAAACATATTTTTACAGAATACGGTCCATCAAAAACCATAAATCTGTTTAGATACAACAAAGGGTATTACAAATACATATCAAACAACCATGAGTCTAAGGGAAAGGATTAATCAATACCAATTACATGATAGCTGTAACCAGCTCCACTCTTTTGCAACTTAGGATTTATTTTACAAACTTCCAATTTTCTCACAACTTCATACTTGAACCTGGAATACATGGCATAAAAACATAGAATACGTAAGACAAAAATGTCTCGTGAGTTACATGAGTTTTAGACTCAAACTTTAAATTTCTTTTCCAAACTTTTATAAAATTTCATAACATAAATCATTGTCAAAACGATATAATATACACATACTAAACATTATTACTTTTAAAAATCATCATATGTTAGACTTTTCAAAAATAATGTCTTTTATACATTCTTTGACTGGTTTTATAAACTTGCTGGGATTTTTATACTTAGGGCGTTAATCACTAGAAGTGATACCCCAAGTCTCTACAATTAGAAAGAACGGATCAATACTAACAGTAGAATTGCTGAGGCAGTCTACTTCGCGAAGGGGGTTGTCCCCAGTAGACTCCTTACCTAACCCGGGTAGGTTGGAACATAGTTCCCTTACTAACAATGCTAGCTACAATACCAGTCAAACATAAAAATATTCTGCTGAAACCAAAACATTACTTGCACAAGAATTGGCTAAATGCCAAGCTTTTGACTCACACATATCTCTATCATAATTTAGGCTATCGCCAAGAATCATACTTTCAAATATAGCAGTCAACTTTCTATTTAAACTAGAAAATGGACCATTTTTGCAAATATTTTTCACATATAAAAATAATATATGAAATCTGAAAAATACTTACTTAGTTGTCATGTATCCCAAAATGGGTAAAAATGCTACATGTACTCACCAAATAATTCTTGAAGCGTCGTTTAGACGTCCCTCGGTTCTTTACCCTTTCGATGTCCGATTATTTGACTTGCACCTATATATATTATATGATACATTAATTTATATTTTAGTTGACTCTATAACATGTTAGAGTCCTTATTATACCATAAATAGTCAAAGCAAGGGTAAAACTCAACTTTAGATAAATTGTATTTTATACGTATTTTACTACAGTACCCTCGGAGGGTCGTATTTCAATTCCGATAATTTTTTATAAAGTTTTGGACCATATTAGACCTATGTTTAAATTTTGAGGTCAATTGGACAAGTTTTGATCCATTTCTAAAAAATGGAAATCACAAAGCAGGGGACTCTTAAGCTGAAACTGCATCTGCACGCTGGCGCAGGGCGCACCGCGCCCAGGGTAGGGGCGCACCGCGCCTGACGAGCAGCAGCCCAGTTTTTCCCCGATTTTATGCTACAATTTCCCAATTTCTCCTATTAAGTGTTGAATACTCCACTTAATCGATAGGGGTTTATCCCAAGACTAAAACCCTTCAATTTCTTCAAGTTTTAAACCATTAAAATCGGATTAATCACAAGAACTCAAATTCTAGGGTTCTTGATCAAAATCTCAATTCTTGAAAAATAGCATCCTACTTCCATATTATTTGATTAAGTACTTTTAACATGGCTTAATGGAAGTGTTAAACCTCTTAACTTCGTGTTTCATTACTGAAATTACAGAATTTCAGTTTCCTTAAGAACAACCATCAAGAGCTTAAACTAGGGCTTTGATTACTTACCTTGGAAGGTTGGAATCACCTATTCCAATGGTTAATTTCTTGATTCCTTGCTTCAATTCTTGCTTCAACTTCACAATTTCACCAAGATCAGTTTTTTCTCCCGTCTCTAGAGCTCTCTACTGAATTATGAACCTTAATGAGATATTTTCTCATTTTTATATTTTCTATATTTTCAGTTTTGGTCCCTAAAGTTAACTTTCTTGAACTTTGGCCACTAAGACCAATTATCTTTCCATGGAATCATTTCTTTTACATTTTTAGTCCTAAAATATAATAAATTTTTATAATAATTTCTGCATGTGGTCAAATGACCAATTTACCCTTTTTAGGGTAAATGACTAAATTACCCTTACAATCATAATTTCTCATAATTTTACATATAACGCTTAAATTACACACATTTTAGTTTACATATTTATATATATATATATATATATATATATATATATATATATATATATATATATATATATATTACAAATTTTGGGTCGTTTCACATACAGTTTTGTATGTCATAAATCAATGTGTGTAATTAAATTTCTATTTTCTAATAGAATATTCTAATTTATATATTTTTCAAACATTGGCAATTTATTTGGAAATTGAGATATGCCATGTTAATTTAGATTTAATTTAATCTTTTCGGCAACATGTCCTATTATTTCTTTAATATATTAAACGGTATCCATTTTGCTATATCTCTATTTTGTAGATTTCTTGATGATCTTTAAGTTATTTTTTAATATATTATACATGGGACAAGAAACTAAGATGAAAGAATCATAAATTATAAGAAAGGAACATATCATATATAAAGACAGAAACTAAGATGCAAGAATGTTAATCTATATGGTAAAGTCTATTCACATGTGCCACAATTAGCTTTTGTCTCTTTATAAGTTACTGTTTTTAAATAGGAAGATACATAAATAATTGGTTTGCAAAGACCCCATAACCATGGACTTGTATACTTCTTTTTATGATTCAATGTGAATGAGGTAACACAAGAAATGACAACGAACTTTGATTCACTTGTGTTTTATACCATATATTTTATGTTATATATAGGTTCGATATAATATACAGTACAAAATAGGTGCATTATTTAGTCTTTCGTCCAGGGCATGATGAAGCTTTAGACCGACCCTGATTAGGACCATCTAATGCAGAGTAAGACACCATCCATGTTTGATGCTCTATCAGCAGTGATAAGAACCTAGGAAAAGGAACTATGTATTGTCGTTTCTCCTTGGTAGTTAAACCCACAAAGACATTGAAGATCATGGAAGAAAAATACAGACGTATGTTTTGTACGATTGCATACAGAATCTGCTCAAAGAGGCTGAGATGATCTTGACTTCATTTCTTGTGATTATGGCACTTTGAAATGACACTCGATAAGTACTACCATGTTGGCGGGAAACATTGTCTGAGTACTAGGTTTCTTCTTGGCCCTTATTGCACATTGTACCCCAACCTTGGCAAGATTTTCCTACAAGTCTGGCCATCAGGGAGTAGGGAATACACTGAATGATGTGGGAGTTTCAGGACATCTCAAATGGAATCAGCATCAAAAGTGACTTGTTGCTGACTGTTATGAATGGTCCCCTTAATGGCCTGAAACCCTTCATTGTAGTTGATGGTATACCAGATTGCCCAAGAGGTTCAGTAAACGACAATAACAACAACAGCAACAACAACAGCAACAACAACAGCAGCAGCAGCAGCGACGACGACAACGATGACAACAACAACACTACCACCAACAACAACACCACCACCACCACCAGCAGCAGCAGCAGCAGCAGCAGCAGCAGCAACAGCAACAGAACAACAACAACAACAACAACAACAGCAACAACAACAACAATAACAACAACAACAACAGCAACAACAACAATAACACCAACAACTATAAATAAAAAGATTCGTTGTCTTTTAACCGGCTGTTCTTCTTTGTCAACGCTACTAAGGACCTATTAGGATTTATCCCTTGTACAATTTATTCATTTTAGATAGCTAGAGTTAAGCCTGTCCCAAGAATGAGTCGGGTAGGACCTTTCAGTCAAGTGCCTTGCTTTCCTTGCCTACTCATTTAGTCCAACAATTGAAATATCTATTCGCATTCATTCACAGTCCACTTCGAAAGTTACTTTGTTCAGTCGATAGATGCAATGCTACAATGGTTAAATCTCATATGCTCTCCAACTTTCAAGACCAACAGCAGCAGCAGCAGCAACAGCAACAACAACAACAACCAACCAACCAACAACCAACAACAACAACCACCACCACAACAACAACGACAACAACAACCACAACCACAACAACACCACCACCACCAACAACAACAACAGCAACAGCAGCAGCAGCAACAACAACAACAACAACAACAACAACAATTTTCAAATAATTTCATAGTGACCAATATTCGTTTTATTTTATAGCTTTGAAGGATTATTTTCATCGAACGATTATGTGAAAAGTTCAGCAAATATTAGAACTTCATCACAGTGAAAATCATACATAAGGTTGTCTACATGTGAATTTTTTCTTCATAAGTGCAGTTCTTCGGCCACGTTGTAAGTGCATAGGATGTCCAAGTGAATCCATTAAATTTTGAATGTGACGGAGGTAAGGAGTTTTCCAAATGGCAACATACAATCATAACTTTTATTTGTTATAGTGGTTACAATTGATATTTTTGAAAATATGAATGGTTTTTATATAACAAAAAAAATATAATGTTTAAACAAGATATTAGCCAAACTACGTTTAGTTTTCATATTATTAGCCCTTTACAATATCATCAATTATTAAAATTGTTCAAATACAAACATTGATGCACATACCAAACATATTGAAAAGCAATTGGCAATTGAAAATTTTCAAGGTAATTCATGTTCGAGGTATTTGATTTGCTGAAAAGGGAATTTTTTTTTCAAGAAGAGACCATAGCTTGTTCTCATATATAACCGTGTCAACATCTTCCCCAAATTATTGATAATTTCTTTAATCACGTGGGTGTTTGCCTTGCTATTATTGCATATATTGGAGGAAACTATAGGATTGTTTAATATGCCGTGGTTGCTTGCTTGCCTTCTTAATATAACAATTTCAATGAAAGGAAGATTAATCACAATATTTTACTACTTTAGATCCCGGTTATAGATGTTAAGAGAACATATTACCACATAATATTTAGGTATGTGATAATAGGTATTTTGAAAATGATACTTTTAATGAGAGTAATGAAACAAATAATGCAAAAATCATAGCAGAATCACCAAACAAAAATGCAAAATCAGACATTTTTTATAGCTTTTTATAGTTCCCATCACCTGTTAAAACTAACCAACGGATTAAACCCATTAAACATTTGATGACAAAGGCTCATGGTTCATGAGATGATATTACACACCACAAATACATTTCATATATTAAATTAATAAAATGACTCATTTGCCCTTAGAATATGCCTCCCAACCTTGTACTCGGTACTCCCTGGCTGCATCAACAGGATTAGCAGCCTTTATGATTCCACGCCCCACAATGATGACATCACTACCTCTTTCACAAATAACCTATAAAAAAGTACATTGCTATTATATGTATGGAATTGTAAGTTAGGTTACAATTGACATGGAAGAAAACTTACAGAATTGGGGGTGTTATATTGTTGGCCTAAAGCATCACCGCCTTTAACCAACTGAACTCCCGGGGTTGCATGAATGAAGGCGGGATTATGTGGGCCCCCCGGCCATGATCCCGGGTTAACCGAAATAAACCCGATCACAAAATCCGAATGTTCTTCCGCAATTTTGACGGCTGCAGCCGTGTAATCCCCCTTGGCAAAGTTTCCGGAAGAACTCATTTCCGCAAGCAGCAATAACCCCCTTCCGCGAGGTAAACCCTGTGCCCAATACAAATAACAAATCAATTGCTGTTTAATGATTTTATCCCTTTAAGGATATTAAATATGTACATCTAACCACCAACCTTTAATTTCAAGCCATCGACAATTCCAGGACCTGAAATAATGTGACAATTGACTATATCTGCCCACTCCAATATACGGAAAATACCCCTGAAATTATAGTCATATATATGAAATACAATATAAGTCGACACAAAAAATTGTGACAATGACATTTTGTAACTGTCGGTAGATACAAATAGAAATTATTTTGGACAATGGTTTCTATCATCCTTCAAGCTTAAGGATTATTATTTTGTTACTCTGTGGACAAATATACTTACCCTTCATATTGCATTGTTACCGTGTTGCCAATGTCAGCAAATTTACGGTCTTCAAAAATGAGGAAATTGTGTTTGTCTGCGATCTTAAGAAGATACAACAAGTGTCAGTAGAAGCATGGTAATAAAATACACAACCACTAAGTGCTATCTGGATGAATTGTTGTATGAATAAATGATGTTTGTAAAATACTTGAGAAAATGATGGCATACTTTGTGAAATGATAGCAAATTTGTTAAAAAATTACAACTTAAAGGGAAAAGTCTCATTTTCTTCATTTTATCTATAGAGTGGTTCTTTTAAGTCAAAAAGAAACACCTGTATATAGCTTGATCCGAAATCTTTTTAAAGATAAATGATGTAGAAAAAATATTTGAGAAACCAAAGGAACAAAATGGAACACCCATATAATTACAATGAAAAATTTGGTGTAAATTGTGATTGTATAAAACCTTTTAAAAAAATCCTATCTTTCAAACATGGGTGTTACAAGTTGGTTAAAACAGATAATAGTGTGCTGATGATCTCAAACATATCTAACACCAATTCATTCAATGCTATTACAAAGTTTATCAGTTTGAAAACAAGGTTAGCATTCCATCACAAACATAATCCTTCAAACTCAAAGCTCAAGTTTTTTTTACGAATAATAGTATAATACCAATCGTAGCTTGGATCCAAAATCAGGGGTGAAATCGGGAAGTATGTCTACATGAGTTTTTAGCATACAGATCTCCGGTCCAATCTGCATAAATCAATAATTTTCGGCCAAAAGGAAAATTATAATCAATTTATATATTTCACAAAGTCATGGCGACAGAAAGTAATTGGGATGAATTCTGACCTTATCAGCAATGGCCAACAACTCAGAAGCAGTGGTAACATCAGCAGATAAACACAAATTGCTTTCTTTCTTCACCATGATTTCAAACAACCTCTTCCCAGTTGGATTCTTAGCCAACTTAGCTCGTTCACCATACGGGATCCTGACCTTAACGGAAGTATCCTTAGCGGCCACCGGAGCAACCTTCTTGTTCTCCTCCAAAAACTTAAGCACCATAGCCTCCGTCTCCTCAGAAACCCTGCCTTTCTCCTTCAAAACCCTAACCATGTCGGTAAGCTTTATCATCGAGTGAAGGGTAATCCCATTGGCTGCTAGGTTCTCTCTCCCACCTTGTTCCCTGTCAATCAGAACCACAACGTCGTTAACCTTAAGTCCGGCCGCACGCAATGGCGCCGCCGTCTCGAGAACCGAAGTTCCACTTGTGACCAAGTCCTCAACAACTAAACAAGTCTGATTAGGCTGGAAAGCTCCCTCGATAGCTTTTGATGTGCCGTAATCCTTGATCTCTTTGCGGCGCATGAGCATTGGGACATCCGAAGACGTGGATATAACGGTGGCAATGGGGAGGGCAGTATAAGGTACGCCGCAGATGACATCGTAGGCGGCGGAAGCTGGGAGGGTGGAAATAATGGTTTCGGAAATCAGGCGGAGCAGTTTTGGGTATGAAACGATGAGGCGGAGGTCGATGTATATGGGAGAAGAAATGCCGGACTTCAACTTGAAGTTACCAAACTTCACAGCGGATATCTCGTGTAGTTGAAGGATCAGCGACTCCATTGCTGAAGATGAAGATGACATCGGTGGTGTTTATGCGTTTCGGCGTCAGTGGAGGTTTTTGCTTTATAGGGAAAATGGCATCGACCCTAGTTGCGTTTTTTTAAAACTAGCGCCGTTGCCTTTGGCAGTCGTGTCTAATTCTTTAATTAGGTATCTTGAGGGTTACACACGGCGTATAGCGGTATAGGAGTTTGGGTTTTTAATTTCTTTTTTAATTGGTAACTTTTTCAAATTTCTACCAGTTGAAGGGCTTGTCTGCAATATTCCTCCGTCTATGGTCTATACATGTATAATGGTTATTCGCGTTTTTTAGAGGAATCTAAATACCATATCAATGAATGGGATTTAGTTCAAGTTGTTTTTTAATGTCGGTTAAAGGTGTTCATTTGGAATAAAAAACATAAAGGATTTTTATTTATAAGTATTGATGTGGTTTATATCCTAAAAAAAATAAGTGCACGAACATTTGTGAGAGAATAATATTAACACTAACTATTTTATAGGAAGAAAATAAAAATTAGAAGGTGTGGTTAATAATTAATTATAATATAAGTAGGCAACATTTTTAATAACCGGTGTTTTACATGATTATTTAATCTTATCTAGCTTAAATTTTTTTCGGTTTGATTAGACAAAATATTCTCAAAAAAGGGAAATGAGTCAAAAGGAAGTTGATAATTTATGAACACAGGGGATAATACAAATGGAGAAAAGCGAAAAAAATAAGTAGAAAAACAATGAGTTAAATGTAAAATTGGTTTCTGTGGTCTACAAAAATGCGTATTTGGGTCCATTTTTTGGATCTATACGGATGGTACAAAATGGCATTTGTTTTATGATTTTGGTCATTGCGACTAACTTCCATCTACTTCTTCTCGTTATGTCTCATATTTGCTCCCCATGTGAGGGAATTTTCGTCTTTTTAGGTTCTTGTCCTTCACCCTTTAGCGTCAATTCTAAAACATACCCCTATTAGCACATTTAACTCCTAATTACCAGTTGGCTTTTCACTTCCCCCTCATTCAAAGATGTCGATTTCTTGAGAGAATCCTAATTTAGCTGCACCACTGTCCTTCATGGCATTGTTACTTAGCTTTCTCATGCAACTGACAATGTGGTCCTTCAAACCATCTACATGGAGGCTCGATTGTAAAGCCGTTTATGGTAAGATTAACATCCTATATGAAATTGCATTTCAATTTTTAACTTTGATTTTCAAAAATCTGACCTTGTTTTTCTATTCCTTAAATATGGAATACCCATGTTGTTCACCATTAAACTCTATCACGGAGGTAAGTTCACAATATTTCTAGATGTAAAGTACTTCGACGACATCATCTCATACATGGACATGGTCACGACTGAGGAGTTTGATGTGCATCAAATAGACATAATCATGAAGGGTTTAGGTTATTGCGTACCCCCAAGTGATCTACTACCACTTTCGTATTCAAAGATGAGACTTTCATTTTGGGCTACATGCTTTGAGAAATTATGACGATATTTGTAACCTTGCACAGTACGTGAAGGAAAACAAAGTTATACACGTCTACACAGAACACAGTAATATGAACTTACTTACATACTACATGTCCCCTATTGGTCCAATGAAGGTTACTATTGAAGAGATTAATGAAGCTTTAGAACAACCAAGGCCTATATCCCCTGTTTATGATGTTGAAATGCCACCCCTCCCCCAATCCCCTGGTAAGAGCTGAAGTTGGTTTATCTGAGACACTTGGGTTATGTGTATTTGTTTCACCAGGATTTCGGTGAACAATAGTATACAGTCAGATGGAATAGATCCTCAAAATATCAAGTTCAGGGGACGTGACATGATTAACATGTGGTAGATATGCACCAGAGGATATGCAGCTGCAGAAAATGGGAACTTACTAGTATCCTATGCAAACATGTCATAGCCACACTAAACAACATGGCAGATAATTATGATAATGTTGGAGAGCTTTACACTTATGTTGATAATGTGTCCTGGCTGGAAATTTGGAAGAGGGTGTATTCATTAAAAGTGGATCCTATAAAAGGGGGGCAATGTGGCCTAAAAATGTTTGTCACGTAACTATCACCCTTCATCCACACCATAAGATAACAGGGAGGCCTAAGAAGAAAATGAGGTTAATTGTGGATGAGCGAAGAGGTAGTTAAAGTCAGCAATCTGGTCAACAGCTGAGTCAAAGAAATCAGCAAGTTGGCTAAGCAAGTCAAAAGTTATAATGAAAGTTTATGGGTGTTACAAGTAACGAGTGCAACAATAGGGGACAAGATGCAAACAACATGTAGAGGATAAGGAGGGAATAGTGGAAGTCAGAAAAGAAGTTGATATAGCAACTGTAACACTAGTTTGGTAACAATCTTTTGTGTTAAAAAACTTATTATGTTAATTATGCGTTTGTTAAGCTTGTTATGCCGGTTGTGTTTATTATGGTTGTTAAGTCTTGGGTTTAAACTGTCTACTACTTTTGGAAGTTATTTATATATGACTATAGGTACGTACTTTGCCCTATTCTCATATATATGTTATTAGTTTCGATTGGTAATCAATGAATATTTATTACTTGTACACACCTCATCATGAACTGAAAATTTCATTGATGCAAACTATTGCTCCCATTACATCATAATCTTACAAAGACCATTTACAGATACCTGATCAAAATACTGCTAATGAAACATTCACAAAAACCAAACTACAACACATTTTTAGACTTGTCATTATAGCTTGCAACCGAACTACGGGAAACATTCATAAAAATCTTCAAAATAAACCCATACAACTGGCATACTATTACATCATCACAAAAACAACCACGAAGAAAATCCAGCTGTTGATCAGGTACAACTTTAATTTCATCACTTGTTCCTCCATTTTCCCCAACGATGCTTTAAGCTTGTTCATGGATTTCAACAATCCTAACATTATAGCCTTTGTGCATTTACACATGGATGTATCAAGCCAGCTAACAAAGCCACATGTAGAATTCTTTCAAAAAAATGAAGAGATATTTCAGATAGATCATAATCCTACAACAAAAAACTCAAAAAATTTTGAAATTGATTACTAACTGGTTTAGGGCAACACCAGAACCACCTCCAGGGTTGTTATCGGTCCAAGAAGTATGCACAATCACGACTTTACCATAATAGCACAACACCATTGTCGATTGTTTCTGTAGAGCAAGTAGGGCAACGCGAGGAAGACAAAGTGACGGGAGGGTTATGTTATCGTTAGGTGTTCTTTTAAAAGGGGGTAACGATATAATATAATATTGGAGACAAGAACCTAAAAGGATGAAAATGCCCTCATACAGGGAGCATGTGTGAGACTTAACATGAAAAAGAAGACGGAAGTTAGTTGCAGGAATCAAAATCATAAAACAAATGTCATTTTGTACCATCTGTACGCATTAAAAAAAATGGACCCAAAATGTGCTTTTTGTAAACCATAGAGACCAATTTTACATTTAACTAAAAAACAACTACATCAAATTGTAATTTAACCACTCTCCTTATTATCTACAACTATTTATAAATGGAATTATAGCATATCCAAATCATTCCCTCTATCAGATTTTCATGTGTATGTTTTCTTACTTATGTCATCATAATAAAAAGAGTTTTGTTGTAATCATTGATATGAATTTTTCCCTTTTTCAATCAAAAATTAGAAGTTTGAAAGTTTTAACTGTATTGTTAGGTCTATCATAAGAATCTGATGAGTGTCAAAGGTCTTCATGTTGATTATTAGCTTAGCGTGTGTCAAGCTAATTGTTCTTCAGTAACAGCGTGAAAATGTAGTTTATTGTCAGATTCGGGATCTTATATTTGTAAAGTTTTGTATATATTCCTGATTTGTAGGGATTTACCATATATATAGTGTTTATCTAGCATATATGTGTTATCTAGGGTTCATTGTAATTTACGATCTAAATTGTAAATCTCTGTGTGAGATCAAATATATTCTATAAATAAGAATTGGTTTATGATTAAGAATTGAAATTCTTATGTGTTCTTTCTTGTCGATCTTTATTTTTCAACCCAACATGTATCAAAGATAAAGCGATTAGTTAGGGCTTGCCATATGATGTGCAATAGATTAAAAGTGAAAGAAAAAGGATTTGCAACATTGTGATAACATATATGATGGTTACCAAGTATATTCATAATTTCAAATTTATAAAATATTCGCTTAAAATCATTATAATAAACTGATGGTTTTTAGATCGTTTTCTTGAAATAGATATAGATGAGGCAAAATACATACCTTATTTCGCTTGTATTTTATATGCAATGGGTATCAATTCGAATTGATCAATACTAAAAGTGACTTATCAAAACATCATTGAATACACAACTATGTAATGAGTCCTGGTTTGTTCTAAGCACACAAACATCTTAACCAAAAGGCAAGTTTTTATTGAGCAACGAATATCCAAGGTTTATCTAGTAAGCCAATTGTGGAGTATAACAACATACTTTTGCTACCAATATAAGCAATGGACTTTACTTTTTACTCATAATAGCAACAAACTTACATTTCTTTAGCGATAATAGCAACATATTATTAACCATCACCCTGATGGCCTAGTGGATAAGGCTTAGGACTCTTTCTCTTCCCCCATAAAGAGGTTCCAAGTTCTAATCTCACTCCCTCCCTTTCCCCATAGGGAGTGTTAGGTTCAATCAGGGGATGGCCACTGGCCACCTCTCTACCCCCGTAGGTGATTGACCCGGACCACCCTGCTGCCAGGTGTGCGTGGGCCCCGAGGTTGCTTCATCATGGTCATCCAAAGGATGGGTCGGGTGGGGTCCTCGGTTACCAAAAAAATAAAAATAAAAAAAAAAGCAACATATTATTTTATATCTATAATAGCCATAACGTGTATGTGTTTATTTGTTACATATTGCTACTACCGGTAAAATAAAATTATTATTTCATTATGAGTATACGCTATTATTGTAAGCATGTTGCTATTATGCTTCTATTACATATAAAAATGTAGGTGTGTTGTTATGATAAACTTATTTTGCTATTATAAGTAAAAAAAAATACAACTATGTTGCAACCATAGATAAATAAATATAATTATATTGCTACTATAGATAAAAATAAAATAAATTATCGATATTAGTAAAAAAAGAGTAAAGTGCACTATTATTTGCATTACTCACTTTCCAAAGAGTGCACGGAGCCATCATTAAAATGCTGGCAAATTGGTGGCTGTACTTGCCGGCGATGCCACCGGGACCGTCGGTCGACAAGTTCGAAGGGTTGAAGGTTGAGCGGGTTCACGAGGTGCAGCTTTTTTAATAAAACTTAATTAAATTATTTTACCAATATAAATACTACTGTAAGACATTTCAAAAACCACACCATCATTTTACACTCTTTTCAATATCGAATTCTCTCCAATCTCTTTCCTCTTCATATTCAAATGGATTTTAGTATGGGCAAATAAAAAACGGTTTCTTCTCAGAAAAGAAATCAAGGCGAAAGCGGTTGTGAATTCCCGAAACATGTACACATACCTAATTTTCCTCTATTTACCAAAAGCTTCTTTCACTATAGTGTTTGTCCAAACTGAATACTCATGACTATATTCAATATATAACCACGGGGATTTTTGTAATTTATATAGCTGCTCCGATCAAATGTAAATGATACTTTGGTTTCATACCTCCAAATACAATTTTCATGTCATTTTAAAAGAATGATATACTAATCTTAAAAAATATGAACAATAAACAAATGGCAGTAACTAATGCTCGAATCTAACAGCAGGTGCTTTCCATAAACTTCACAAACTCGTTAAAATCTATCCTACCATCGGCGTTCTCATCAAACGCTCCGATCATCTTCTTACAGTCTTCCATATCTGATCTTTCTTTCAACCCAAGAGCAGAAAGAACCCTCTGCAACTCCCTTGCATCAATAAACCCGTCTTTGTTCTCATCAAAAACATCAAAAGCTTCTTTCACTTCAGCCAATGTCGGCTGCTCCTCTTCAAACATATTGAACAAATATGTAGAATTCAACACCTCCGGCAGCTTTTCACCTCCGGAATGACAAAAAACCCCCAAATCCGACATCAATAGCTCCACCTCATCTCTTGTGACGCTGTCATCACCAACGATGCTCTTGTTGGTGAAGGAAAGGTGCGATTTTGACAATCTGGAATCATGGTTCTTGTTTTCGACCTGAATCTTCGACTTGGAGGATCCCAGAGAAAACCCTAGTTGATGGTGGACGAGAAATTTGCATCTTGAGAAAATTTTCAAGATTCCGGTGACCCTGTTGAGAACCATTTGCAAGAAGAAATATTGGATCAATTCAGGTATCACGAAACTCATGGCTAAAATTCTGTTATGGTACAAATGAAACAAAGAATTTGATTTCCCAGTGAGTTGGGGTTTTTAGCAGATGGTGTTAGAAAATTAGGTTTGGATACATGATGAATGGGGGTTCATGGGTTTATATAAACATCAATTTACGTATGAAAAGGAGTTTGTGTTTGAAACGGCTGGTCAACCGTCAAAAGCTATTTGGAAGAAGGTGGACGGGAAGAATAGGTCGGCCCTTCCAGAGCCAAAGTGTTCAAGCCCAGAAAAAACTATGTTGTTGTGACTTCAACTTGTGCTGTGAAAGTTGTACGTTATGTTGGGTTTGCTCGTAATAAATCTGGAGAAAGTTGTATTCAAATAATTGGAAGCTGCATGGAAAGTGTCTCCCTATTTCCTGAAATATTGTATTGGCATCGTTTTTTATCTTTTGTATTTTGTAAAAAGAAAGACGGTACATACGACAAGATTATTCTAAGAAAACGACTAGTGGCGTGCTATTGCTTCGAAGTTTCCTTTCTTTTTTCTAGCCTTTTCCTTGGTAAATTGTTCAAAGAAAGGTGAGTAATGTTTGGTCTTTCATTGTGTACCACAGACTTAAAAGAGTATGAGTTGTTTTTAATTATTAATGGAAGGTTAAAAGTTTGTTTATATAATGTCACTTTATTTATTTGTTGATATATGTTTTTTTTAGAACGGCAAATCTATCATACTCCTACTCCTAACCTTCTTGATATATGTACGAAAAATATTTATACCAATGAAATGCATAGGTATGTTTCATTCTAACACCAAAATATCCAATATTTACATGTAACAATTTAATCGAAACATTATTCATATTTTATGTCGGTTGTATAAATTAATAAAAATAAAACATTATTGTAAAGGAAAACTTTTAACTGTTGTCATTTGATGAGCAACCGGTTTTTAGTTACAAATTTACATATTGTGGTCCAAGAATATAGCATAGTTTCATATAACGTCTAAAACCTTTCTGTTGTATAAATTAATAAATATATAAAATGTTGTTACATAAACAAACATAAAACCCATTTATACATCAAAACTGCATCAATGTATTAAGTATAACAACAATAATATTTGTTTTTTCTACAAATAATAGTGCTATGAACCGACTTAGAAATTGAAATCAAGAACAAAACAGAAGGAACTAACTCACTAAATTGATTATAACAACTCAAATATAACCAAATGATTACAAGAAAACCCGAATGATTGCTAGAGATTCGAGAGCCTAGCCTCTCCACAAGGAACTAAGTCCAGATTTCACTAAAAAGATACTCTGCTATCCTTCCCACTACCCTCTTATAACAATCTGCCATAACAAACTATTTTTAAACAAAAATACCTAAATTACCCCTTAACTACTAAAATGCTCTTTATTTACTCACTTTCCCAACTTACCCGTTGTTTACAATATGTGACCGAAGTGGATGCTTAGCAAATAGTTAGAAGTTTTTCATCATTTTTTGAAACAACTTAACCCACAAGGAAAAATGCTAGCTAGCCAGCGACTAGGAATAATAGATGTGGTAGTCGAATAATAGATGTGGTTGTCGAGCAGAGACAAGCCTTCACCTATTTCCTCTAATTAAATCCAAAATCCATGCAAGACATGCAACGATCTAGGATAAGACAACGCATTGTATGCCTTCTTATTGCTAATTTTAAACACCATGGCCTCTTTCTTAACTAGCTTTACACCAAGAAATGATCTCATTTGTAATAAGTGGTCCATCAAGGATTTGTTGTCCATGGAAAAATGCGTTCTGAACATCACTGATAATAGTGCCCAACACCTTTTTCACCCGATTTGTAAGTACTTTCGCCAAGATTTTGTAAATAATGCATATTAGACTGATAAATTTATTCGAGACTTGAATTGGGGTAGGGGAACTTGGGAATAAGCGTAACGAATGACACATTACATCCCTTCAAGATAAACTTAGATATTCCTATCTCGTTAATCGCAATTTCACGTCCTCTTCAACAATATTCCATAAATATTTTATAAATTTAATGAAAAATCTGTCCAGGTCGGGTGACATTGATAAACCCTAATCCCAGACAACCCCTTTTAATTACCTCATTCAATTTTTTTGTCTAATAATTCTCTGTCGACATTGAACAACATTTAAAACCGTTACATGATTAGACTACCATTTTCCTATTTTCTTTATTGAATTTGGACTTAAAAGAGTTAAGAAACTCATGTTTTATGTCTTTTGCACTCGTTTTTCGGTCACTGTTCGTCAAGACGCCTTTAATGCTTCTATGTTTTCCGCCACGTTTTATAAGGCATGAAATAACTTAGTATTGTAATCATTGTCTTGAATCCACTTTTTGTTTAACTGTTGAGCACGGTCTAACCCTTCTTTATTCTCGATAGCAAGAAGATTATATAAGTCCGCTAACTGATCAACCACTTCTTCATTAGAAGCTTCACTATAGTTCATTTGTGATCAATCTCATCTATTTTAGCTTTAGATCGCTTCTTTAACTTTGTGTATTTAGCCTTTTTTACTTTGACCCAAATATTAATTTTCTCTTTTAATATCTGTAATATTTTTGAGTCTAATCAACTTGTTAGAGATCTTAAAAAACGAGTCGTCTTTCAACCCTTTAACAAAAGTGTCAAAATCTTCCATCCCGAACCATGTATTAAACAACTTACATCATGTCGTTTGAGAGTGCTATTGAAGTCGGAAATGACCAAACCGTATCAATTGCATTTAGCAAATAATTTACTTTGGTGTCAGATTTGCGTGTAATTATTCCAAATTTTCATGGTACAGTTTCCTTTTCTAACTTACTCGTATGGTAATGACGGATAAAAAGTGCACCATTGTTTTGAAGCAACACAAAAACTAGTTTCGCCTACAGAATTTTTTTTTAATTCTTTGGAATTCTAAGATTTGATATTTAAAGGTTTGATGGACCAATTTGAGAATGAGACCGGTCCGGTTCAGGCCATGGGCAATTTTTGGGACGGGTTGGGGAATGGGGACCTAAGCAACCATGAATGTTCTTGGTCAATGCCTGAAATGGGCCCTAGCTCTTCTCGCCTGAGATCGGACTCGCAAAAATGCCGCCATAGATGAGATTGCGAACAAGACGAATCACCCCTACTACTTCGAAAGCTCTTTGCAATCGAATGCTCGTCATTCTCCAACGAAACACCCGCTTCATAAAGGTTAGTCATCTCTTCGCTCTTTTCTCTCTCAAAAGCCACTGTTCTTCGACACCCTTTACGCAAGATCAACAGTCAAATCCACATAAATCAAACAAGTCCCACATAGATGCATCTGCAGTTCACATTTCTGGTGTTACAAAATCGATCCTAGATAAATGTTCTGATCTTTTGAATAGAACGACACAGCCTTCAGCCATTAATGCTTCTTCTCTTCCCGAACTTCTTCTTTGTGTATCCAATCTGAACCCTAGAATAACCCGTAAATTTTGGAGGAAGTCTGGATTAGAACCTCAAGACGTTCTTGAACTGTTGCTCGGTTTTGAATCTAATGTCGGGAAATCGGGAATTGATGTCAAAAAGGTTGAAGCTTTATTGGGGGTTTTTAAATGGGCTAGTTCCAGTAGCAAACAAAGTAGAGTTTTTAAGCATCTCGATCAGTCTTTCAAGATCATGGTGGCGATGTTGGTTCGCGTTGGGTTGTTTAAGGATGCCGAGTCCTTGCTTTTTGCCATGGATAAAGAAGGAATTTCATTGGATAATCAAGAAGTATTCAGTGCATTAATCGAATGGCATGTTAACATGGATGAATTAGAAAAAAGCATTCACATGTACGATAAAACAAGAAAACTAAATTTATCTCCATCATTGTCATGCTATCATACTCTCCTTAATTATCTGGTCAACAGGAGTCAAACCCAATTGATATTTCGAGTGTACAATGATATGCTTGAGATTGGTATAGCAATAAAAGATGTCTATGAAAATGTCATTCAAGCACTATGCAGGGATGGAAAAGTCCAAGAATCAAGAAATCTAATCAAGAAAACATTTGTTTCTGGAATCAAACCAACCTCTATAGTTCTTGATGCAATTGCAAGTGGGTACTGTGAGAAAAAAGATTATGATGATTTGATGAGTCTTTTAACAGAAATGGATTGTCTTCCTGATGTCATGGTTGGCAACAAGATCATACATTCATTGTGTCAAAATTTTGGAGTAGAAGAAGCCTTTCTGTTCCTTAAAGAATTAGAGCATTTGGGCTTCATTCCTGATGCTATAACCTTTGGGATCTTGATATGTTGGAGTTGTAAAGTAGGAAACTTAAAAAATGCCTTCATTTATCTTTCTGATGTTTTATCAAGAGGCCTAAAACCCCATAAATATTCATATAATTCCATCATTAGTGGGGTTTTCAAGAAAGGTATGTGGAATCATGCGAAGGACATTGTTCTTGAAATGGATGATGAGGGTATAACACCTGATATGTCAACTTTTAAAGTTCTTTTAGCAGGGTATTGTAAAGCTAGAAAATTTGATGAGGTGAAGGTGACAATTGAAAAGATGGTGCATAATGGTTTAATTGAACTCTCACCTTTAAAAGATCCTATTTTAAAAGCATTTGTGTTGTTGGGTATTGACCCGTTGGGGGTAAGAGTGAGGAGGGACAATGATGTGGCGTTTTCAAAAACCGAGTTTTATGATACCATGGGGAATGGACTTTATTTAGAAGGTGATGTAGTTGACTTTGACCAAGTCATGACAAGGGTTCTTGATGATTCATTGATTCCGGATTATAATCGTCTTATACTAAAGGATGATTTCTTGGCACTTTTGAAGAATCCTCATGCATCTAATTCAAGTTTTAAAGAAATCACCACTTTCTTGAATTATACACCAAGTTTAAACGAGCTTGATGCGGAAACACTCAATTTGCTTGTTCAAGCGCATGTTAAAAGGGGTTTTGTACATAAAGCAAGGAAACTGTTCGATGAAATGCTCAAGAGAAATATGAAAATTGAAAACAAGACTTATTCTGCTCTAGTTAAAGGTTTATGCAAGAAAGGGAACTCAAATGATCGTCATGATTGCTTTAAACTAGTCCAAAGTAAGATTTGGCTACCTTTCTTGAATGATTATAAAACCCTAATTTGTTCATTATGCAAGAATCATATGGTAGTAGAAGCTTTATTTCTTTTTGAACACGCAATGCTCGATCATCCACATGAAGTATTGGAAATCTTTTACACTTTTCTTGAAAACCTTTGTGAAATCGGGTTCACTAAGGTTGCTTATAGTTTGTTTGAAGAGCTTCTAGAAAGGGGCTATGATGTGGATCATGTAGCTTATACTCGTATTCTAAAAGGGCTTTGTAAGGAGAACCGTTTTTCAGAAGCTTTTCTTATATACGATAAAATGTTGACCAAGAATGTTGCCCTAGACCAAGATGTTGACTTTTATAATGTTTTGCTTCATGGATACTGTTCGAATAAAGACTTGAGAAAAGTCAATAAGGTACTTGGTGTAATCTTGAAAAAGAACATAACCATTCACATTTCAAGTTACAACAAGTTTGTCTCTCTAATGTGCAATGAAGGTCAATTCCGATTCCAATTCCGATTCCGGTTTGCTTTATGGTTAAAAGATTTCATGGTGAAACAAAATTCTTCACATGAAACTGTGTATAACATCCTGATTTTCCATCTTTTCGCCTCTGGAAACATTCCATGTGTTGAGGGTCTCTTGAAGATAGGTAATTTCCAAGAAACTGTAAACTTTGTGGACAAGATGATTGTTAAAGATCTTGTTCCTGAAGATATAAACTACGATAATTTAATCAGGCAAATGTGTATTCATGGAAGAAAAAACAAAGCCCTCGATCTTTTCAATACCATGTTGAAGAAAGGACACACTCCAGATTCAAAAACATACGATTCTTTGATTCAAGATTTGTGTGATTCCCATTTGATAGAAGAAGCTCTTGATTTGTACACTGAAATGTCATACAGGAAACTTAAACCAAGCATCGAAACACATGAAGTTGTGACCGAAAATCTTTGTAAACTTGGAAGAACATTAGAAGCAGAAAAGGTGATTGATGGTGTGATTTGTGAAGGGGAGGTTCCTAGTAAGGTGATGTTTGGGTTTGTGGTTAGTAGGTATCGTATTGAAAGAAAGTTCACAAAGGCATCAGAGGTTTTAAAAAGGATGCAAAGATTTGGGTACAAGCCAGATTTTGAAACACATTGGTCGCTAATAAGCACTTTGAGCAAGTTTAGTGGAAAAGATAAAGAAGATGATAATCGTAGCTTTCTTTCAAGGCTTCTTTCTGATAGTGGGTTTAATCGTAAGAAGGGTGTTGATTGAAAAAAGATGTGATTTGAAGTTTAACTTAATATTTGTAAAAAAAATGTCATTGTTTAAAGAATTACGTTGGAATTTAGATATACATATTGAAGTTGAAGTTATAGTTTTTATGAGATGGTTTGTTGTAGTTGCGTATTTAGGGATTGGTTACTTTCTAAAAAATATTGCGCATTTTGTCTATTTCCTGTTAACTTCATGTTTGTTCATTCACATTTCTTCTTAAAAATATTGCACCATTTGTCTATTTCTATGTTTTCTAGTTCCAACTTGTTTCTTACTACCATTATTTCAATATTCTGTAGGTTTTATTATTGCTCAAGATTCATTGCTGCAAAATGTTTTATCGAATATGAGTGATTCGACAATGAGACAAATAAGACAAGTTAATACCTTACTTGTTAAGCTTAAAAAAAAAAACGTTCTTAAATCTTATTCATATCTTAATAAAAACAAAATACTCGTATAATATTCGAAAATATTTTATTTTGATGTACCTTTTGTATATTTTACTTGAAAAATAAATGTCTTTGAAGGTAAGGGAGGGGAGTAAATTTCATTGATCAAGTGATATTACACCCACATGATGTGCATTTACTTAAGAGGTGTTATGAAGAGTTAAAATTACGAATGTACTTTTGTAATAAGGTCTTGATTATAGTACCATGGTACCATGAATTTCTTCTGTTCCCATGAAATAACCATTAATGATAATGGGGTGTGTTCATTATGAAAGGTACCATAAGATAAGTAATATTTTATATTCAGTCTTTAAAGTTCTTTTAATGAAACATTTTAATGCAAGTTCATTCTTTTCATTAGAAGAAATTCATATTAGATTAGGAAGAGATACTGTTATTCATACAAGATTTTCCTTTATTTTCACTATATGTATCCTTTTTCAAATCCGAAACACTTTTTTGACATTTAGTTACAGATCTTATGCTTGTTATATCAAACCTTTTTTTTATACTTAAGTTGGAAGATTTTTACTGTGTGTTTGTTGCTCCCTTGGGGTTTAAAATTTTTAGAAGTCTGTTAGGGTTTAAATTCGACCTTAGGTTTAGGTTATATTTTTCTACAATACCTACTTATAGGTATTATGAGTTTGATGTTTCGCTATAATGTGTATTTTGGGATCTAGAATTTAAGATATTTTTACGTGATTAATGCATCTATGGACGATCATACTCTTACGATACTATTTGCAACAACTCAAATCTAGACAAAGGCATGACTCTTTAACAATCCCTTCCACGTAGATAAAAGAGAAAGAGTTTGGTAAACGTTTATAACAACTCATCCTATACTGATAGATGATGAAAAGTTTTATCACCGTATAAAAAACCAATAACTTCCATCATGACTAGGTTAATCTTTGAGTTGTTATATGGTATATAAATTTGGGTTTGATTTGTTGAAAAGGCTCTAAAAATTCCATTGAAATAACTATTGACCTTTTCGGTTTGACAAGTGGGGAAAGCTAAGGTTGCGTTTAGTTATGGAAAATGGTCTGTTTTCCGAAAAAAAATTCCAATAAAAATGAGAATTTTGAAAACGCGTTTAGTTCGACAAATTTTCTGAAATTTTCCAAGAAAATGAAAATTTTACATTTTCCAAAATTACAAAGAATTTGGAAAATTTTGGAAAACCAATAATCATTGGTTTCTATATTTTTCCAATTCCAAAATTTTCTAAAATATAAACACACACACTCATTCTCACCTACACCTCTACAATTACATCCACCCCCACCGACCCCAACCCTACCCTCCACCCACCCATCCTCTACCCGCACCACTCACCCACCCTCACCCTCACCCCCACCCCATCCACCCTACCCTATACCCACGCCACCCTACCCTACCCCACCCCACCTTACCCACCCACTCTATTCCAACCCCTACCCACCCCATCTCACCTCACCCGACTCACCCTAATCACCCACCCTCTACCCTCCACCCACAATCCACCCCATCCACCCCCACCCTACTCACCCCTCCCACCTACCGTGCCCACCTTACCCACCCCACCCAACCTAAACGTTTGTCTGTGTTTTGAAATAACAAAAATTGAAAAAATAAAAATTGATTGAAAATACACATCTAAACATGTTTTATTTTTCCAAAATAGCATATGAAAATTGAAAATGAAAACTCATTTCAGTTTCTGAAAATGAAAAATGGAAAACTTGAAACAGTTTTCTATAACTAAACGCAACCTAAGTCCTCAGTTTATTGGACCTTTTCAGGCGCTAAAGAGAGTCGGAGTGGTGGCGTACCAATTGGAGTTACTAGATGAACTTTGAGGAATTCATGATGTATTCCATGTTTCTTAATTACGAAAAACACTCTTTGATGAATCTCAAAGAGTACCATTAACGGAGATCAAAGTAGATGAAAAGCTAAGGTATATAGAACAACCCAAAAAGATTTTGGATAAAATGAGAAGCAATTAAGGTGCAAGAAGGTGAAGTTGGTAGAGGTTCAGTAGGAACACCATAAAGGAGCGGATGTGACTTGGGAGTTAGAAAATGAAATCAGGTCAAGGTATCCCCAATTGTTTTCTTGATTACGGGGACGAGATCCTTGTAAGGGGAGAACTTATAACAACATGAACCGAATTGGTAAAAAATCTCCCTAACTTTTGATGTTTATAACAATTGTTGCTAGGATATCTTAATGTTGAAATTGGAATTGGTAATTATTTGGAATTGTTTGGACTGAGTAAGAGGGCAAAAACTAGGAACAAGGAACCTTCTGCCCAGTGATAGCGCCACTAACGTTTGATCATAGCGACGTTATCTATAAGTGTAATGCCTGAGATAAATCAAGAAGTAGAATGTTAAATACTTAGCGACCCTAAGATAAGTGGTAGCATCGCGAAGCATCGTTAGCGATGCTATCTGTTGATATAGTGTCGCTATACCCGTCGACAGATTAAGTCACTTAGTGGGATAACTCAGCCATTTTAGAAACATACACACAACCTTCCATTTCAGGAGATTGGGAAAGGGGTTCTTGATCTATGGCTGAGCAAACACGAAGGGAAGGATGTAGGATGCTTGCATGTAACCTATAACTGACTGACTTCAATTACAAGGTAATGATTCCTCTTTTGCCCAATTTTATGAAGTTAGAACCCTAGACGAGTGAATTGTGAATTATATCTAAATGCTATGGATGTAAGTAGTATTGGTACATATCTTGAGTAAAACCTAGCTGAAAAATATGATTTTGACCTTGTGTGGAAGTCTAAATTAGATAGAACGAAGGCCACGGAAGTCGCGACCTTAGCATCGGTAAGTCCTCATTATAGCGCTGCAAAGTCACGAGCAGTCGTGATATCAGGAATTATTTGTACTTTTAGCGACGCTAAGGGTCCTATGATAGCGAGGCTAAGCCTGGACAGAAAGTGATAAGGGCCTGTAAAGGGCTGGAAATTTCTTGGAAATGATGGGAAACACAACCTTATAGACATTTGAGACTCTTAAATGGATTTGAATGATTATTAATGAATGAATGTGATTGAAAAACACTTGTAAGTCGAAAGGAGCAAAGTTAATAACCGAATTAGAACTTCTCATTTTCACCAATTCACATCCAACGATAAAATATGTGAGTAACCATCCCTCAATTTGCTTGAATAGTGTGTTTGAAGATGGTTTGAGATTATGCATGTGCCTTTGTGGCTTGAGAATGCCTATGTGGCTATTATATGTGCATTTGTGGCTTGAGAATGCCTACGTGGCTACTATATGTGCATTTGTGGCTTAAGAATACCTATGTGGCTAGTATATGTGTAATACTAGGAAGCAGGTGAACAATCCTTATCAAATGTAAAAACATGTTGATGGATTTAAAGGAGTATAGATGATTCATGGGTATTCTTATTAAAAAGGGATCAAAAATTTTAAGAATAAAGAATAAACCAAAATTTGAGATTTGGGGTGTTAAGGTGTTAATATTGGTGTTTAAATGTCCATATTACGATTTAATATGGAGTTTGGTTGCTAAGTTTGGAATTATAAGTCAAAATGTGGGAAAATGGTGAAAATTGTGTTTTTCAGACACATTAGCGTTGCTAATGGCTAAGGGTTAGCGACGCTATGCTTAAGTTACTTGGTATTATGTGAAATGGTGTTAAAAATACGAGCCAAGGGAGAAATTCATACATTAGCGATGCTAATGTAAAGGTTAGCAAAACTAATATTAGCAACAATAACCTTCGGCTGACAGAATTCCATTATAAGCCATTTTGTTGCTCACTTGGGGGTTTATCCTCAAAACAGAATGTTCGAGAGAAGGAGACTTTCAGGTCATTTCTGGGGCTTTAAATCATCAAATTGAAGGTGTAATCAAAGGGCTTTTGCATACCAATCAAGGATTTAGGTTAGTGTGTTCTTATGTATGCATTTGCTAAGTTGAATTAGCTAAATTGGTTGATTTTAGTGTGTTTCTTATGTATGCATTTGCTAAGTTGAATTAGCTAAATTTGTTGATTTTATGTGAAAAATTCGTCAAAGGTGTGCTGCTGTTCATAGTTAGCGGAGCTAACTATGAACATCGTTAAAATTTAGTGCCACTAATTTCCCTGATGAAGGCAGAAACGTGTTTTTCACAAAATTAAGCTGGATTGTGCCTAAGAAATGTTTATTATTGTTTCCCAGTAGACAAGAAGGTGTAAGGATGATTGCAAAACATCCAGTATAGCTTACTTTTGGAGCTACGACTATAGGTGAGTAACTTTACTCAACTTAACTTGTGTTATGTTGTAGTTGTATTTTGTGTGAATATATATATATATATATATATATATATATATATATATATATATATATATATATATATATATATATATATATATATATATATATATATATACTAGTCGTGTACCCGCGCAATGCAGCGGGACAAAAAATGTTAGGGGCGAGCATTGCGTTGTTCGGTTCGATGTTTCGCTAAAATGAACAAAAATCCGTAAAAGTTAATCAGTTGTGTGAGACGTATCTAATGTAATTTGAGGAGAAATAAGCAGAATTATATATAATATAAGAATAAACCAAATATGAAATTTACAATTATACATGATTCATTGTACATTATTAATCACTCAACACTTCTTTATACACCACATTCGATGTATAAACTTCATCACCTTTGAATTTTTCATCAGGCTTTACTAATACTTTTGTGTACCTGCGCAATGCAACGGGCGGCGATTAATTTCATTTATGTGAATAACTTCAGGATGGCGATGTTACGGTGGCCGAATGTGGAATTTTTGGATGGTTTTTTAGGTGATTGGTTTCTTTTAGGTGGATAGTGAATAATTATGTGTCGAGTAGTTTTAATTCAGAGAATAGTTTCATGCGTCGAATAGTTCTTTTTGGCAAATAATGAATAAAATTTATACAATATAAGTTGTTTAAAATTTTCTATTGCACCTTTAATCTAGAATTGAGACTGTATTTGTTTCGCGTCACGGCTCTTTTTGCTTCATTATTATGGTTTATGTTTTTTATAAAGAAAAACTAACTGATTTGCTTTTCATGGTTATGGTTTATGTTTTTTATAAAGCACTAACTAAAAAAGCAGAACGTATTCTTTTGTATGTTAAAAATGACGAAAACTAATTCTGTATAAATTATTTTTATTTTTTGCATTACGTTGTGTAAATTGATTATAATATGTATTCCAAGTTCAAAGAGAAATGTCAAAGATGTCGAGGATGGTTATCATATTTGAGATATGGACTATTTAAGTCTATGTTTAGGTTCTTATTCCATATTTCAAGAAAAGTAATAGCAAATTAAAGAAAAAATAAGGCTGCAATAGATAGAAGCTGTCAATTTTTACCAACAAAGGTAATTTCCTCTTGTAACTTCTTGCTTTTCACTCCGCAAAAGAAAACGAAAAAAATAAGCAATTTGTCACAACAGAGTGAATATTGATTATTTAATCCTCAACCACTTTAAAAAGCTTTGCACTTTCATTTTTATCCGATCACAAACATTTATAGATGAAACAAATGAAATATATGTGTATACCATTTTCATCCCATTGAGTTGACCACTACTCTAACAGAAAAAAACGAAAGTTTGATGTTAAAATATAAAATTACAATATGAAATCGCTTGGGGATGAACATGACAATAAAAAATTAATAAAACTAAAATTAGCAATAAACTTTGAGCATCCTTATAGTTGCGTACCAAGCAGCAGCCAAAAACAAAACACAAGGAAAAACCAAATTCTATTACAACATCCCTTTTTCCAATTTCTTTATATTACAGCATCTTACTTCCAATCTAATTTCTTACAAATCGCACTTCTAATTTCTTTCTATGACATCATCCAACTTCTAGCTTTCCATGTTTTTTATATTACAGTATGAGCCATTTTTTGCCATACCTGCAGAATTTGAAAAAAAAATACATGCAGAAATTCAAAAACCAAAACAAATGCCTAAAGAGGAAAAATAACATTTTCAAACTCTACGCCTTTTTTCTTTTCAAAAAAAGTATTGCTTTTGTCAACCCCGGAAATATTAAAGCTTTTAGAAAAAACTTGGATAAGAAATTTGTTAGCCTATTAAGGTTTTTATAGGTTTGGGCCTTATTTAGCACACTAGGTTTATTTAGCCTATGTATATATTCGTTGCTTTCTTTGTATTTTGTTCACAACTTCACATTCACAGTTAATGAAATCTCTCTCAAACCCTAGCTCTCTTCCCTCTATTCTCTTTGAAACTTGATCTTTGATAATCAACATGGTATCAGAGCTAGATTGTTAAGGGGTTTTGTAGCAGGCACGACTATGCGTGGATCGAACTTTTGGTATGATTTTCTGCTTCGTTTATGTGTTCCGATTGGTATTTTCGGCTCGATTTGGTCGATTTCAAAAAGGTTATTTTTACTGTTAGTTTGTTTGTTCGATTTGGTTTTCTGATTCACTTAGTATTCTGGGTTGCTACTGTTTTCTTGAGAAGCTGCTATTTTGGGTTGGTTCTTTGATATTGAGGGTTTTAATTGTTGCTGCTATTATTGGCTTATTTGTTCATCTGCATAAGGACGATTTGGTATATTTGCTTGACTGTTTATTGACATTATGGCTCCAAGAGATGACTCTCTTCAGTCCATTAGTACACAACTAGATGGTAAAAACTATGCGTATTGGAGTTATCTAATGAAGAATTTTTTACGGGGCAAGGCTATGTGGGGGATTGTTACAGGTCTAAAGGGAAAACCAACAGATGACAAAGCTGAAAATTTTGCTATTTTATTGGACTCTTGGGAGACTGATAATTCCAAAATTATTACATGGATTAATAATTCTGTTATTCAGTCAATTGGCACCCAGTTGGCAAAGTATGATACAACAAAAGAAGTTTGGGATCATTTGAAAAGGCTGTATACTCAATCTAATTTTGCAAAACAGTATCAACTAGAATTTGATATCCGAGCCCTCCAACAAAACAGTCTAAGTATTCAGGATTTCTATGTTTCTATGTCTGATTTGTGGGATCAATTAACTCTCACTGAATCTGCAGAACTAAAGGCTTTCAAGCTTTACATTGCCAGAAAGGAAGAGCAGAGATTGGTCCAGTTTTTGATAGCATTAAGGTCTGATTTTGAAGGCTTACGTGGGACAATCCTTCATCGTACTCCTCTTCCCACAGTGGATTCAGTTGTTCATGAGTTAATTGCCGAGGAAACCCGTATCAAGTCCCAATCTGACAAAGGGTCTAAGGCAGTAGCCACACCTACTGTCTTTGCTGTTCAAAACCAAACAAGACCATCTGGACAGTTTAAGCCGAAAGTTGCATTTGATGAGTGTGCATTTTGTAAAAAGAAAAATAATTGGAAGTCTCAATGTCCATTGCTATTGGGGAAGGGAAATTATCAAAACCAAACAAGACCATCTGGACAGTTTCAGCCTCCACAGTTCAACAGGCCTCCTGGACAGTTTCAACAACGTCCATCATTTCCACCATTTCGTCCTCCACAGTTCACTGCTGCTGCTACTGTACCTTCTACAGAGAACGGTTTGAATATGACACCACCATCAGCTTTGGATCCACAGGTTTTTGAGCAATTTCGCCAGTTCATTGCTTCCAATCCTACTGCCATGTCAACATCTATGTCTCACACAGGTCTATCAGCATCTAGTCCTTCAGGTATTCCTTTATCCTTATGGATATTGGATTCTGGTGCATCTCATCATATGTCACCACATTTGTCATCCTTTTCTTCGTTATCAGCTAGTCCTCATGTTTCTGTTATGTCAGCTAGTGCTACACCTATGCCAGTTGAGGGTATTGGTCCTGTTGTTACCCCCCATATCTCTCTCACTGATGTCTATTATATTCCCACACTTGCTTTGAATCTTGTTTCGGTCAGTCAGTTGTGTAAATCTGGTTATTGGGTCTTCTTTTCTGATTCTCTTTGTTGTGTACAGGACCCACAGTCTCGGAGGGTGACTGGGATCGGCCGTAAACTTGGGGAGCTTTATGTTTTGGACCAGCTCCAAGTTTCTGATATTGCGGCCTCTAGTGTTGATTTGTCGTCTTTTCGTTTAAGTCATTCGTCTTCAAATTTTTATCTTTGGCACTCTTGTTTGGGTCATGTTTCAGCTTCACGTTTACAGTTTTTATCCTCTACTGGTGTGTTAGGTCGTTTGAACAATGTTGACATTTTTGATTGTTGTGGTTGTAAACTGGCAAAGTTCTCTGCTTTACCTTTTAATAATAGTGTCACTCGTTCGTTTGCTCCTTTTGATCTTGTGCATTCTGATGTGTGGGGTCCTTCCCCAATAACCTCCAAAGGAGGATCGCCTTATTATGTTTCGTTCATTGATGATTATACTCGTTATACATGGGTTTATCTTATGAAGCGCAGGTTAGATTTCTTTGTCATTTATAGCAATTTCAGAGCTCTTGTGAAGACCCAACACTCTGCTATCATAAAATGCTTCCGGTGTGATTTAGGAGGGGAATATACTTCTAATGATTTTACTCAGTTACTAGCATCTGATGGGACTGTTCACCAATCATCATGTACTGATACTCCTCAACAGAATGGTATAGCAGAACGGAAACATCGACACCTTGTAGAAACGGCACGGTCTTTGTTATTATCTTCTGATGTTCCTAGTGTCTTTTGGGGAGAAGCTATCCTTACTGCTGCCTATGTGATTAATCGCATCCCTACTCGTCACAACTCTGGAATGTCTCCTTATGAAAAGTTGTATGGTCAATTACCTGATTATTCATCTTTACGGGTATTTGGGTGCACCTGCTTTGTCTTACGACCTCATGTAGAACGAAACAAGTTGTCTCCAAAGTCGGCCCTTTGTGTATTCTTGGGATATGGTATTGGTCAAAAAGGATATCGGTGTTATGACCCGGCGAGTCAGAAATTGTATGTCTCTCGACATGTTACTTTTTTGGAGCACATTCCTTACTATGCTATTCCTGTACAGTCTCACAACATGACTCGGTTAGAACTTCAAAATATTGATCCTTTTATCATTGATAGTGATGGCACTACATCTAGTGCCCCAGTTGATGATGCTTCCATAGCTCCAGACAACCCTCCTGCTCAGTCTGCAACTGCTCCCACCCCTGTTGTCGCTCAAGAAATTAATCCTCCACCATCGAGACCTGTACGTACTCATAAGACAACTAAACTGCCAGATTTTGTATATTCATCTTATTCGCCAAGATTTGCATCTTTTATTGCAAATATACATCGGCTTTCTGAACCAGAGTCTTACAAAGAAGCTGTTTCTGATCCTCATTGGCAGAATGCTATGGCGGAAGAGCTTACAGCTCTTTATCAGACTCATACGTGGGATCTTGTACAGCTTCCTCATGGAAAACATACGATTGGTTGTCGTTGGGTATATAAGATCAAAACCAAGTCTGATGGCTCAATTGAAAGATATAAGGCAAGGCTGGTTGCAAAAGGATACTCACAGCAATATGGTATGGATTATGAGGAGACTTTTGCCCCAGTGGCAAAAATGATTACTGTCTGCACTCTGATCGCATTTTCCTCTATTCGTCAATGGAAGATTTTCCAAATGGATGTCAAGAATGCATTCTTGAACGGTGAACTTCATGAGGAAGTTTACATGTCTCCTCCTCCAGGTATTGATCACCAACCAGGTGAAGTTTGTCGGCTTCGAAAAGCCTTATATGGTCTCAAACAAGCCCCTCGTGCTTGGTTTGAGAAATTCTCTACTGTAATTACTTCTCTCGGTTTTAATCCTAGTAATCATGATTCAGCGTTATTCGTTATATGCACGAATGCAGGTCGGATTCTCTTATCCTTGTATGTTGATGACATGATTATTACTGGTGATGATCATGACGGTATAGAATCTTTGAAGCGTGATTTGGCTTACCGCTTTGCTATGAAAGACTTGGGATTACTACATTATTTCTTAGGGATTGAAGTTGCACAATCTTCAAAAGGTTATCTTTTATCTCAGACAAAGTATATTTCTGACCTATTTGAACGTGCTCGACTCTCTGACAACAGGACAGTTGATACTCCCCTGGAGACTAATGCCAGGTATTCTCCAACAGACGGTGTCCCCTTGTCAGATCCAAGCCTATATCGAACTATTGTGGGAAGTCTGGTTTATCTTACTGTTACTCGACCAAACATATCTCATGCAGTTCATGTGGTTAGCCAGTTTGTTACAGCCCCTACAACTGTTCATTGGGGAGCTGTTCTTCGTATCTTGAGATATCTTCGAGGCACTCAATTCCAAACCCTTGTGTTTCCTTCCACGTCCTCACTCAAATTGTGTGCCTATAGCGATGCTGATTGGGATAGCGATCCTCATGATCGAAAATCCACCACTGGTTTTTGCATATTTCTTGGAGACTCATTGATTTCATGGAAGAGTAAGAAACAAGATGTTGTCTCTCGGTCCTCTACTGAAGCTGAGTATCGAGCTATGGCTGTCACCACTTGTGAGATTGTTTGGCTACGTTGGCTTCTTGCTGATATGGGAGTTGACGCTTCTCATCCTACTCCCTTGCACTGTGACAACAACAGTGCAATACAAATTGCCAAGAATTCGGTTTTTCATGAACGAACAAAACATATAGAAATTGATTGCCATTTCACTCGTCATCATCTTCAACTTGGGACCATCACTTTGCCACATGTTCCATCAACCCTACAGATTGCTGATATGTTTACAAAGGCATTGTTTGGTTCTCGATTTTGTTTTTTGTGTGACAAACTCTCAATGCTTATAGCTGTCGCATTGTGAGTTTGAGAGGGGATGTTAGCCTATTAAGGTTTTTATAGGTTTGGGCCTTATTTAGCCCACTAGGTTTATTTAGCCTATGTATATATTCCTTGCTTTCTTTGTATTTTGTTCACAACTTCACATTCACAGTTAATGAAATCTCTCTCAAACCCTAGCTCTCTTCCCTCTCTTCTCTTTGAAACTTGATCTTTGATAATCAACAAAATTAATTATCATGGTTGTTGGGTTCCAACTATACCTGAAAATTAAACAAAACTTCAAAATTTGAACCGCTTATATTCGTCCAATTTTCTAGAAGAAATAGATTAGCAACATCTAAGTAAAATTAATACACAAATGAAAGTAAACATTTCATGCATTTAGCCTGATAAACCTTAAACCTTACTGAGTAAAATTACTAACTTACCTGAAATATATCCATCCAAACGAACCCATAAGGTAGGATTACAATTGTTAAATTTAACTCAGTTCTGTACTCAGAGTTCATGCAAGTTATAATGACAACAAATCTTAAGAATGATCTACACTTAAAGCTGACTCTTTTGCATCATGCAGTGGCAAAATGGTCCATAATTTGACCGAAAAAAGAGCAACACAGCAGCAGCATCTATGAGAAGAACAGGATCACCAACACATCAGCAACAGGGGAAAAACCGTCCATAATCATGGTCAGGACAGCAACACAGCATCAGGGGCAACATGGCCCATAATTAACATAAATGTAGCTTTCATTGTCTATTACTACAAGACCATTACCGCACTGTAATTTGAACTTCTATCTATAATTAAAATAAATGCAAAAAATAGCAACACGATACCTATACAACACAAAAGTCTTGTGAAGTATAATGTAGAGTGAGTGCGAAGTACGTTTTTAATACCGGTATATTCTTAACGTCTTTCATAAAATACTAAGCAACCAGTTAAACTTCAAAACAAACACAACATGAGAAAAAATGATTCCATTAGATATGTGATGGTATACATATCAATTTTGAATATGAAATATACGTTATTTGACCTTATAAGTCAAAAGTGTAATATTTTCTTCATATCTAGTTTACAGAATTTGTAAACTATGGATGCACATTTGTCCTTAATACATGTTAAGGAACAAATTCAAATGGTTGCATTTTTTGACCACTCACACAGACAAACAGCAGTAGCACACATAATGTGCGTATCGGTTGTATGTATGTGAATGGTTGTGTATGTGTGGCTATGTGTGTATCGTTACACTATTAGCCATGTTTTCGGTCAAATCTTAACATGGTTCTGTCCATAGACAGTGGATTACTCTCATTTAAATCTATTTCGACATCGTACTTCGAAAATCAGCCTATATGAGTAGACTTTTGAAAGTACTATGCCTTAAACTGAAGAAACGAAAATACAGTGATATAATTAAATAAACAAAAAAACCATCATTTATTGGACAAACCTTAGTTGCTTAGCTAACCAATATGATGATCCCAAACGTGCATTTTAAGTGTATAAATTAGATGGATAACCAATATCAAACAGGTGGGGTGCGTAAACTGAAAGCAGAAAGATGCACCAAAAAAACTTTAAAATTATACGATGAAAAGAGATGGAACTAATATGTTTTTACGTATTATGTTTACCTGAGTATTGAATTAAAAATCCATATTCATCAACCCATCACAGTTTGTAGCCACTTCTTTCTGGTACCTTGGACAAAACATTATACAACTGTGAAACCATTGAAATCAAACCATTACATAGTCGAGATCTAATAATCAAACCAAAGTAAAACATACCATGTGATTTAGAAAGTGAAAGGGTTTCTGCAACTATGAACTAAAAATCCTAAGTTCACATGCAACCTATATAGATCTAGGTTTTCTTCTAATTAAACATATAACAAATCCTAGAAGGCCAGAAGAAATTAACTAAAAGAATAAAATAAGAAAAACTAACCTTTTAGGATTTCTTTGAAGCAAAGCAGCACAATTGTCCTGCCTCAAATGAAGTCACACCCTAGCTTGAGGCTTTGGCCGAAAATTCCTTCAGAGAGAGTACAAAAAACGTGGTCCTAGGGTTAGGGAGAGTCTCCCTATTTATAGCCTTTATGTGGTGATCAGATAATCGTTACAGATAAACCTTTTTGAATTCGAATTAAGATAAACTATTATTTTAATCATTCAAACACCATTTATCTGTAGTATATATATATATATATATATATATATATATATATATATATATATATATATATATATATATATATATATATATATATATATATATATATATATATATATATATCTCGAAAATATATATATTTATATTTATATATATATATATATATATATATATATATATATAGAGTTAGGATCTTTTGAGAACCACAAGTCCCCCGAGAACCCGAGAACTCCCAAACCGATATTTTTTTCAAAAAACCGACCCCATAGGCCTCTAAAACGCACATATCTAAGACTTTTCGAAAAAAAAAATTCCAAAAAAAACGACTTTTTTTTTTGAAAAAAGTTTGCACATGTACAAAAAAAAACTTTGCACATGTGCAAAGTTTTTTATACGTACATTTTTTTTCAAGTTTTTTTTTATGGATGTCTTTCTAACATATATTTAAGGCGTTCTGTAAAAAAAATTTTCAAAAAAAGTGTACGTATAAAAAAGTTTGTACATGTGCAAAGTTTTTTTTTTTGCACATGTGCAAATTTTTTTCAAAAAAAAAAATCGTTTTTTCGGAAATTTTTTTTTTCGAAAAGTCTTAGATATGTGCGTTTTAGAGGCCTATGTGGTCGGTTTTTCGAAAAAAATATCGGTTTGAGAGTTCTCGGGTTCTCGGGGTGAAGTTGGTTCTCAAAAGATCCTAAGTCTATATATATATATATATATATATATATATATATATATATATATATATATATATATATATATATATATATATATATATATATTTTCGGCCACCACATGGTCACTCACACTGCCACTTACTCAACTATTGAATAATTACAGTTTTAGTCCCTGCACCTTTAATTAATTAATTTAACTGCCAAATTAATTCCAATTAATTCCAGAAAAATTTCTAATTAATTATTATAGTATCTAATTAATATATTATCACTTAAATATATTAATAAAGTATTTATTTAATTTCTATTGATTTATTAATCATATAATAAATCAATCTTTCTCTCTACCGGACTTTCTGCCAATCCTCCAACTATGAGGGCAACCCAAATGGACTATGCTACTATTAATTAGATAAATACTAATTATTAGTCATGGCTTAGACACCTAATCCAACAGTCTCCCACTTGGATAAGTCTATGACTAAAATTACCAATTTACCCTCTAATTAATTTAGCAACTGTAGCTTCCTAGAAACCGCTGCCGAACTCTGACCTAGTCAGTTCTGTCCAAAGATAAGTGATCAGATGATCCTTCGTCCAACAAGATATTTTCAGACACGAGACATGGATTGAGATCAATCTTTGTCCGATACTCTGTTCCCCGATTTCCGATTCTGCTTATGACTTTAGAACTTCTAATTGAACACATCAATTTAGTCCAGGCTGGCCAGCACTTTAGTCAACTTCAAAATCATCGAGAGGCCTACAGATATCTGTTTCCCATCAGGGTCAAGGAACGAATAAACTTCGACTCACATGCTTATATCTTTTACCAGTCAAATCATTCACAACAACACGTTTTATAACATCGAGTTACCGATGCGTTTTCGTATTATCAATGAACAACTGCCTTGTAAATTGTAACTCATATCTCTCTACTTGAAGATCATAGGATATTATCATCTCAATATTGCTTGTGATATAATCCATGAAGCAATCTATTGAGCGTGGGTTTATCCAATACTCAAATCTCTATTTCTAAGTACTCATGAATGTTGTAGCAATCCTATTGCTATGCCTAACTCCTTAGACAGTCTACAAATCAATTCATGACAGTCTTGATTCAATACTTACTTCCCAAAGTATGAGCGACTGTGGACCTTTCTGAATAATTAAATTATTCGGGAAGTAAAACATGTGAAAGCGAAACAAAAAGATCTGACTGGCAGCTACTCTTGCTTATTACCAAGTCTCCACAAGGTAATCACCAAGTCGGACCTTGTCATAAACTATTATCGGTTTCAGGATTTCTTTTAAACTTTCAATTCTAATTTTACAGCTATGTATTAATGAACCTTACACTCTTTCTATGTATCCAAAGTATCTTATACTTATACACTTTATTGCAGATGATCCAATCGGATGCTCATCCGATAACATCTCAATAAGTTATCTTGTCAATTTCTCTTCTAACTCCATTCTGGTAATGTGTGCTGTGACTTCCTATGGTTCTAGGGTATTTAGTCTACTTGACTGCACCCTAAGACTATTTCGAGGTGTTATGATATGCCGGTGAACCACACGCGCTCCATCAGAATACCAACGAGACTTTATAACCATGAAGTCCATTAACATCATGTCCTGATGTTAATAATTACCACTTTGAAAATCTTTCAAATTAATACTATCACTTTCACCCTAATCATTTCCTAATGAATTCTCACTTTAGTTCAACCAATCCATCCAGTATTCCCAGCCAGGCAATGTCCTGAATCCAACTTACTATGCCCTAAGCATTAAGTTATCAGGACATGTTCATGACTTTATGATCGATCCAAAACTTGTGGAACCCGATCTAATCCTATTCCAAACCCTTTCGGAATCCAAGGATTATTTATAATCCTTTGTGTCATGATTTTCGAAAAAACTATTTTCCTTTCGGAGACTTTTCTCGTGCATCTTGAATCTTATCAAGATCATGCTTACAATGGCTAGGTCTATGCTGGTGATTTCATCTTTCCGATAGATGACTGTGAATTACATGAGTATGTTGCACCTTCTTTATTTCTTTCATGCCAAGTCATCACACTTTGCAATGACAAGAAAAACTTTTCCTAAGTCTATGCATCTTGAATCTCATCAAGATCATCTTGGTAGAATCTGGATCTATCTCATAGACGTTTACAACCACCTGAGTATGTCGTATTTCTATTAAGGCTTTCATAGCGATCCGTCTCTTAACACCAAGTCATTACACCTCGTAATGAAAATAGACGTTTCCTAGAACCATTATTTATCCCACATGTGGGGATAGTGGATAACGGCGACTCCCACTGGCTTTGACACGGTTATAGGCTATTCACAAAATCCAAGACTTATGGCTCATTTTGAGAATCCAAACCTTTCTGACATTTTAATGGAAATCTTTCAGCCCTTTCTCAAAATCCAATCCCTTGGCATATTTTGAGAATCTGAATATCCTTTCTTGTGAGATGCCCGTGGGACAAAACCCGGGGCCATGTACCTTTTGTAATGGCATGCTCTATGTGTGTCCCTATTAGTGTGCCTGTAAACCACACATGATCCACTAACGACTCACACTCTGCCATGCAGAATCCTCTCGGATTTCATCTTCTATTGAGAGTGCTTTACTCGGAATCAATTGCTTGACTCTGAGTATCGATTCACTCAACTAGATGCTCTGAAGGTATGTATATGTCCATGTTGCTTTCTTTTGATGATTCAGTTACTCCCACTGGTTTTTATACCAGGTGTAAAATCAATCAAATTTTCACACAGACCGTGTCTCGTCCTAAGGTCCTCTTATTTGGCAGCAGCCGGGCTCACCAATGCTTCCAAGTAGTCGGATTGCAAATCCGTACCAACTGCAGTGTTTTACCACTAATCAGTATGTCACCCCGATCACAACTACTTATGATGGTGATCAATACTACTGGTTAAGAGAAGATTATGTCAGTTGTAAAGCAGAAATCTGATTTCTGCTCCAAGCCTAGTGATGAATAAAAGGTTCTTTCATTTTTAATCCTAAACTCATTTAGGACTGTCCCAACTCCCACTGTTTCCTTAGAACATAAGTTCTTTCTAAAAGAGCCATTCTTTTAGAGTTGCAGCGGGATAGCCAACGAAACGACATTGCTGATCAGGTTCAGGCTAGTCATGAGGTTCAGACGAACACTACAGGACCCTGGAGTTTCAATGTACAAGTGGGATAATCCCAGCTTTACATATCAGACAGTGTCTGCAAGACCTACTTAGTCTAGGATGTGGTCGGAATATGGTTTATATAGACTGACTGGTATAGAGTTCAACTTATTTAAAACTAATTTGCAATGTATCTCATACATCGAGGATCGAACTGTTTCGACCAATGCTCCATTATCTTCCTCAAGACACATTATAACCATTAATGCTCTTGGAAGAGAATGAACTGTGAAACCTTTTTCTCAGTTTATGTTATCCCTCAGGTTCTGTGAAACTTGTACTTCCTTTGAAGTCCTTGGACTTTTCAAGGTTTCAATTCAATTGCTTATCCCGATAAGCAATGTCATATTCATCATATCGAATGATGAATATTGCGAAGTACAAACAATTGTGTTCTATGTCTTTTGTAGACTAATGACTTTGTTAACTTTGTTCAAGACTTGCAATCTTCAGTTGACTCTAAGTCAACTGATTCCAAAATCCTATCCTCTGGATCTTTGGGTGATTTATTTATTGCCACATGTGCTTTGTCAAGAACTTAACCATCATCTGACTCTAAGTCAGATGATTCCAAAATCCTGTCCATCTGGACCTTTGGTTGATTCATTTCTTGACACATTAAGAAGTCAATTCATCAAGTGACTCTAAGTCAAATGATTCCAAGGTCCTGTCCAACTGGACCTTTAGTTGAATTGATTCTTATAACATTTGTATTAACAATCATAATGACATAATTCTTGATTTCAAAACATTTCGGATCATCATTCAAGTTATTACTAAACATACATTCAACACATTCATATAACATTTCAAGGACAATTTTAGACAACATGGGTTGAAAGAAAAATGACAATTTTATTAAAACAAAATCCTTGAACAATGTAATAGACAATGTCGAAATGCAACTAAAGACTAATAACAATATTCCAATATCTATCTAAACTTCAAAACTGCACGAGCTGGAGATCCAATCCAAATGTGCTCCTATGCGCCAGAGTCCCGTGCCTTCTTGATTCCCTGCATACAAACCAAAATGCGACTGTCACATTATGTATCAAGAAATCTTGGAACAAGAGTTTTGAGGGTTTTAGATATACCTGAGCTTTCAAAAGAGTTGGAGCGTCTTCCAATCTTTCCATGACTGTATCCGATTTAGCGGATTCCCAGTTTGAGACATGTCTAGTCGATCTCGAGCGTTTCATGTTACGTCTCTTCACTGGACTTAATCCAGAAGTAGCTGAGCCATTGGAGCTATGCCTGTCCAAGAGTGACTCGTATAAAGTCAACAGTGGACGCATTTCCATGAGGGTCTTTTTCTGGTCTTCCTTTCTATACGTCTGAATGAACAGATCGTACTCATTTGTCAGTGAAGCGAGCAGGATGTTAACACTCTCCTCCTGACTCATGGGATAACCAAGTTTATACAATTCGCCTATGTACGCTTCAATCTGAAGAACATGCGAATTGATGCTACTTCCTGCTTTCAGCTTGCACTCTGCAAGTCTTTTGAAGATCCTGGTTCGTTCCTCTTCGATTGGTTTTTGAAACTTTTCCTCAACCAGTTGCATTAACTCATATGGCCACAAGGATTCAAAATCCTTGCGGAATTCGGGGTCAATGGTTGACAGCATGAGGTCACGAATCTCTTCGGATTCATCATAAGAACCTTTTATGATGACTTGTTCCGGTGGAACTGGGATTGGATACTCGGTGAGATGTAGCTTGCTAGCAATGCCGAGACCCAGTCTCCAATTGAGAAGCCATTCTTTACAGTTGAGGCCAGTCAGCCTTTCCATATTTAGCAGGTGCATTCTAATGCTTTCAGAAATGGGTGAAGGAGGAGAAGGAGGAGAATTGACACTTGACATCTATAAAAGAAAATAGAATTTATTAGTTTAATTGGTCCTTTTAAATAATTGCCCAATATGTTATTTAATAAGGCTAGGATCCAAAATACCCCAACTATGGTGTGAAGAGGGATGCCGTAATCACAACATAATGGTCATTAAGGTAGATAAGCACTTATCAATTTCATCTTATGAAATTCCTAGATCTGTTGAGATTCATTAAACTTTTCAATGGCATGTTTAATCTCGGATGTGCTCCACTGTTTGTGACTGGGATGCCGAGGATCACAAACTGGATGTGAATAACCACGTAAATTAGCTTGGTACTCTCGGGTTAATTATCATCTCTAATTGATGTGCCGGTAAACCACACACGCTCCATCAACAATGATAATACCCGGGAAACCCATTGCAACTCTTTATGAACCCCTATTGGCATGCCGGTAAACCACACACGCTCTACCAATGTTTCATAAAGTACAATGTGCAATTTCATGGATTAGCATCAATTCACATTTTTCCTAAAGTAACTAGATTTGGGTTTTATTAAGTGTTCTAGTACTTTGAATCATTATACTTTTAGTGATTATTAGGCGGTCCTATCAAACCTGTTCGGCTAACGACCCTCCACTAATCAGGCGAGCGGTGGGCGAGAGTGTTCACCCATTAGACCGTCATTTTATAGGCAGTCTCCTTATACCCACTTTATAGACCAGCTTCGTGAATGAGGCCTACTAATGATTTGACTAACCATTTAATCTCATACATATAAAAAATAACTTCCTAGTTATAATATATATAAGATGTAATTTTTTTTAAACCTTTAAAAAATTGTTTCTGGTTTATCTTTTAATTTATTGTCGATTTAAGCTATTAAATTTAAAATTAAATTAAACCATTTAAAGCCGATTTAATTATCTTTTAATTAACCAATTAATTAAATTAACTAAATTTGATATTTTAAACCTCTTAAAATATTTATAGATTATATCTATTAATTTTCGGAATTTAAACCATTTAAATCGAAATTAATTAAATTCTATTAATTATCTTTTAATTAAACAATTAATTAAATTAATTAATTTTGCAGATAGGTGTCACAAAATAATCAAATTAATTTAAACCTATTCTTATTCCCTTAATTTTCGATTTTTAAGATAATTGGTTTAAGGTATTATCTATTTAAACAATTAAAGTTACCAAAAATAGAAAGCCTGCTAAACCCTAATCATCAAAAACCGCCAAGCAGGAGGGGGCCGGCCAGGGTTTCCAAAACAAACCCTAATTTTCGAAATTGGCCACATTAGGGTTTATAAACAATTAAACCCTAATTTTCAGGAAAGCAGTTATAGCAATTTAACAAGAAAAACAATCAAACGCTCTGATACCACTGAAAGGGTTTCTGCAACTATGAACTAAAAATCCTAAGTTCACATGCAACCTATATAGATCTAGGTTTTTTTCTAATTAAACATATAACAAATCCTAGAAGGCCAGAAGAAATTAACTAAAAGAATAAAATAAGAAAAACTAACCTTTTAGGATTTCTTTGAAGCAAAGCAGCACAATTGTCCTGCCTCAAATGAATTCACACCCTAGCTTGAGGCTTTGGCCGAAAATTCCTTCAGAGAGAGTACAAAAAACGTGGTCCTAGGGTTAGGGAGAGTCTCTCTATTTATAGCCTTTATGTGGTGATCAGATAATCGTTACAGATAAACCTTTTTGAATTCGAATTAAGATAAACTATTATTTTAATCATTCAAACACCATTTATCTGTAGTATATATATATATCTCGAAAATATATATATTTATATATATATATATATATATATATATATATATATATATATATATATATATATATATATATATATATATATATATATATATATATATATATATATATATATATATTTTCGGCCACCACATGGTCACTCACACTGCCACTTACTCAACTATTGAATAATTACAGTTTTAGTCCCTGCACCTTTAATTAATTAATTTAACTGCCAAATTAATTCCAATTAATTCCAGAAAAATTTCTAATTAATTATTATAGTATCTAATTAATATATTATCACTTAAATATATTAATAAAGTATTTATTTAATTTCTATTGATTTATTAATCATATAATAAATCAATCTTTCTCTCTACCGGACTTTCTGCCAATCCTCCAACTATGAGGGCAACCCAAATAGACTATGCTACTATTAATTAGATAAATACTAATTATTAGTCATGGCTTAGACACCTAATCCAACAGAAATATGCATAAATAAAGTAACAGAACTACAACTCTTGGTTTGCTAACTCAAATTATTTATAAGAAGTGGTCTCTTTAGAAAGCTGCATAGAGAATTAGTTACATCTTCTCTCTATCACCAACAGAGTTACCGGTAAAATGGTAGGGAATATGACAGGATAAGAAAAATGTAACCAAATTCTTTTAGACTAAATATTAGAGTAATTTGACTAAATATTAGAGTCGAATTATTAAATATTAGAGTAATTTACTTAAAATAAATAGCTTAAAATTGCCTAAATACCAGAGTAATTTGACAGGATAAGAAAACCAAACTGAATGGGAAATTAAAGCCAAAAGAACCGATAGAAAATGCTAACCGGTGGCATGATAGAGGGAAACCAAAAATTACAATTGTGAACCGGAGCAGCGGTGATGTGTCAAATGATCAGGGGAAACCAAATGTAAACCTGTAAAACCAAAAATTGAACAGGGGAAACTGAAAACCATAATTGATGAAACATCATCCATCGAACTGCCACCTAGACCACCCAACCTAATAATCTGCAAAATAAAGAAATATCAGTGGATTCTTCATCTCGATACGATTATCAGTGACATAATGATGAAATAAACATCATAGATCTGACCAGGTCTCAAGATGGGTAAACTTGTAAGAGAGAGAGAGAGAGATAAAAAGGGAGAGAGATAATGAGAGAAATAGAACCAGGGATCGAAGAAGTGGCAGTTGTTAGTACAATCAGGGAGCCCATCTTGAGTTCTCTATATTATCAAGTAGGTCAAAAAAGAAGAATCTATGAGAGATCTGACCTTAAATCCAATGAAGTGCCGGTCTGGTTAGGAACCCACTCCTTAATCCCTTTAACATTAAAAAGAAAATACATTTTTTCATATTTGCAGGTTCAGTGGTGATCTACAGAGGTCGGGGGTTAGGTGTGTTTGTGTGCGTAGATAGAGATAGATTTGTACCTAAGCTTTTTTCATCATTTCTCTCTAATCGATCAGTATTGCCCTGATTTTGCAAGCTTCAATCACTGAAAATTGTTTCTATATTAGATGTATGTATCTGCAGTGAGAAGAAGCGTGGAGGTTGTCATGGTGAGGGAACAACAACGGTGGTGGCAGACTGGCAGCGGTAGGGCGATCCTTACCAGAGGTGGAGGCTGTTGTGGTGAGGGAAAAACATGGAATATTTGCCAAAAATATGAAATGGAACATGCTTACCATTTTGTTCCTCATCTGTCTTCAACAAGCGAAACAAAATCCCCTACAACCGGATATGTCTTCAAAGAAGGAAAAACAAAATCCTTAACAGCGGCGCCGACGCTAAGGTATAGTGCAGCGGTAGGATGGTGTATGTTTTCAATTTCTTAACCGAGGGAGATATGATAGTGCTTGCTGATTCTGAACCATATGAGAAAGACTATACTGTGCTTGCTGGTAGAGGAGAAGAGCTGTGGTGGTGCAGTAGTGACGTTTATTGGTAGAGAAGACGGAGTATCGACTACACAAAGAAGTGCACAAATACGAAGAAGAGAGCAAGGGAGGAGAAAGTAGATATTGTGGGGAGGAATAAGCGAGATCGTAGGGCATGGAGAGAGAACCGGAAAAGTTTGGTATTCAAAAATACTTATTCAAATTCACTGAGAGATTGAGTAACAACCATAGCAATAATATAGGGAATGAACCCGGTGGTGTATAGATGCATTAAAATTTGTACTTTGTGTATAAGAAATAGGACCTCTTAATTTTAAGAGTTTCTATTTTTAGAAACCATTTTTCCTTTTTAATGTAGTATATATATATATATATATATATATATATATATATATATATATATATATATATATATATATATATATATATATATATATATATATATATATATATATATATATATATATATATATATATATATATATATATATATATCAAGGTTGTAAAAATCGTTTGACGGTAGCTTGGTAGTCGAGTGGTGTTAAGGGATTAATCGGGGATTAGTCATGGATTAATCGGAGACCCTAAATTATAAAGAAATTCATTTAAAAATATATAAATATAACAAAATAGCAAAGTTTGATGTATTTTATTGGGAGATACACATCAAAAATTATACATTTGTTTATTTTTATTCTTTAACATTGAATTTTTTTAGTTTTATTGTGTTATTAGAGAGTGTTTGTGTCGTTATTTTAAAATTAAAAAATAAATAATAAATTAAAAAATTAAAAAAATTGAAAAATGACCGCCAAGACTGATTAATTGGTCGCCTAGGCCGATATTTGACCGATTTTTGTAGCAAATCGTTAAGCCGATCGATTAGGCCTAATCGTAATCGGTTGAAGACCGCCAAGCGATTAATCGGCCGCCAAAGCCGATTTCTGCAACACTGGTATGTGTATATATATATATATATATATATATATATATATATATATTTATTTATATATATATATATATATATATATATATATATATATATATATATATATATATATATATATATATATATCTTAAGATGGTGTTAGAATTACTATCTTGGTGAATAATAATATCATGACCCTATGTGAAAAATAGGTGAAATTCACATAGTAGTTGCTTTTATATATGGTTAGTGAAGTTGTAGTTGTTGATATCCTTTGGTGTTTTACATGGTGTTCATATTGTTGTATAACTATGGTTTATATCTATACGGTGTAACTCCAGATGGGTGATAACTCGGTGTAATCGAATGTTGGTGATAGATCTTCGGGTTGTTGAAAAGCCCAAGATTACTCGATGAACATTATAGTAATGGAGCTAATTTTGTATTGTGTTGTGTTTATACTAACGGTGACTTAGTATTATAATTTTACTATTTTGGTGCTGGTATTTAGGTGACAAACGAAATGCGGAAACCTTAACGTGTGGTTTGACTAAATAAGTCAGTTGAATATTTTATTTTGCTATAGAGTTATTCACTAAGCGTTTTCGCTTATGTTGTTTTTGTTGTGTTGTTTTGCAGGATTTAGGAGTAGTAACGCTTGGCTGGATCGTGGACGATCTGAAGGTATCCACTTGTCGCTTCCAAGACATCGAGTATTGTATTTGTAAAACCAAATTTGTAATGATTTGCTAAAATATTTGTATATACTTGATGTGGGTTTTGGGGAGTTACAATATGTGCCTTTGTGGCTTGGTAATGCCTATGTGGCTAGTATATGTGCCTTTGTGGTTAGAAATTTAGGCCTAAGTACCTAGGAGAGTAAGTTGAGGTAGTAATCTATTCTGGTTTGTATGTGGTATTGTTTGTTATTGTTTCATGTTACGTTTTGTAGGTTGATCACTAAGCTTTAAAAGCTTACATGTGTGTATGATTAACTTTGCAGGTCCTTGTAAAGTGGATAAGGGTAAGGAGAAGGTGAATGCGTACATTGTCACACCCCGATCCTTGGCGGAATCGATCAAGGCGTGATATATTGTTCAAAGTCTCATGACAACTATGTTATAATATGATTAGATTCAATTAAGTACTAAGTAGGAAAACAAGATCCACAACATACAAATACAAATTCAAATACAAACAACATTTATTACATCAAATTTAAATACTCTTGTGGGTTTCTAAGGTACACCCTACTTTTCATCAACTTCATTCTTCAAATCTGCATCATGGGTAAAAACAGGTCAACTACGAGAGTTGGTGAGTAATCTAGTTTTATTAAAGAAAATTGTGAGTTTGAAATATTTATAATTTGAAACTTGTTTTCTTTGGAAATTGACAAGTAAGTATTATTGAGATAACGGTTTATAAATCAAAAATTGATTAACAAATGATAACAACAACAATAAGTCCTCACCCTATATATACATATATATGTATATATATAGGATGGAGCATCTAATCATCATACACACTCAACCACGTGCAATCAATCACCTTAGCGTCCCAAGGCGGGGTGGTCAACCCAATAGCGCTATTATTGTCCATAACATACCTCAAGAATACGGGCATAGTCATGGAGATTAGACTAAAAATGGTAATGCACTACAAGTACATGTAGTGTAAACAAACAATAATTATACAAATAATGATTCACGTATAAATGTCCCAACAATGTCTCAATGGTGAAAAAATAATAAAATGAAGTTGGAACATATTAAAACCACATGATACACCCCAAAAGTATTGAAAATTATAAAATATGGGGTAGATTACTCACATTAGTCCAAACGGAATACGCGTGTTGTACGATACACGGCTCGGGTCAAAACGACGTGAAACCTATTATAATTAATAGTTTTGGTTTAGGAATCGATAAATGGGAATATAGTATTAATAAGAATAATTAGACACATATTCTTATATTAGATGAATTAACAATTATCCAAATTTTATTTTGAATATTAATGTATTTATATGTTAAATGAATTTTAAATTGAATTAATTACTTTGCTTAATTAATTTATATTTTCACTTTAGACAAGATTTTAATAATTTCTTATTAAAATAATAAATAGTCAAATTATAAGTATTTACAGATTTTATATATTATAAACAATTATTTATATGAAATAATCATTAAAAAATGCATTTTTACATGCTTAGATATTTAGGAAAATGGTTTTAAATACGAAACAGTAATAAAACATTCTGAAATTTTCAGAAAATCATTACTTCATAAAATGGTAATTACTGTAAAATTTGCATATTTTTCTTAACTGCTCTAGTATTTATTTAGTATTTTAATAATTAAACCACAACAAAATTCGGGAAAAATAGTAAATGATTCCCAAAAATTCTGAAAAATTAACCATAGTTTGCTAACATTATATTGAGCCTACTGTAAATAGTTTGGATATTTTGGACTAAGGGAAGTATTTCTTATGTTTTTCATTATTAACTAATCACTAAAATCATAAATAATAGGAAAATATTAAGAGAAATTCATTAGACTTTTTATTTATGATTAACATGTTATATATGATATTCTGATAAGGTTTTATAAATTTTGGACATGTGTAGCTATTTATTATCTATTTAAACCATTAAATAATCATTAAATCAGGAACAATAAGCAAACATTATTAAAACAATCTGTAAATATTTTCATGGAGTCTCTAATATGTTAATAATGTGCGAAAAATATAAAATCTAGTTTGTAACATACATAACTATATTTTGAAATTTATTTATCTACAACAAAATAAAATACAAAATAAGCATCAAACAGTAATATAAATGCATGAAACTTTATAAATCCACTTTAATCAATATAAGGGTTGTTCCAAAATTTTCCCAGAATTTATTGACTCCAAAAGTATTTTATGTGAATTATTGCCATATTTTATTGCAATAATTATAGTAATTCAATAAAAATAAGTTATTTTCTGAAAATTTCCAGAACTTCTTATTTTATTTATGAGAGTCTGAGAAAAATCAGGTTTATGCATAAAATGAGTTTTAGATATTTTGGTGGATTTAATTTGTTTCATGTATGAATTTGGAACTTTTAACAACATACATTGATGAATGCTTCAAAAGGGATGGAGATTTGAGTATGAGGGATTGTTCTTGGCTGGAAAATTGATATTTCTTGGAAGAATTTCGAGATTGAGAGTGAGAGAAAGAATAGAGAGGGTTTGAGTGGTGATGAAAATAATGTGTTGGGAGAAAAATGAAAGGAAAGATGATGGGAGGTGTGAGTGGGAGACCATGAGAATAACTTTTGACTTTAGGTGGTCTTCATAATTTCCCACTAGTACAAGCATCTCTATGTAATACACTAATTAATATAAGAATTTTATAAAATTTAATGTAGAGTTTATAAAAATAGAGTTTTATAAAAAAATAGGTTATTATTTGATTATAACAATCTACTTTGATTTGAAGTTTAATTATAGTATTCAAGTTTGACTCTTTTAATTTAATTAGAGTATCATACTTTGATTTGATTTTAATATGGTATCATAATTTAATTTGATTATAGTTATAACGTTATACTATGCTATTTTGCTATTAACGTCAATTTATATCGTATTGTATAGGTTTTGATCCTATTAGCGTCAAGTAAATCTTGAGTAGGGTTTATTAAATTTCCCAATTGGGTTGGGTTGACCCGAATCCATTTTAGGCGGATGTCACAGTCTCCCCTACTTTAGGAAATTTCGTCCCGAAATTTAAGAAGAGAGTACCTTAAGAGAAAAGTTGTGGGTATTTGGTACGCATTTGATCCTCACGCTCCCATGTATACTCAGGTCCACGTGCTGACTGCCACCTAGATCCGCACCGACGGCCGCTCCGCCCAGGCTCACGCCCAAGGTTTTGCAGCGACCGCCGCGCCCTCCTACTCATCGGCGGAGCGGCCGTCGGTGCGGATCTAGGTGGCAGTCAGCACGTGGACCTGAGTATACATGGGAACGTGAGGATCAAATGCGTACCAAATACCCACAACTTTTCTCTTAAGGTACTCTCTTCTTAAATTTCGGGACGAAATTTCCTAAAGTAGGGGAGACAGTGACATCCGCCTAAAATGGATTCGGGTCAACCCAACCCAATTGGGTTGACCCGAATCCATTTTAGGCGGATGCCACATACATGGGCTTGAATAGGAAGATATGTAGCTACTCGACTTGGATGTGACTTTTGTCTTTTGTACATCCTTTTGATACATCCGTTTTCATGGTTGATATACTGTACACCAAATCTTATGATAATATTTTGATAAACTACTTATGCATTTATGTTTTGGAAATGAAGTTCTTTGGGTGTACTTTATATGTGATTCAGGCATTACGGATACGACTAAGGATGCATATATAAGTTATATTTATCATTTTTATATATTGGTTGTCTAAGTTTTTCTATAACAACAATGGTTTTGTTTTGGTAAATGGTGTATATATACTAGACGCTTGATTGAGAAGTATATAGATGTTCCAACTTGGCATCTAGTGGATGATCGTAAGTCGTGGTCACAAACATAGATGCGGAGACAGGGAGGGGGAAGAATGGGTTCTATCTATGAGATAGGATCCTCAGATCTTCAACTTATGGTGACGAGGATACATTCTTTCGAGTCTGCCTTGTCCTCATGATATGCACACTCACAACAAGAGGTATACTTATTCTATAAATGCATTATGTTTTATAGAGAAAAAATATGTTGCTATTATGTATAGTAAAGTAAAGTACATTACGAGTATCGATGAAAATTAAAGTATGTTGCTATTATGGATAGTAAGGTAAAGTGCATTGCCATTATCGATTGTAAATGTAAAGTACAATGCTATAATGGATAAAAAGTAAATTATGTTGCTATTATGGATAGTAAGGTACATTGCTAATATGAAAATAAAGTGTGTTGCTATTATGGATTGTAAATGTAAATTACAATGCTATAATAGACAAAAGGTAAAGTATGTTATAATGTAGAAAAGTAAAATCGATTGCTATAATGGAGAAAAAGTGAAGTATGTTGTTCATATGGATTACATTGATAACTTGTTCAATAATAAAGTAAAGTACAATGTTATTGTGCTTTAAAAGTGAAGTAGATTTACTAACTATATATGTTTGTTTTACCACTTTTTAGGTACAAAAGTTGAGAGTAATAATTGAAAGCGTGGAAAAGACAATCCAACAAACTCAACTTGATATGCGAAATGAGATAAATGGAAAATGCAAGAAAGACAAGCTCAACTAGATATGCGTCAAAGTCAAATTGAGAAACAATTAGCAGCCTTTATGAGACAATTCAATCTGTCCCGTAATCCACAAAATAATTCCTAGTTTTATGTTTCTAAACACTTAGTTAAACATTTGTAATTTATTTGACACTTGTAATGTATTAGACAAATTTTATTGTAATGTTTATTAGTATGAATATGAATATTATTATAGGCTTAATATATTGTGTTTTTCTGTATTTTGGCAGAAAAAATTTGGATTTTTAAAATTTTAAAGTTTTATAAATAATCATTTTTGTGATAGATTATTTCTTGTCACTTAAAAGTTGCAACTATCCGTCGGTAAATCAGGTCAAACACGGTCAACCGGTTATTTGGGTAAATCAAGTCAAACTTGGTCTGTCGATATCCGATCAGGGTTTTCTGACGGAATATTTCATTGGTAATCCGTCGGAAATCCATCACAATTGTTTACCCACGAGGTTTTTTCCGACAAAAACAATAATGTAAAAAATCCGTTGGTAAACCGGGATTTTCGGCGGAAAGTGCTGTCGGAAAAGAGTTTTTTCTTTCTAGTATTGATGTTACCAAAGAATACGAGCTATGGCTCGACATGATAGATAAGAAATTCACTGTGACCGGGTACATAATCCGAATTATAGCCCTAAACAAAATTCCATCAATGTAAATTTTGGAGATGATAAGCATGAAGCTGAGAAATGGGAAACTGGCCCCTACACCTTTTAATCTCTCTTTATCAATCCTTGACCCTACCCTCCCACAAATGACATTACATATTCAATACGATTGGATGGTAGCACCAAAGCCATGGCATATGTAGCCTTTACTTTTGTTGGTGTTTCTAGTTGGCTTCTTATACTAAAATGGTAATTTTTTACTAGTCCTTGGTTGAATAATTTCAACCAAAAGATTTGATGATTATGTACACTTGGTTTGCCTTTTCAAGTACGTAAATAAATCAATTTTATCGTGTATATATGCATGTCTTTAAAGATAATATTTTTATTTTAGTCTTTTACCGTGTGTTCTTGTGTTTATTTACATATCCCTAATATTACATATTTATGAACGTATAATGTAAGCTCGCTTTAGGCTAAATGCAAGTCAAGAAAACGCATAAGTAGCATGAGTTATACTTAAACTCATGCAAGTCAAGAAACACATAAATAACATAAAAACTCAGTAAACATGTGGTTTTGATATCAATGGATTTTTAAATTGTTTGTCCCGTAAGTTCAAATATCTTTACAGACAACAATTGTGGATATTTTTGCTATCTTCTAGAAAACATAAAAATGCATTCGTCGACTCTTACATAGTTATAATCATATTGATATTAAGTATCTTCTAAATACCATTTTTCTAAAACTGTTTCATGTTAAAAATTGCATGTATTCATATAATTTCTCTAAACAAATAATAAGTAGTCATATACTTTCGGTAAACCGTACATGAAGTTAAAAGTTGTAACAAGTACGAGACCCATGAAGTATCTAAATTCTTAATTAATTATCTAAATTTAGAAGGTTTGAGTCTATAATGCCTTACATTTGAAAAGGCAAACTTTCCCTTTCTCTTTTATATTGGAAATGTACGTATTTGTTTTTATTGTATAATAAAAAATATTTATTCTGCTTTTAATAATTTTTTTACTATCTATATTTATCCCATCTATGTCGCTGACAATTCGTTCCTGCCCATCTCTCTCCTCCACTGCAGTACTGTGTAGTTCCCAGTGTAAGATGGAACCAAGTATATAAACAAAATCACCTCACTGTTCTTACTTGTTCTTCCTCCTAAATTTCCCACAAAATTAAATCAATTTACTTGTAGAAAAACACAAGAAAATGGGTAGATCACCATGTTGTGATAAGGTGGGTTTGAAGAAAGGACCATGGACTCCTGAAGAAGATGAGAAACTATTGGCTTACATTCAAGAACATGGGCATGGAAGCTGGAGAGCTTTGCCTTCAAAAGCTGGTACGTTACAACTAATAATCTCATCTTCTTTTATGAATTCATTGTAATTATACAGAAACTGTGTTCTAAATTCAAGAAATTAAACACACACTGACAGGGTTGCAGAGATGTGGGAAGAGTTGCAGGTTGAGGTGGATAAATTACCTTAGACCTGATATCAAGAGAGGAAAATTCACTCTTCAAGAAGAACAGACCATAATTCAGCTTCATGCTCTCTTGGGTAACAGGTAATTTAACGTTTATGCAATTTAAAAGACATTAAAAAACAGAACTTGATCTTCAAATTGAATTATGTCTCATTGTAAACTCGTTCAAAGTATCTTGGTTTGCAGTTCAATCTTTACTTTATTTTTATTTTTCTGAAATAAAATTTATTTTGCTTTTTCTTTCTAGAAAGAATCTTACTTTACAAATATGAAAAATCATTTTGTTAAGTGTAAATTTATTTGTTTAATATTTGTAGTTTGTTATTTTTTATAAATAAAGAACTTTTAATGCCGAAAAAGATATAATCATATAAACACAATTTAACTTCTTTTATCATAAATTCTTGTGGTTTTAAAGATGGTATATAGAAGCCAAATTCTGGTACATTGATCTTGCAATTACGTTTTGATGTTTCTTAGGAATATGATTTGTTTGATTCAAAACTTCTTTTCTATATGTCATGTGTTTTTGTAATTGATCAAGATGTTTTATGTTTTGGTTTGATTGTCTTTTTTGTAAGATGGTCGGCCATTGCCACTCATTTGTCAAAAAGAACGGATAATGAAATCAAGAATTATTGGAATACCCATCTTAAAAAAAGGCTGATAAAAATGGGGATTGATCCGGTAAGCCACAAGCCGAAGAATGATACCCTTTTATCCAATGATGGTCATTTTAAGAGCACGGCTAATTTGAGCCACATGGCTCAATGGGAAAGTGCAAGGCTCGAAGCTGAAGCTAGATTGGTGAAACAATCAAAAGTTCGTTCCATGAGTCCACTTTCAAACAAAGTGAACTCAAAAACATGTTTAAACTCTACATTCGGGCCACCTTTGAGATACGTTGATATGCATAAGGTTTGGAACGGAATTCTTGATCATAATGAGAATAAAATTGGAGATTCTGAATCATCATCATCAACACTTTCGACCACTAGACTCAAAGAAAGCTCCACAACTTTTTACGAGTTGGTTGTTGGGGGTAGCAATGAGGAAATTGTACATGAAGAATACGAGGATGTTGGAGAATACAAAGATCATAAGAATATTGGAACGGGTCGACAGGTAGTTAATGACATGACCATACCCGCCATGGAGAACACATGGACGTCGACAGAAGTATTGCTATCAAATAATGACCAACATGTGCCAAATGGAAATTTCTTGGAACATTTTACAGATCTTTTATTATGCAGTTCGAACTTCAATGACCGGTGTAGTTTGACGAGAGGTGACGACCATTCAGATATTGATCTTGTTTGCGATGACAAAGTCAGTGGACCTACGACTGAAACTATCAATAACTGTTGTGAAGACAAAAATAAGAATTATTGGGATAACATTCTTAATATGGTGAATTCTTCACCATCTAATTCTCTTATGTTTTAGGAAAGAAATGCTTTAAGATTGCGGTTCTTTTTTTTTTTTTTTTTCTATATATTTGCGATCTTAAAGAGTTGTAAAATGTTTGCAAGTGTGTATTGTAATAAACATGTAGATTTGTAGGGGGTTTTTTATATTTCAATGCTCGTTTAGTTTTCTTGATTATTTTAGACAAAAAAGAAAAAAAAAAAAACTTGCTTATTTAATAAAAAAAACATATATAAAAATATAAATGACGGTGACATTTATGTATGGACTTTAATGCCTCTATATAATCAAACTTTTTATATTCTTAAGAATAAAGAATGATCGGAGATCGGAGACTCGTTAATCTTATAAAAAACATAAATAAAATTATGAAACTTTCTTGGACTTGAATATGAATTTTCTCATGCCACATGATGACATTCAACATCCGACATAAGGTTCTCATTTTATGTGTTAACTTTTTACAGTATGGTTCTCGTTTGGTAAATAAATCTTTAAATAGTACAAATTTTACTTCATTGTAATTGAAAACGTATAGAACACAAGTATAGTTGGAATCGACTTTTAAAGTTATCAAATTATCTGATCTTGGAAAAGGGCCGAAGGGACATTTGGAGATTTAGTTATTGCTGTTAACTGGTATGAATCAAAATATTCCACAAAAACCATCCAACGTTGATATTTTTTTTCTATTATGAACACTTTAATATGCTATAGGTAATCAAAGTTGTCGACATTGACAAACAAATATTCTGCACTTAATCGAGCACACACACTCTTAGTGTTTGACAAATGGTGTTGATATGTGTAATGAGGATATATTATTTATCAAAACCTCCTTCAATAAGTCAATAAATAATGAGAAAATAACTTATAAAAAACTCTTTATTTAAGTGAATAACTGTTTATAGAACATTACTTAAAACTTCTTAATACCGATGTCAAATTGTAATAAATCAATAAACACTTCAAATAAGCATCTCAAACACCTTTTAGTCAATTGTATTTGATAAAAACAAAAGGAAAACTGACACTGTAGCCCTATAACGTTTCGAGTTTTGGTTTAAAAGGTCCCTTAAGGGTTTTTTTTTTTTTTTTTTTGTTTTTTTTTGCTTTCCAATGGAATAAAGTCTATAGTTAGGAGTTAAAAACACCATTGACCGCAAATGAAAGGGGTAAGTCGATAAAAGGGGCGTAATCAGTTACCTAGTCAGTTGGCATGTCACCCTCTGCACTCCTACTCAGCTAACATCTCACCCTCTTCACTCCTACTCAGTTGATTTATCATCTCATATTAATCGAAGAGTGTGAAGGCGGTTTAACTTTCGACCAAAACCCCTTTTAGAGTTGTTCCCCTGAAACACTTCTTCCTGATCATAGTCTTATTTGTTACTATGGCATCCTACTACAAAGTCGACATACACTTCCATGGAGTGTTCTTGAGGCAGCCATTTTGTTACTCTGAAGGCATGCATAATTTGTTTGAAGATACAGATTTTGCTGCGGTGGATTTACAAGAATGTGTTCAGTTCTTGGAAAGATTTGCAGGAGAAAAGTGCAAGAATTTGTATTATTGTTTGCCTGAGTTCGAGTTGCAAGAAGGATTAAGGCTAATTTCAAACGAGATGGAATATGTTGAGTTCATCGAGGTTGCTCACCACTGTGGAGTTGTTGAGCATGTGTACCTGGACCAATATGAAGTTCTTAGTCCCAACGACAACCATTTCGGAATAGTAGACATTCCACCCAAAATAGGTGATGAAATTGGCAGAAATTACATCAGTACTCCTATGAACAGGACCACAAACGACTCTTTTCTGAGTAAGCTTTGTGGTAATGGAGATTTGGCCATTGCTTGTATACCTGTGGATAACCCAGAAGTTCATATCGAAGAGCATGACCCAAAAACTAAGATTGGTGAGAATGACCCACAACTTGATGTTCAAACAAGATTCAATAAAGATGTTAAGTGGAAAAGGTAGAAGCATGTACTAGGTATGCGGTTTGAAAGCCATAAACAGTTGAAAAATATGCTTTGAAATTATGTTGTTGCAAATAGATATCAATTATGTTAGAAAAAAACAATAGTAGGAGATTACTAGTAAAATGTGGTGTTGGGGAATACACATTTAGGCTTTTGGCTTCATGGATGAGTGAAGAGCACTCTTTCCAAATTAAGTATCTTAGACATGAGCATAGTTATGCTAGGAATTTCAAATTATGTTCAATTGTCAATTATGCTTGGATTGGTTGTCATTACACTTTTGAAGTTTTACACAAACAAAAAACGAGTGTCAAACTACTTAGAGAAAATGTCAAAAGAAATTTGGCATTGAGGTTAGCATGAGCCAATGTAGGAGAGCAAAGAAATATGCATTATCTCTTATCAAAGGAACCATTGTCAAACACTATGCAACACTTTGGTTATATAGAGAGGAGATTAGAAGATCAAAGCCAGGGTCTAATGTTAAAGTGGAAGTAAACTACATGCCAAATGGGAAAAAAGTTCAACAAGTTTTATGTATATTTTCAAGGAGTTAAAGAAGGTTGGAAAACATGGCGTAAAAGATTCATAAACCTAGATGGGTGTTTTTTAAAAGGTTTATGTATTTATGTAGTGGTGAGTTGTTAAGTGCAGTTGGAAAGGGTACCAATAATCAGATTTTCCTAATTTCTTGGGTTGTGGTTTGTGTGGAAAATAAAGAGAATTGGAAATGGTTCACGGAGAACATATAAGAAGATTTGCACCTTGAAAGTGGACTTGGTGTTAGTTTGATGTCTGATTAACATAAGGTATGTTTGAATTGTTGTCTTCATTCAATAATGTAACACTATTAGTAACCAATGAAACTTGTTTTATATAGGGTCTACTAGAGGAGGTGAAGGAAGCATTACCACAAGCTAAACATAGATAGTGTGCAATACATATATATGCATATATAAGCCAACATTAAAAAGAGATTTCCTAGGGCTCATTTTGAAAACCTTTTCTAGAAAGCAAGCAAGTCTATAACGAAACCTCACTCATTTCAAAGCAGCCATGAAGGAAACTCAAATGCTAAACCCTACAACATATGAACACCTCATAGAAAGGGATCTGAAGATATGGTCTAGGGATTACTTGCAATTTAGAAGCATGTGTGATGTTGTGGAGAATAGAAACTCTGAAAGCTTCAACAGCGTCATGACTGATGCCATGAAAAAACCAATAATCACAATGCTTGAAGAAATATGTCATTATGTGATAGAGAGGATGCATAAAATGCATGTTAATGGCAGTACCAAATTTGTCCAGCTATTAGACATAATATTAATGAATTGAAAATCCAACAAAGGTAACCATCTAAAATGCATACTAGGTTTACATGAGCCAACATTAAATACTATTTTGATGCAATTTTCCGGTATTGGCAAGTGCTGCCCAGTTGACTTCTACAATCTGAAACAAGAAACTTAAATGAGTCGTATGTTGTGGTCTTGTAGAATAAGAAATGCACATGTAGGCTTAGGTAACTAAATGGATACAATTTGTGCATTATGTGGCAATAATATCATACCTAAACGGAACAACTGAAACATTTATGGGTCCACTTTATATTGCTACCTTTTACAAGAACACTTACAAGAATCCTTTGGTTGGAATGAATAAAAGCAACATGTGGCCATCAACGAATTACATTCCTGCTCTATCATCAATAATAATGAGAATGCCAGGTAGGCCTACAATTAAAAGAAAATGAGATGTTGCATAGAGGGTAGGAAGGCATATATGTAACCATTTACAATCGGGACTTTAAAATACTAACCATTTATCAGGTAAAGCTAATCTTATATAGTAAGCTACTAGTACACTGTATCCGCAAATGCATCCCCATCAACGCTCCTCCTTCAGTCGAAGAGAGGATTCTAAACTACCACGCCTGCCAACAACACCAAGAAAGCGGCCATCCACCCTCGCCCCTCCTATTCAAGACCGCTACCTCCGCCATCAGATCACTCACCCTTGAGTTGATGTTGTTCATCTCCTTACGGACATCATCGCTCATGATAGCTAACTCCAACTGCATCTCAATACATATTATTTTACATTCAGTGGGAACGTGATTTGTGTAGCTGGTAAACCCATTCAAAGAAAAACTTTGCTCTGGATGATTATTGTTAGGGGTGAGCATTATTCGAATTAAACCGCGAAACCGCCCGAACCGAACCTTATTCGGTTTACGGGTTCGGGTTAAACGGTTTGCGATTCGGTTGGTGGGTTAAATGACTTGTTTAAGCGGTTTGCGGTTTGGAAAAATTTAAACAGTGCCTGTCCGAAAACCGATTAAGTATATTAATATTAAATATTTTTAAAATATATTAAATATTACATTACCCACCTACCCTTAGGACTTTTGGGCATGCCTTCACTCTTGATTTACGAATTCAGCACTCGTGATTTACGAATTCAGCACTCAACAGCCGATGCCTTCACTCTTCAGTCTTCAGCAGCTTTACTTCACTCTCGATCTCGGAAAGAATTCAAGAAATCGATCTCACTTCCCTCTCGATCTTTGTATAATATCTTCACTTCAAGAAATCGATCTCGGTTTCAAACTCGCATAGGAAGTCGCAAGTCTGAATTCTGAAACTCGCAAATCGATCTCAGATTCTCAGTTCGTGTTTGATTTTCTGGACCCAAGAACTCCTTGTCAGAACCGTATCAGCTATGTAAGTTCTAATTCCCATACGATTTCTTGAATTTGATTTTTGATTTTGAGTTTAATCTGTTACAGTGTTCATTATCGATCATGTGAATCTGCTTTCTTGAATCTGATTTTGAGTTTAATGTGTTACTGTGTTCATTATCGATCTGTGAATCTGATTTTCTGATATTGTCTTTATCAATCTTGTGAATCTGATTTCCTTATCAGTGAATCATCTTATTTGCTTAAATGGTTTAAACCAAACCGTACCCACCAAAAAATGGACAAATAGTATGACTTAGAGTGGGCTTTGCTTAAATGGTTTAAACCAAACCGTACCCGCCAAAACCGCAAACCGAATAACCCGCTTTTGAGCGGTTCGGTTTATGGTCGGTTTGGTCTTCATCTCCAAACCGTATAACCCGAACCGTTTAACCAGCGAAACCACAAAACCGCTCGATGCTCACCCCTAATTATTGTTGCTCATGGTTTAAAGGAGACAACTAGAAAAGTGACTCACTTTAAGGTAAGAAAGTATGAAGGTATGTCCTTATTAGGGCTTCTCGATTTTATAAGGACCCCCATCGGATCCAACCTTGGCCCCCAGCCCAAGCCTAGGGAGCAGCAACCGTCACTTTGTCTTATTATTTGCTGACTACACGTCCACATAAATGCTTAGTAGGAGAACACGTCATTAAAAATTGGTGATGTGTACGATTTAACTAGATTACCTCCTTAGATGACCAAATCAACAAGTATATATAGACTTTATTCCTTTGGAAAGCAGAATAATAACTAAATGGGTACTTTAAACCAAAACTTGAAATCTTATAAGGCTAAAATGTTCATTTCTCAAAACATAAAATGAATAATATATTTTATAAATATTAAATAGATAATATATATTTCAAATATTTAAAAGATTGCATGGTACCATTTTACGAAATTTTTTTGGTATGTCGTTTTTACAAATGATGCAATATGATTTTTTCAAAAAATATATCACAAACCACCACCGTATCATATATAATTGATTTTTACAAAATAAAAATGACACCATCGTTAATTTGTTTGATTTTGGTTCTTGATTTACCAACTTTTTTGTTTTTTTTCTAGTTCGGTTTTTGCTCACTCATATTTTTAAAAGTCATTCCATATGGAATGTACTCTCATGTCGTTGACAATTTTACTAAAAAAGACAGCCAAATGAATGTTTAGCATTAAAGGATAGTGTCCCTATTTATAAAACCACCAAAGAAAAAATCGAAGTAAAGATCGAAGGATACAAACCAAAGCACAAACATAATCATTATCCCTACTAGATAAGTCACTATCTCGTTAGATGTGGTCTTGCAACACCCACGACTCCGCCCTTGAGGCCCCAGACACATAGGAGGAAGCCTCGACCGTCGAATAGTATGCCATCCCCAATTTTTATTGGACTTTAATGAAAAAATCAGTGATTTCCTTGTAAATATCAACACAAAACATGCAAACTTATTACTCATGATCATCGTAAAAATCAACACGAAACATTCAAAATTATCACCATTGATCATTGCTCTCCACACTACTATATGATATATTTTTAAAATTAGTAATATAACTTGTCTTCATAAAGCCAGTAGATCAATTAATGATCGAAGGAATGAAGTTTTTGTTAGATAAAAGAGATGCAGACAACTTTATTTTAGAATCAATAGTGTTGGCCCATAAAAAAGATAGATTGATATTCAAGTTAACATTACATCTTTTTTACCATCAATTTTCTTAAGTGTACTTTCGGTATTTAAATGAACTAGACGAATATTTTGAAAATGAACTAGACGAATATTCAATATATCCATGGATCAATCTACTAAATAAACCTATTGAGGATGAATCCCGTACATGAATGGACGATGATTTAACTCGTATATAAATGGGGGGTGATAAGGGTTCGATGATAAACCCTTAGAAAGTGATGGATCAAAAGCAAAAAAGCTGACTTTTAAATCAAAATTGTGAGGGCATTACAGGCAGCAATGAACAGCGATACATCAAGGCTGCAAAGCGGTTCCCATCGGTTTCTATTGCACAACAGATTAGTAGGCTATCGTAAACCTTATTTTGTAATTACGATGCCTTAGTACTTGTGCATTTTGTGAATGCTATTGAAATTCAATAACCAAAAATAGAAAAAAGAGCTGCAGGTAAGATATTACAGATACCAACAGCTTCCATGTACGCCGGCGATATTGAAGCAGCGAAGAACTAACTTCACCGAGATGCTGTCTGAATATTTGTAGATGAACGCAAGTCCCAAAACTAGGGCACTTTTATTTGGGCTTTAACTGGATATTGGCTAGGTCTTGTTTAAGAAAGATTGAGAGATGACTGCTCATCTGATTTGAGCCCAAATTCGGCCCGTAACCGTAAAGGAGAGTAGAGGTGCACAAAAGAAACCAGTTTTTTAAAAACCGAAAAAAAAAAAATCGAAACCGATTTTTTATTAATCGGTTTTCTAATAGGTTTGTTATCCTAAATCGAACCGGTTTTTTACTCAGGTTCTTTAATAGGCTAACCGAACCGAACCGGTTTAAAAACCGAAAAAACCGGTCTAGAACTCAATAACATTAAAAAAAAACAACCAAAACCGGTTCTTAAAAACACCGAACCGGTTAAAAACTGGCTTTTGTGCACCTTTAAAGGAGAGACTAGACTCACTAGAGAGGTATAAAGACCAACGGGTTATGTCATTCCGCGTCTTTAAAAATAAAAACCAAAAATGGTTTTAAAAAGGGATATCAATTAAATTAGTTATTTTTGCGTTCAACTTTAACAAAAATAAACTTTTCTTTCATATTCCTAGAAAATATCAATCTTTTTTGCAATGGATCATTCGAGACCCGAAAAAACTGGGGTTTTGTTGATACCACCACGTTAAAATTCACATTCGTCAATCGAATCGGACGTGATACACGTTCAAGTTAGACAATGGGGTCTTGTGACCACTACGTTAGAATTCATTTGGGATTTTAAACGCATAAAAGAGTAATCAAAAGTACGGAAGATCTTATTACTACATTTAGCAGTCAATGAAGGTAAAAAGTCAGTGATGTATAATATGAAAATGTTATTCATTACAATATTTTTTAATGATATAAAATAGTTTCTCAACTCAATGGAAAGGATCGAAGAAGCACGTGGGCTGAATGCAACATTTGGAAGCGAGTGGAAGTGACGGGTACCGCCATTGTGTTAACTGAAAGCTACATGAAATTATTTGAAGTCCACATAGACACCTCTTAGTTGAAACTTACGTAAGTCCCAAGTATATTTTACTATTAGATATAGTATAATATGTAATGTCAATTTGCAACAATAATATGTAATTTGTTATGATTTTCATGTAGGATAGTACTTTTATTTCCAATACTTAAACCAAAATGATACAAATTGATATAAAAACCTTACAGACCTATTACATTGTCGTTACATCGATTAAAAACTTATTTATCAGACCATACATCGCAAAATTATAACGGAAACACTACTTGTTCAAACGACCAATTAAACTTTCTCAAATTCTAACAATGTCTTCCAGACGGTCCCGTTTTGCCATACACCTGCGAATCTCCGCCTTCGCACCATCAATCCACTTTTCTGTGAAAAATAAATATTGTTAAGTGAATTGGTAAAGTATGGTACGTGGAAATAAATATTGTTAGTTAGGTACAATTTCTAGTTCAGAATGTATTGTATTACACATATCAGATCCTGGAATTATGTGAACATATGACATTTTAGCCAATAAATTTTAAAGATAAAGGATTATGATTAATAATTGAATATGGTTATTTTTTAAAATAATATATCTCAAATTCCTAATTAAAGCCATTGACGGATAATATAGACTTTTTATATTTTTTTCAATTATGGGATGTTAGATTTTTTTGGGATATCAATTTTAATTTTGATTCAAAATTCAAATTCAGTTATAACATGATTATACTTAATTAAAGTCTAATATCAATATATGTATAATAAATTTTAGATGGTTCTTGAAAAAAATAACCAGATATTCTTAAAGAATGTATTTTTTTATCTTGACATTAACTTGATTTTTAGGAGTAATTATTAATAATCAATTTAACTTAAAAATGAATCAAATAGAATTTAGGGTTAAGAATCGATTCAACTTAACAACAAATCAAATTTTCTTATATAATTTAGGATTAAGAAAAGGTTTTACAGAATTCATTTTATTATTTTTTTAAGAAACACAAATTATCCTTTAACAATGCATTGATTAATAAATAATTTTGAACCACTGAACCATATTTACATGTGAAACGAAATCAATACGTAGTTGTTAGATATGTGTGTTTGTATTCTTTCAGAATATATGTTAAGAGATTTGGATATAAGTTCAATTATGTCATGACATTCTTTAAAACTAACAAACATTCTGATACTATTATGTGATAAGAGAAGAAATAACATTCTTAAGTAATAACATATATTGTGTTCTTTTCATCCAAAATCTAATATCAACCCTCCCCTTATTTATGTGTGATTTGGTTGGTAGTACGTGATGGTTGAAGGAGGCTTCGTGGTTGTTGGAAATGGAGGTTAATGATGGCATAGAGATGGTGGTAGTTTAATAATGGTAGAGGTTGTATGTGAATTCTCGATTGCAGCAAAGTAGGTTGTAAGGTTGGCAAGGAGTTGATGGTGTAAGGTTTAGATGACGTGGATGATGGTGAACTAGTAGTGTTCCGTCGGTATAGCTGTGGTGGCGCATTATGCAGGTTATGGCGTGGAGGTGTACTAGTACATGAATATGGTTAAGGCGGTGGAGGATGGCGGAGAGATGATGAAGGCTTATGGTTTGTAGTGGTACTAGAGTAAAGATAACGGAGAAACGGTGGTTGTTAGGTTGGTGGCGATGTGTGAAGTCTGTAAAGGGTTTGGTCGACGAGTAAGGTTTACTGGTACGGTGGTACCTAAATGCCATAATTATAAACTTCAATATATAATTAGTTACCATATATATATATATATATATATATATATAGGATTTGGTGAGGACTCAAAATTGGTGAAGACTGCAAGGACAAGTTTTAGCATTAGGATTGAAAAAAAAAAGTGGATGAGATTTAATATTATTTATCGTCAAAATATCGCGAGATAATATGGCATTTTGGTAATTATTTGCGAGATTTTGTCAAATTCCGGCAAAGGCTTAATTGTTTGATGGATTATATGTGTGTGTGTATGTGTGATTCTAAATTTTTAATACTTGGGATCTTAAGATTTAAGATTTTGTGAAGCACATAATGGAAACATTATGTCAATGAATGGAAAAGCTTGAATTCTATTGGTCATTTAATGGGGTTTATGCTAGATCGTGTTGCATGCATAATTACTACTGTTAACTACTAGTTTAAAATGTATATAGTCAAGCCAACAAACAAGATAATGCACAAAGAATCACGACATTTGGAATTAAATATATAAGTTATGTATTTTCGAAAATAACATGTTGCATGTTTTAAAAATTGTAAGTGTACAAACCCCTATGTTCAAAGCTATAGAACCCGAGCTTAATAACATTTAATCAATGGTTTCTTGTAACTAGATTGTTGTTATCATGGCAAAGAAGAGTTAGCAAAAAGAATCAACTAAACTGGAGTTCGTAGGAAAAGTTATGGTCGTTCAAATTTGGAAAAAGAATAAATGTTGTTGAAGAAGCATGCAAAATTGGATTAAGAATGGAAACTATATGGGCCTTATACACATATATCCCTTCTCTTGCACGGACGAGCAACCAATCTTCCCCTGTATGTGACTGCGACTTAGCCTACTTGCGGGCACCGACTCGGCACGTGAGGGTGATCCGGTGTGGGAGGGTTTCTGGATTGGATTTTTGGTCAAAATAAGTTACTCACAGGTTGGCAGCATTGACCCCTTTGATCATCGAGTAGTTACCTTATTTTCTTCATTTATCCATACTTTCACTATAAACCCTCTTAGACATTGTATGTGTGTGTTCTTGGTGTTTGAAGTGTGTGGGATCTTATTTTCAAGGAAATCAAAAGCCAATTCCAAGGGCTTTATCATATAAAACAAAGGATTAAAGGTATCTATCAAATGCCTTTCTTTTTCATTGGTTTAAATTACAATTTTATGGATGATTCCTCAACCCTTAGTTTTTAAGACTTAATTTTATGATTAAATTAAGGTTAGATAATCATAAAATAAGTTGAGAAAACATTTTATCATTTAGAAATAACATGTATTGAGCAATTTTCAAGCATGCGTAATTATGAAATGGGATTAAGGAAATGAAAGCTTGAATAAATGGATTATAAAACATTCTTATGGTTCATTTACAACAGTGTACGGTATAGTTTTATAAAAGAAGTACATATTTTTTCTTCCACGTTCTTCAAGTCTATCAATATCGAATTGAGCTTGTCAAGCTATTCTTTCAACACCGACCTTCCTTTATACGTAAAGAAAACAATCGTTGATTTATAAAAAGTTTGTTTGTTAAAAAAATTTTCATGTACTCGGGAACTTGCCATAAACCTGTTGCACTTTTCTCGCCGTCAACTTCATAAAGAACCTTGTTGGAAAGCGATAACAAGATCGTAAAATGGGCTTTCTTTTCTTGTTTAAATCTAAGTTCATCCACACTCATCGGACCTATTTTTGGCAAGTGGAAGCCAAATCCATTGTTGTTTCAATAATGTTTGTTGTTTGCATCTTGATCTGCTATGGACTAAAGCTATTTTTTCCAATAAACTTTTTGATCATCATGAACTTCTTCTATTAGACAAAAACAAGCGATATTGATATAACCCCTCCACCAAACACCTCCACCTCTACATACCCACCTAAATTGTAATAACCCTATGTTTTTTAACTTCAAGAACTATTGTGTGTTAAAATAAATAGTTTATAAATGTGGGGTCAGTTTCCATCATTCCCCATAACTTTATTCCAACATGTGCTTTCCTGTGTTTCCCACTGAATGAGTGTGGCATGTTCTTTATATCTGTAAAGGGTAAAACCCTATGTATTAAATGTAATGTTCCAGTTTGAAGAAATATACAAGAATTATGTAGAAATCTGTTTCTCTTCCATTCAACATGGTATCAGAGCAGTGTTAAGATCCACAACCAACTCATCACCTACCAAAAAATTTCAGGTGATAATTCAAATACAGATCTTGCTATACAACTAGCAAATCTGATCAGAAGTTCCCAACCACAAAACCCAAAATTATCTGACAGCCTACAAATCAACCTCAAACTCAATAGCCAAAATTACGCTCTATGGACCCGGATGATTCGGGTTGCCATAGGCGGAAAATCAAAAACCCTCTTATCCCACTTAACTTCGAATCCTCCAGATCAAACTGATGAAAAATTCGAGCAGTGGGAACACGATGATCTAGTCATTTTTTCATGGCTAATACAAAATATAGAACCAGTACTTGCAAGCAACCTGACCGAGTATCCCACAGCAAAATCACTCTGGGATGCCTTGGTGGTCACTTACAGCAGCGGGAAAGACAAGCTACAAACTTTCAATCTCCATGTCAAAGCAAATGAATTTAAACAAGATAACGCTTCACTTGAAGACTTCTGGATCACTTTACAAGGAATATGGGGAGAAATAGAGAGAATCGACCCAAATCCAATGAAATGTCCAGAAGATATTCAAACTTACACCCGAATCAGGTCTGACCAAAAACTTTTTCAATTTTTAAATGTCATAGATCGGAAATATGATTCTGTTAAAAGAGATATCCTCCGATGGGATCCTCTTCCAACCGCCGAAGCGGCTTACTCTGCTGTCCGAAAAGAAGCAGCTCACCAAAATATTTTGGGAACTGCTTCAAATGAACCGCAAGGGTTAGCCATGGGATTACTTGCCTCCGATTCATGTGGAGGAGGGTTTGCTTCAAAAGGTAACCGTCGACCAGAATATGTTTCAAAAGGGAACCGATTTTCCAAAGAAGATAAAACACAACTAAAGTGTGAGCACTGCGGGATGATGAAACATACCAAGGAGCAATGCTTCAAGCTTGTCGGGTACCCCGAGTGGTGGATCGACGGGCACAAAAAGGGTAAAGCTACCGCCGCCGTGGGTAACACTAGTGCCACCATCGACGGGGACAGAAGCCATGGTGGCTTTGGAGGATTAGCAGCCGGATCTAAAATCCGATCCGTACCTCCCTCGCCTCCGACCCACAGATCCGATCCACATCACCACCATCAATACCGAACCACACCATCGCCGGATCAAGCAATCGGTCCAAGCCGTACCAGCCCTGCCGCCGTGAGCAACAGAGATGCCACTCCAAACGGCGACAAACACTTTAAATCCGGCGGAAGTGGTGCGGTGGGTGCGGCGCCGAGACCATCAAATCCACCGAAACGAGGAAACAATCCGGACTGTTACACCACCACCGCTGTGAACAACAAAGATCATTATTCCGGCTATGGGTTTCTCGGCGGATTTGAAGGCATAGAAGCGGAATCAAGAGAGGAAGAAATATCCGATGAAAATGAAGATGCAGGTAAGGGGAAGAAGGAGTTCCCGATTTTTAAACCTAAAATTGCAAAAAACAATTTTGATCCTGAAACAAAAGAAATGTCAGAAATAACCCCTGCAGTTTATTCCTTTGTTTCCTATATAGAGAAAGATTTAAAAAACTGCAGAAATGATCCGAAAAAAGGAGGAAATGCACATATAATTTTTTCTGGTGATAATATAAGAGATAAAACTTGGATACTTGACAGCGGGGCCACCGACACCATGACTTATGAAGCATCGGATCTTACTTCATTGTGTAAACCTCGAAAAGCGCTTATACAAACCGCAAATGGTGAAAAAATGGAAGTTAAACAAGGAGGAACAATTGAGTTTTCTCCTATGATAAAACTCTCTAATTGTCTCTATGTCCCATCTCTGTCTCAAAACCTGTTATCAATAAGTCATGTTACAAAAGAATTAAATTGCTCAGTTCTAATGCATCCAACCTTTTGTATCTTACAGGATATCAGGACGGGGGCGATCATTGGGCGTGGCACTGAGAAACAAGGATTGTATTATGTGGATGAGGTGACTCAAAATGGTACTGTGATGATGGCTCATGGAACCACAGAAAGAGAAGCATGGTTATGGCATAGAAGATTGGGTCATCCGTCCACGGGTTATTTACATACTCTATTTCCTAAGTTATTTCCTTCAAAAAAACTATCTTTGTGTGAAACATGTGTGTTAGCCAAAAGTCATAGAAAAACATTCAAACCAAATAACACCAGGGTTGATATTCCTTTCTCTTTGATTCATTCCGATGTATGGGGTCCATCGCCAATCATCGGAGGACAAAACTTTCGTTTCTTTGTGTTGTTTGTAGATGATTGCACTCGTATGACATGGATTTATTTCTTAAAAAATAAATCTGAAGTTCTTGATAAATTTGTTATGTTTCATACCATGATTCAAACCCAATTTCAAAAGAATATTCAGATTTTTCGATCTGACAATGGAGGAGAATTCGTTAACACCTCTATGAAACAATTTTTTCAATCAAAAGGAATAATTCATCAAACTACATGTCCACATACCCCAGAACAAAATGGTGTGGCTGAAAGAAAAAACCGTTTTTTGTTAGAAATAACGAGAGCTCTTTTAATCGAATCAAAAGTTCCAAAATTCTTTTGGCCCGAAGCCCTTGCCACAGCTACATATCTTATAAACCGACTTCCAACCCATACTCTCAAATTTAAAACTCCGCTACAAACACTATCCGAATTTGAAAAAATTCCTTCATTTCTTATGTTAGAACCAAAGATCTTTGGGTGTACTACCTTTGTTCATATACCAAAGTCTACACGAAATAAACTTGATCCATGTGCTGAGAAATGTGTGTTCGTCGGATATGGAGTGAATCAAAAAGGATACAGATGTTATAACCCCAAGACTCATCACATGTTCACCACCATGAACTGCGATTTTCTTGAAACCGAATACTATTATGCCTCCCAACATAGTGGTCAGGGGGAGAAAGAGTGTTCAGACGCACTAAGTTGGTTAAAGTATGTTCAAGAAACAACAACAGAAGAATCATCCACACAAAATACAAATCCTAACTCTAGTGTCATCCCAGATCAGTCTCCCAACCTGGCATCCGAGGTACGTAACACTCAATATCTTCATACTTCTCCTGAGCTTTCTGAACATGATGAAATTGTTACCCCTGATCATGAAACTGCCACAGCCTCAGAACAAGAAGAGTTAATACAGGAACAACCAGTACAAAGTTATATGTTACCTCCACGAACTAATAGAGGGATTCCACCAAAAAGATATTCTCCGGAGAGAGAATCTCGAGGGTCTAGATACCCTTTGGCAAATATGGCCAAAGGAAACTTGACTCAAGAAGCTAGGACATTCAATGTTGCACTATACTCTGACGAAATTCCAACCACCATGGAGCAAGCCCTGAAGACAAAGAACTGGAGAAATGCAATGGAAACTGAAATAGAAGCCTTAGTAAAAAATGACACGTGGATAAAATGTGTTATTCCGAACGAAAAAAAACCAGTAGGATGTCGATGGGTCTTTACAATAAAACATAAACCAGATGGTACTGTTGAAAGATATAAAGCAAGATTGGTAGCCAAAGGCTATACCCAAACCTACGGAATTGATTACGCTGAGACTTTTTCTCCAGTTGCAAAGATTGATACTATTAGAGTTCTTTTCTCAATAGCCGCAAATGAAGAATGGCCGCTACATCAATTTGACGTCAAAAATGCATTTCTACATGGAGAGCTAAAAGAAGTTTATATGGATGCTCCTCCTGGTTTTACGAAGAATTTTAAACCAGGTGAAGTTTGCCGGCTGAAGAAATCTCTCTATGGATTGAAGCAATCTCCTCGAGCTTGGTTTGGTAGATTTACCTTAGCAATGAAAAGATACGGTTTCAAGCAAAGCAACTCTGATCATACGTTATTCCTTAAAAGAAAAAATGAGCGTATAACATGTTTAATTATCTATGTTGATGATATGATAATTACAGGAAATGATGAAGAAGAAATGAGGAAATTAAGAAAAAACTTATTCCAAGAATTCGAGATGAAAGATCTAGGACGACTGAAGTACTTTCTTGGAATTGAAGTTTTAAGATCAACACAAGGGATTTTTATCTGCCAGAAAAAATATGTCCTAGACCTATTAGCAGAAACTGGAATGATTGATTGCAAGCCTGCAGAGACTCCCATGATAACAAACCAAAAGTTATATATTGACAGCAATGCACAATCAACAGATAAGGAAAGATACCAACAAATTGTGGGAAAATTGATATATCTCTCACATACTCGCCCAGATATTTCATATGCGGTAGGGGTAGTTAGCCAATTTATGCACCAACCGCAGGTGGCTCATATGGAGGCAGTATGGAGAATTATCAGGTATCTCAAAGGAACACTAGGACATGGAGTGTTGTTTAAAGCAAACGGGCATCTAAAAACTCAGATCTATACTGACGCAGATTGGGCCGGAGACAAAGGAAATCGAAGATCAACCTCGGGATACTTCACCTTAGTTGGAGGAAATTTAGTCACATGGAGGAGTAAGAAACAAAAGGTAGTATCCCTATCCAGTGCTGAAGCAGAATTCAGAGGAATAGCACGAGGAGTCGCAGAAGCCCTATGGATACGAAAACTTCTCACTGAAATTGGTCTCTTCCGTAAAGAAACAATTAAAATTATGTGTGATAATAAAGCTGCTATTCAGATATCAGAAAATCCTGTACAACATGACCGAACAAAACATGTGGAGGTTGACAGACATTTCATCAAAGAAAAACTGGAAGCTCGAACCATTGAACTACCGTTCGTTCAATCAAAAGACCAGATAGCCGATATTTTGACAAAAGCTGTAAATGGAAAAATTCTTAACGATTATTTGGTCAAGTTGAATTTTGGAAATCCCACTATTCAACGTGAGGGGGAGTGTTACAATAAATAGTTTATAAATGTGGGGTCAGTTTCCATCATTCCCCGTAACTTTATTCCAACATGTGCTTTCCTGTGTTTCCCATTGAATGAGTGTGGCATGTTCTTTATATCTGTAAAGGGTAAAACCCTATGTATTAAATGTAATGTTCCAGTTTGAAGAAATATACAAGAATTATGTAGAAATCTGTTTCTCTTCCATTCAACATTGTGAATTTGCTGAGAATTTTTATGGAACACCTTGTATATAATTGGAAACTCCACCTCAATAAAAAAAATTATTTGTAGAATAACCATTTTCCGATTCATACCCAAAAATCACATGAACAATTCAAAGAAACAAACGAAACTGAAGTTTTCTTTTGCTACCCATTTGAATATAAATTTTTTCTAGAAGAAGCACACCAAATTCTTGTGGTTCTTAAAATTCAAAAAATTGTTAATGCCTTAATTTTTTATCGAAAAACCCTCCATGAAATAGTAATTAATCATCACTCACTTGTAGACTTCATCCTTTTGATTAGACCTCATGAAAAACAAAGCCAAGAGCTCATAAGTCACCGGGTTTGATAAAATATTCTCCTCCCTTGTGCCTTATACCAATTTGTTGTGCTGAGTACTAGTATGTAGTTGTAAAGCAAATCAATAAGAACAACCAAATTATGGCTTTTCTAATATTTTGCTTATGTTAGTAGAAGGAGAAAAGTAGAGATTAAAGAAGTCATGTGAATGGACTAAAATTGCATTCAAGGCACTTGGCTTATTTGTTTGGGAATGTAAATTAAGAAATCACATAGTAAATTAATCATAACATCTCAAAACTAACCATCTATATACAAGCATCTCTTTTTTACTTTTTCTCCATAATAAATTAATCATAGTTCCTTGTCTAGACAATGGCACCGACTTAAAAGCTCGAAATTGCCCTACATTATTCAAATGCTCATTTTCCAACCTGAAAAAGTTCCATATACCACGACGAATGATCTCCAAACTAGCAACCACAAATATCACCGTGCTTCGGTGCAGTGCAGGAGCTTCATGGAAATCTAACACCGTTTGCATCCATGCAAGTCTCAGTATCACATTCATCACCTGCTAATTCATAAACAACCATGAATATCCAAAACTAAAGATGGTCAAAAGAACACGATTTATGGTAATAAATAATACTACCATTGCTACAAAGTAGACCGATTTATTCGATAAAATGAGTCTATCTCTTAACCAAGGGTTCTTTGAGTTCCTACAAAGAAGACCCCAGTCCTTCGTAATGTCCCAGTAAGTGTTAAAAACTGTAGCGACACCAGAACTCGATGCAGCGATGATTCTGATAGTCATTCCTCTCCTCTGAACATAAATCGTCCTTGTAATAACAGCAAGAATTGTCGATAAATACTTGAGTGCATTCATGGTTTGACCATACTCTTTCTGTTCACACACTCGTCGCACACACTAAAACACAACAACGCCATATTAAACACTGTTGTTTATAACGTATGAGTAAAGTTTGAGTTACCTGTAGGAAGCGAAACCAGTAAGGGACAACCGCGATTAATATAAAAAGAGTCTGATAGACGCCACTTTGGCTACATGTGTTTGATCTTCGCTTGAAGTCACCAAAACCGTAGTAGCATACATAGAATTCCAAAATCCTGAGTAACTGAACCTGACTGGTTAACTGATCGGCCAAGAAGAAATCAGGGAAGTTGATTGAATAAAGAGGAGCGCAAACACAGCGCCATAGACATGCAATTAGAAAGAACCGGTTTGTGCGGTAGATGATGTTGAAAGGATAGAATGTTATGGCAAGTACAACCTGCAAAACACAAGTTACAACTTTATAAAAGCTAGTGATGAGATTAGAGAAAACTAGGTATTACTACTTACAATGACCAAGCCGAGAGGGACGAGTTCTTTCAGGGCTTTGAAACTTTGAGTTCTTTCGTCCATTTCCATTTCAAGATTCGAGAGAACGGCAGAAAGAGTGAGTACCGATAGAGCGGATGTGAGAAGTAGGATTTCTTTATAACCCAATTCTGTACTTGGTTTGAACCCGAAAATGAAGGCGTAATTGACACGAAAACGTTTCCAGAAGTATATGTTTCCAGCAAACATTAACAAATGTAATACGATGTATGCGAATAAACTGTATAATGGAAATATGTTGGTCATGTATTGGTCGCGACCTTCACTATTGAGAAGTTCTCTAAAGTGTATCGTTAAGTTAAGTAGACTGTTAGTGTATTGGGTTTGGGCTTGGGTTTGGGCTTGGCCCAATGTCTGTTAGGGTTTAGCTGTATTTATATTCATGTGTTATTGTGTAATGGGGACAACGAGATCGGGAGAGACGAGGAGAGAAGAGAGTAGAAGATTGAAACCGAACGGAGCAAGAGAAAGGCACCTCCGACGACGCCAAAAGAATGTCGCCGGAGAAGCTTGTCTCTTTTCTACCGGAACATCAAGTATATGTCCCCATTAGGATTTTAACAGTAAGAAGCTTGTCTCTTTTCTACTGGAACATCAAGTTCATTTTTGGGGTTCACCGAGATGCAGTCAGATTGTTTCAACTATAGTCCATGGGTTATATTTCCTTTTCCATTTGAGATGTCTTATTTTTATTTGTTCTCATTTTGTTTTGTTTTAGTTGTTTTTCAGTTTCATCGTCCCTCCCGATAAAACTGCGGAGGGATGTTAGTGTATTGGGTTTGGGCTTGGCCCAATGTCTGTTAGGGTTTAGCTGTATTTATATTCATGTGTTATTGTGTAATGGGGACAACGAATCTTGAACATTATCATAGACTGCCGCCGCAAGTGCTATCGAACAGCCAAAGAAACAACCTGCATAGATGAGTTGTACGTTAGAAATCACTCGGTTTTGTTTTACCAAGATTCACGTTTTCTTTGGTACCAATAAAAAATGTTATTCGATGCTTGTCTCTTTTAGCTCTTGGCCGCATGTCTCTCATTCCTTGACGGCGATTCGCGTTGGCAAAGTGTTTTATAAATGCAGCTTCTACTCTCTCCATGAGCTTGACAACCTGAGAACAAGAAAAACGGCTTCTTGAATCTTGATTAATCTGAAGATTTAAAGTACAAAAATGGCTGATCTTACGCACCTCATCAGATTGGCCTAAGTAAGAATTCTCAACCATCTCTACATAAGCTTTTGATTTGTTTCTTGATGTGATCTACACCAACGACAAAAAAAGTTTAATAATTTGAGCTATCATACAAATCAAGACTATGGTCAAAATCAAGAATTCTTGACCTTATCGTACTTCTTCATGATTTTGGAGAAAGCCAATTGATTCAAGAAACTGTTGAAACAAATGAAAACACAGGTAAATCCATTTTTCAGTTTGTTGGTAAATTATCTTCTTTTATGTTAATCGAACAGAAGTGCTTAGTGCTTACGAGTAGCATTTCAGAAGCCGGAGCTTTCTATGGAACTCTACAAAAGCCTGCTTCAGTTTCGTCTGTGCATTTCTGAGTTCACGTTTGCTGAATGATAAGTCCGATTTCGAGCCATCTAAAATGTTTTTCAAGGTGGATATGGCAGATTCTGGTTTGACATTGATCTTTACGCTATTTAGAATTTCTAAAGAAACCATTTTATTTTGGTCCCTTTCTGGTTTTTCTTCACGTTCTTCATTCTCCTCTAATGGCGATGGATCTTAAAATTTCCGAAATTAGTAAGAATATATAAACAACACTTCTTTTTCACCTTGTGTTTGAGTATTTACCTGAGTTTGATAGTGTAGATGAACTGTGAAAATGAGGATCGTTGATTTTGACTCGAAGAGTAAAGGGAATCAATATTGTGTATTTTACAGAGCACGATTTACAAGAATATATAACTAAAATATTTGACCTGTTCTACCTAAACTTTAGGATACAACTTAGCAAACTAACAAAGCTAATCTAACTCCAATAAAAGAGGAACGTGGAGTTGAATACTTCAGCTTAAATGAGGCACGTGAAACCCATGTGATTTATTTGCATATTACCCCCGACAAGCGCAAGAACGGGTCGGACTTGAAGCTTGTTACGTATATCTGCAAATCGAGCTTTACCAAGCGACTTGGTAAATATGTCGGCGGTCTGATCACCGGAAGCAATGGGACTGATCTTAAGAGTGCCATCTTCAACTTGTTCTCGCACAAAGTGGAAGTCTAGAGCAATATGCTTGGACCTGGTGCTGATAACCGGATTTTTGGTCAGGAAAATAGCGCCCGCGTTGTCACAATACAGGAGAGGAGAGTGCACAATAGGAGCTCGCAAGTCGGTAAGAAGTTGTTTTAACCAGAGTAACTCAGCACTCGTGTAAGCAAGAGAGCGATATTCTGCCTCAGTGCTAGAGTGAGCAACCACACGTTGTTTGCGAGAAGTCCAGCTGATGAGATTCGAGCCGTGAAAAATTGCAAACCCATATTGCGATCGGCTGTCATCAGGATCTAAGAGCCACCCCGCATCAGAGAAGGCTAAGAGGGAGGTGGCATTGGTGGGGCGGAAATGGAGACAGTGAGTGATCGTACCGGTGAGATAACGGAGGATTCTTTTCACAGCTTGCCAATGAAGGTTGGTTGGTGCGTGCATAAACTGACATACGCGATTCACAGAATAGGCGATGTCGGGGCGGGTGATGGTGGCGTATTGAAGAGCACCCACAATTTGGCGATACAAGGTAGGATTGTCAAATGGATCACCATGACGAGACAATTTGTGAGTGGGATCAGCGGGGGTTGATATGGGTTTGGAACTTAACATGTTGCTGCGATTTAGGAGGTCTTGAATGTAGTTCTGTTGGGAGAGAGTGAGACCAGTAGATGTGCGAGTGATTTGAAGACCCAAAAAATAATGTAGTGAACCAAGATCTTTGAGAGCGAAGGTGTTGTGAAGCTTGGATATGAATTGTTGAATGATAGTTGGGCGATTTCCAGTTATAATAACATCGTCAACATACACGAGCACGTAGAGGAGGACGGGGCCGTTTTGGTGAACAAAAAGAGACGTGTCAGATTGACACGCACGGAAGCCGGCATGAACCAAGAAGTGTTTGAGCTTGGTGAACCAGGCTCGCGGAGCTTGTTTGAGACCGTAGATAGCTTTGCGTAGGCGACATACATGGTGTAGATGAGTAGGATGTTCGAAACCACGAGGTTGAGCCATGTAGACAGTCTCGGACAAGTCACCATTGAGAAAATCATTGTTGATGTCGAGTTAACGAATGCACCAACCACTTGAAAGAGCCAGAGAGATGACTAAGCGGACAGTAGTGGGTTTGATGACCGGACTAAAAGTCTCAAAGTAATCAAGCCATTCTTCTTGACTATAGCCTTGGGCAACGAGACGGGCCTTGTGACGAGCAATAGAACCATCCGAGTTGCGTTTTATCCTGTAAATCCATTTACAACCAACCAAATTAGTGTTAGCGGGTCGAGGAACGAGTGTCCAAGTGTTATTTCTCACAAGGGCATCAAATTCTGATTGCATTGCTAATTTCCACGTAGGATGTTTAAGGGCTTGAGAAAAGTTGCGATTTTCTGTGGTGGGAGTGGATGTGGAAGAAGTGTGAAAGACTTTGGGTTTGAGAGAGTCTGTTTGAGCTCGAGTGACTATAGAGTGAGTAGAGGAAGCTGCGGGACGGTAATAGGAAGGAGTGGTAGAGGACGATGGAGCGTGGGAGGGGGCTGTGGGGTTTCGTGAAGGTGGGGTGGGCGGAGGAGAGGAGGGAGGGGTGTCGGTAGAGGACGAAGTAGGGGTGAGGAGACGGCGGGAGTGAGGAGGGGGGATGCGTCGGGAGGGGTGGAGGTATCAATATAGAGGCTGTTTGGGAAAACGAATTTGAAGGTGGAGGGGTAGAGAGAGGGGGAGGAGGAGTGATAAGGAAAGACGTCTTCATTAAAGACGACATGGCGAGAGATGTATAAACGAGAGGTGGGTTTGTGATAACAAAGGTAACCCTTGTGTGAGGAGCTGTAGCCTAAAAAGATGCACGGTAGAGATCGGAAATCGAGTTTGTGATTTGTGTAGGGACGGAGAAAGGGATAGCAGAGGCATCCGAATGTTTTGAGAAAGGCATAATCAGGGATGCGGTGATAAAGTCTTTGGTAGGGAGCTTGATAGTGAAGGGTGGGGGTGATGGTTCGGTTGTGTAAAAAGGTAGCGGTATGGAAAGCATGTTCCCAATAAAGTTGGGGTAAAGAAGATTGGGATAAAAGAGAAAGACCTTTTTCCACAATGATACGGTTGCGCCTTTCGACCGCACCATTTTGCTTAGGGGTGTGGGGACATGAAAGCCGATGGGAGATGCCATTAGTATGTAAAAAGGAGGAGACATTGCGATATTCACCGCCCCAATTTGTTTGCAAGCATTTAATATCACAACCAAACTGGGTTTGAATCATTTTGCGAAATTGCACAAAAATGGAAAAAACTTGAGATTTATGAGACATGAAATATATCCAAACAAATTTAGTGCAATCATCGATAAATAAAACAAAATAACGGTTGCCATTCAAAGAAAAAACAGGAGAAGGTCCCCAAACGTCCGAATACAATAAATCAAAAGGTTTTTGTGATGAAATATGAGATGTAGAAAGATAAAATCGGTGACTTTTGCCTTGTTGACAGGAACCACAAACAGGGGCAACTTTATTTGAAGAAACTGGAAGTTGGAAAGACGAAACGAGACACCGTAGGATCGGTTCGTGAGGATGAGCAAGTCGGTTGTGCCATCCTTGAAGAGAAGTACGTACACCAGTGAGAGCAACAGTTGGTTGATGAGGTGCTGGAAAAGGCAGACGATAGAGGCCGTTACCGTTTCCGACTTGGAGCTTGTCGGTGCCGCGATAGTCTTCAGCAATGTTGAGCCGTTGCATATCTGGTGAGACATGATCAGTTGCACCGGAGTCGACATACCATGATGGATCAACAAGAGTGGACGGACTGTTGGATTGAGTCAGGTGAATCTGACGTTGCGGCGGTGGCCGGCGGGATGGATAGTCCATCTGATTTGCACGATGCCAGCTGTTGATTGCTTCGTGGCCTGGTTTGGAACAAAGCTGGCACTGTGGTCGACGACGACGCTGATCCGAAGAGCGAGATTGCAAAGCTAAATTTTGCTCCGGCTTCGTTGGAGATTGACCAAAGCGAGATGATTGTCGAGTAGCGGCAAGAGCAGCAGGAGTGGGCTTGTCGGAGACTGAGACCTGAGTAGATGCTTGAGAGAGTTCTTGTTCCAGTCTAGCTTCTTCGTGAAGGAGAAGACCAGCAAGATCATCAATGGTGACATCTTCACTTTTCATCATAAAAGCTGATTTGAAGGAACTGTAGGAGGAATCTAGACCACCAAGAACATAAGTAACCAAGTCTTCATCAGAAATTGGGTGTAAATTTTTGGCGAGGGAATCTGCAATCGACCTTTTTTTCTCGATATATTCGAGCATGGACAGTGACCCTTTTGAAAGGGTTTGGAGTTGGGTCTTCATCGTCATTCGACGTGCTCGGGTTTGTGCCTGGAATGTTTTCTCGATGGCAATCCATGCCATTTGAGCGGAGGTTGAGCGAGAGACGAGGGCTAGGGCTCTTTCTGTGAGTGTGGATTTGAGCCAAAGAAGAACAAATCGGTCTTTCTTTTTCTAGGTGACGTAGTCGGGATTTGCTTCAATGGTCACCGGTGTGTCATCGGTGCCTCCAAACATCCGGGTTTCGGAGGGTGGTTGAGGATTTAGCACATGAGATTCAAGATCGAATGTCTCGAGTGCTGATATGATAGTGGAGCGCCACAGTGAATAGTTCTCCCTGTCTAGACGAATATTAATAGAGGGAATTTGGAAATTGGGGGAGGTGGCTATTGAGTTTGCGAGAGAGAGGATCCCTGCCATTTTAGCAAGATTGTAGAAGAGATAGGTGAGGGTTTATTTGGGGAAGAGATCGATGCTCTGATACCATAAAGGGAATCAATATTGTGTATTTTACAGAGCACGATTTACAAGAATATATAACTAAAATATTTGACCAGTTCTACCTAAACTTTAGGATACAACTTAGCAAACTAACAAAGTTAATCTAACTCCAATAAAAGAGGAACGTGGAGTTGAATACTTCAGCTTAAATGAGGCACGTGAAACCCACGTGATTTATTTGCGTATTAAAGAGCAACAAGCGCGTCCATTTGTTTGTTCAATTCCTCAGCCTCCATCCCCACCTCCTCCACCTTGTCTCTGTAGAAAATGTTCACCTTGTCAAATTCACCATCAAGTCTTCTTAAGAATGCAAGTTCATTCTCTCCCCCTTCGTCCAATGACCGGAGAGACAGAGTTTGGTGACTCTGGCACTTCGCCGGTTGTTCTTCCAGCGGCGTTTCACTGGCAACAATTGCGTCGTCCACATTGTCATAGTTGCCACGTCGATTATTCGTCAGTCCACTAAAAGCTCTGTAAAAAGATCCTCTCTTCAAGAAGTTCCTTTTTGGTGATGAGGAATGCAGTGGATGTGACTGGTTCTGCTTCCGTCGCCTGAAAATGAAGATTCTTTTCAAGATTGTCTTGAGGTCATTGTAGTTCATGTAAGCTTCCTCCCATTCCGGCACCGTCGTCTGAGAAGTAAATTCTTTTCCGAATTTCATTTCCGAGATTTTTTTCTTAATTCAAATCAAAGGAGCCAAGAATAAATTCGGGTTTTTTTTAAAACACCGAGATTTAGGCCGGCAGCCGTTCTTGGTTTATTGAGGTTGGGTTCTCCGGTGAGTATTTAGTGTAGGAGTCATGGAAAATGTTGTATATCCAAAACATAAAAAGACGGACTCAGTCTTATTCCGTTCAAAGCCTACGCCTATCATGTCTCTTTCTCCCCTCTCATGTGCAGTTGTATACTATCCATTACATACAAGGGTCCGACTATTCTCCCCTTATATGAACAAACAAAATATCAGATTTAAACTCATTTGACAGTAATAAACTAATAATTTCAATTTTCAGCGAGCCTTCACCACACCTCAAAATTGTAACCTTCATATCACGTGGTTTGTTCCAAACACGCAGCTACAAAATTTGAGACTTTATGATAATGGTTGGGTCATCTACTCATCTAGATCACTCTGCACCGGACCCAAATGCTCAATCATTTGAAAGACATTTCCTTTTATTATGTTAGCTTTTTCTAATTTTTATTTGATATAAATTATATTTGTAACTTCAAAAATACAAAGAATTTGGTAGTCGTGGAAGTTGATATTAGCATTTCCACCATTCTATCATTTTCAAAAGACCTTTCCTCCAATTTATTTTTTCAAACATTTGAAAGAGCTGTCCACCAATTTATCTTTTCTAAGAACATGCCATACTGTTAGGATCGGAAAATTCTTCTATTCAACACTAGAACAGAATTACAATAGGAGGAGCAACTCTCACACTCGACTATTACAAAAAACCAACCCTTTCTCTAACACTTACATTCTAAGTGTTTCTCTCTAACTCTATATGTTTGTGGTGTGTTTTGGGATGTCTAAGAACTGAAACTTAAGCCTCTATTTATAGCTAAACTAGCCACTAAATCTATAGTATATGAACACATTGAATATTAGAAGGAAAGATCAAAGTTTGCCACCTTATTTAATAAGGATGGCTTCTAGATGGAGGGCTTCTAGATGGAGGCTGGAAATCAACAAATCTCCCCCTCCAGCCTCTGTTGAACAATCCTTAGCCCAACTATGTCAGCACATAGTTTGTGTTTGTCTTGTGTCACCACCTTGGTCAACATGTCTGCAGGATTGTCATTTGTGTTGATCTTTGACAACTTCAATTCTCCTCTCTCGATTGCTTCTCTAAGCCAATGATAACGGATATCGATATGCTTAGTGCGGGAATGGTACATCGAATTCTTGCTCAGGTCCATAGCACTCTGACTGTCGCAATGAATGATGTATTCTGCTTGTGGAAACCCCAATTCTTGCTCCTTCCCAGCTTCAACAGCAGCAATGTACTCGGCTTCTGTTGTTGACAGTGCTACACACTTCTGTAACTTGGATTGCCATGAGATAGCTCCCCCTGCCAAAGTAAAAACATAACTTGATGTAGATTTCCTATTATCAATATCTCCTGCCATATCGGCATCTGTATAACCTTTCACGATTGGCTTTGCTCCCCCGTAGCATAAACATAATTTTGAACTACCCTTCAGGTATCGCAGTATCCACTTGACTGCTTCCCAATGTTGCTTTCCTGGATTTGCTAGATATCTACTCACAACACCAACAGCATGAGCAATATCTGGTCTTGTGCATACCATTGCATACATAAGACTTCCTACGGCTGAGGAATAAGGGATTGTCTTCATCTCTTCTTTCTCTTTATCAGAAGAAGGAGAATTTTTCTTACTTAACTTGAAGTGATTTGCCAACGGAGTGCCAACAGGCTTGGCGTTTTCCATGTTGAACCTTTTGATCACACGTTCAACATACTCCTCCTGTGACAAGAACAATTTTCTTGATTCTCTATCACGGATAATTTTCATGCCCAATATCTGTTGAGCTGGGCCTAAGTCCTTCATATCAAAGAACTTAGACAAATCTTTCTTCAAGTTGTTGATCATGGTTGCATCTTGACCGACTATTAGCATATCATCCACATAGAGCAAAAGGATGACAAATTTCCCATCTGGAAACTTCTTCAAGTACACGCAGTGGTCTGCAATAGTTCTTTTGTACTCGTGACTTGCCATGAACGAGTCAAACTTCTTGTACCACTGTCTTGGGGCTTGCTTAAGACCATAAAGGCTCTTCTTCAGCTTGCAGACGAGATGTTCTTTCTTTGGGATTTTAAACCCATCGGGCTGCTCCATGTATATTTCTTCATCCAAATCACCATGGAGAAAAGCTGTTTTTACATCCATCTGCTCAAGTTCAAGATCTAGACTGGCTACCAATCCGAGCACGACTCGAATCGACATCATCTTCACAACCGGCGAAAAAATCTCATCAAAGTCAATTCCCTCCTTTTGTTGGAATCCTTTGACAACGAGTCTTTCCTTGTACTTCACAATGTTTCCTTTGCCATCTTTCTTCAACTTGAAAACCCACTTGTTTTTCAAGGCTTTCTTTCCTTTAGGAAGTTTCACCAACTCATATGTTTGATTCTTTTGCAAAGAATTCATTTCTTCTTCCATGGCTTTCTGCCAATTGGCTTTGTTAATATGAGATTGAGCTTCCTGAAAGCTCTCTGGCTCCCCTTCGCTGGTAAGAAGGATGTAGTTCGAAGTTGGGTATCTTGAGGAAGGAACACGAACTCGATCAGATCGTCGAACTTGAGTTTCTTCATTAGAAACATCTGGAAATGACTCTGAATTATCAAGAGGTGGAAGCTCCCCCTGCTCAACACCTCCTTGATCTGCATCATCAACTTCATTATTCTGTTCATCGGTTGGAACATCATCTTTTGTTTCAGATATCATTTCTGGAACTTTGAAGCTTTGTTGCTCGTTAATTGATGCCTTGAAATCATAATACTGGTCTTCATAGAAAACAACATCTCTGCTTCGAATAACCTTCTTTAGTTCTGGGTCCCATAGCCTGTACCCGAACTCTTCATCTCCATATCCAATAAAGATGCATGGAGTGGATTTGAGGTCCAACTTCTTCCGCAATTGACTTGACACATGTGCAAACGCCTTGCACCCAAATACTCTCAAGTGAGAATATGTTATGTCTTTACCTGTCCATATCTTTTCTGGAACTTCAAAATTCAATGGAACTGAAGGTGACCTATTTATAAGGTAAGAAGCTGTCAATACAGCTTCACCCCAGAATGGCTTTGGTAGTTTAGCCGCACTGATCATACATCGGACCTTCTCAACAATGGTACGATTCATTCGTTCTGCTACACCGTTATGTTGTGGGGTACGTGGGACAGTCTTTTCATGCCTGATACCATATTTTGTGCAATATGTGGAGAACTCACGAGAATAGTACTCACCTCCATTATCTGATCTGAGACATTTCAACTGCTTGCCAGTTTGTCTTTCCACCATTACATGAAAAGCTTTAAAAGGATCAAATACTTGATCCTTCGACCTGAGACAATAAACCCATACTTTTCGTGATGCATCGTCGATGAATGTCACAAAATACTTGTTTCCACCAAGGGATTCTACTTCAATGGGTCCACATACGTCGGAGTGGACAAGGCTCAACAACTCAGAACGCTTATTTCTTGTGGAGCTAAAGGAAACTCTGTGTTGTTTCCCAAATAAGCAGTATTCACAAGGATCCAGGGCAACATCTTTTTCCATGGAAATGGAATTCTTCTTTTCAAGAGTTGTTAACCCTTTCACAGTCATGTGGCCTAGTCTTCTATGCCACAGATTTGGTGATGTCTCTTCTTCTACTGCATTGAGACTTGGTTGAATCAACTTTGCATATGACTTATAAATAGTACCACAAAGCTTTCCCCTTGCAATGACCATAATGCCTTTTAACAACTTCCAGTTGCCATTTCTGAAGTGGTTGTCATAGCCCTGAAGGTCAAGAGCTCCAATTGAGATAAGATTCATTCTTAGCTCCGGAACATGTCGAACATCTTTCACCACCAATGTACAGTCTTTATATGTACATCACCGACACCAACAATGTTAGAGGAACTGGTGTTTCCCATTCTTACGGTACCATGGTTTACGGATTTATATGTTGCAAATAAATCCCGGTCCGGAGTGGAATGATATGATGCAGCGGTATCAATCACCCACTCGTCATCACGAGCGCCTACATGTAGGCATGCATCCTCCTCGCATGCAACAAGGGCAATGTCTTGTGAAATGTTGACCATGGTCTCACCATCCTCCTTGCTTGAACCAGTACTCGTTTCAGCCTGTTCTCGTAGAAACTTTCGACAATCGCTCTTTTTGTGGCCATAATGATTGCAGTAGTTGCAGTGGCCTTCAAACCATGTACTTGAAGACTTTCCCCTTTCTTTTGATCTTCCTCTAACTTGAGATCTTCCTCTACTTTGACCACGTCTGCCTCTACCTCGACCTCTTCCTCTGCCACCAGTTCTACCTCCGCCTCTTTCTTTGTTTTCTGTTACGAAGGCAAATGACTGGTTTGTACCAGCTTCTTTTCTTCTGGCTTCCTCGTTCATGAGAGCATCCGTGACCATCTCCATTGTCACTTTGCCACCGGGGGCAGAATTGCTGAGAGTAACAACAAGTGTTTCCCAATGATCAGGTAGAGAACTTAGCAACAATATTGCATGCTCCTCATCTTTGAGAACCCATTCAGCGGAACTGAGCTGATTTACAAGATCTTGGAACTGACTCGTATGCTCGGCTATGGATGTACCATTTCGTAACTTGTGGTTTACCAGGCGCCTCATTAGTAGGGTCTTGTTGCGTGCCGTCTTTGCTTGATACATACTCTCAAGCTTTTCCCAGAGTTTGTATGCGTCTGTTTCTTGAGAAACATGATGAAAAACACTGTGGTCAATCCATTGTCGAATTTGTGCCACAGTTTTCTTATTCATTCTCGTCCAGACGTCGACTGTTGTCTTTTCAGGTTTTACGCCCTTGGTTTCTAAAGGTTCTGCTAGATCCTTTAGATTCAACAAATCTTCCATCCTCGGCTTCCACATATTATAATTTGTGGGCGTAAGTCGGACCATTATATCCGAACTTGTAGATTCCATGAGAAAGACTTCGTAGTTTGCGTTTTGTGAAATTTTGGGATGGAATTAGGCAAAACCGAGATCACGGTTATTTCCGAAAGGGTCGAAATAGGTGGGATATATTTTTTCAGACTAAAATGAACTTCTGAAAAAATTATGGGCCAATTTGAAATGTTTAAGAAGTATAGGGACCAATCTGTAATTTGTGGAATTACAGGGACCAAACTAGAAGGTTTTGAAACATAGGGACCCTTCTGAAACTTTTTAGAAGTATAATGACCAAAATTGTAACTTTCAGAAAAAAAACTGGGACCAAAACGGAGTTTTATAGAATTAGAGGGACCTGTTTGCAACTTTCTGGAATTTCAGGGGGACAAAATGCAGTTTTCTGAAACTTGCTACAGTGTTGCTACAGTGTCGCAACAGTATCGTCTTCTCCGATCGTCTTCTCCGGCGAGTTTTCCGGCGAACTAGTTTTTCCGGCCACTATTCCGGCAAACCTTTGACCGGACTTTTGGAGGTCTTCCGGTGGTTGAAAAATTGCGAAAAATATATATTCGGAATCGTGGGAATGAGTACTTTACAATGGTGTGCCCGGAAATCGATTTTGAGGAAAAAAAATTTCGACCAAAAAACGATCGGTACCGAAACGAGGCTCTGATACCACTTGTTAGGATCGGAAAATTCTTCTATTCAACACTAGAACAGAATTACAATAGGAGGAGCAACTCTCACACTCGACTATTACAAAAAACCAACCCTTTCTCAAACACTTACATTCTAAGTGTTTCTCTCTAACTCTATATGTTTGTGGTGTGTTTTGGGATGTCTAAGAACTGAAACTTAAGCCACTATTTATAGCTAAACTAGCCACTAAATCTATAGTATATGAACATATTGAATATTAGAAGGAAAGATCAAAGTTTGTCACCTTATTTAATAAGGATGGCTTCTAGATGGAGGGCTTCTAGATGGAGACTGAAAATCAACACATACCTCTTTAAAAATTTACTTATGTTATTATTTCAACAAATAAAAGCATTACAATATGCATATAACCTTCTTGTGGTTTTATGAGCTGTAAATCAAGGAAAAACGGAAGGATTGACATCCTTTGGTCCCGAATAGATCAACCTTTTGTGTGGTGTATACACATTTAAAATTGAGTGTTGGTTGATAATTGTACTTCACAAACATTGTTCGTTGTTGTGGACGTTGATCTTGCGAGATTGACAATAACTTTTCACATGTGTCATCTTATTAACTTATTTATTTATATCAAAAAGTTGTTGGATGTTCGAGATAGTTTAAACCAACATACAAAAATCTAAAACCAAAACAAAATTTCAAATTTTCAAAACCAAAAGTAAAGGAAACCAAAAATCAATGTGATGGATACTAAAAACGAAAACTTAAAACAGAAAATTGATATTTTTAGAGATAGAAATTGACTTTTTTTTTGGATTTGATTTGAAATACTTAACTCAAGCGAACTTGAGTAAAATAAAGATACGATTAAGGGAAATTACCAAAAAGGAAAAACTCTTAGGGCATGTTCGGCAAAATTAGCTGGTAGTGGTTAGCTGTAAGCGGTTAGCTGGTAGCGGTTAGCAGTTAGCTGGTAGCTGTGACTTTTATTTCTACAGAAATGTTAGGCAAAAGCAGCTGTTAGCGTTTAGAAGTATAAAATAACATAAAAATCAAAAGCCAAACGCTAAACGCTAAACGCTCTCAAAAGCTACATGAAATAGCTTTTGATTATGAGTGTTTTGTTAAAAGTAAAAGCTAAAAGCTATTGCTGTCGAACGAGGTTTTTTCATTTTTTTCGAGCGTTTTCCTAAAAGCTAAACGTTAAACACTCCCAAAAGCTCTCAAACGCTGCGTGCCGAACACGCCCTTAACCAATTGGGTGTAATGAGCTGATGCCAAACAAGCCTTTAAAAAACCTTTTCACTTTAACAAAACCACATTTTCAAATTGCTTATCCAAATGAGGGTTGAAAAGATCATTATTACGATCTTATTATAATAGGTGGTAGGGATGAACAAAAACCGAACAAAATCCTAAAAAAACTTAAAAACCCGCATAAATCGAAACCGATGCAAAAGCTGACGGTGCAGTTTATTGTTTTGAAAAAACCGCATGAACTTGGTTCGGCACGGTTTTGGCATAGAAATCGAACCTATAAGACCTAACCGCACAACATTAATTCTCTATATAATATTTTGTAATTTAGTTATTAATAACTATTAAATAGGGGTGAGCAAAACCGAACTCGGAAACCGAGAAACCGACAAAACCGAAACCTAAAAACCGAAACCAAAACAAAAACCGACGGTTTAGATTTGAAATTTTAAAAACCGAAAATTTCGGTATGGGTTCGGTTTCACCCCCCAAAACCGACCCACTAAAACTGAAACCGACAAAATCCCTAAAACCGATCCAAACCCAAAAATATTTAATATATTATTAATATTTGATATATATTATAGTATGTTAGGGTGTTGATTACTTCAAGTTAATGACACTTGTAAGATGCATCAGCAATATAGATTGACATGTTTTTATTTATTTTCCCATATCTTTTACCGAGTTTCTAATAACCGCTAGAATATGCACTTGAATACGTCAAATGTTATATCAGTACATTATTTATTATATTGTTAAGTATATAAAAAAGTATCAAATTGTTATTCCATGTAAATGATGACTAAAAATAATTGGTAGAATGTGTTTATTATTTTTATAATTTTTTTTAATAATTGTTGGAAATTGGGTTCCAACCCAAAACCCACGGGTTGAAACGCAAAACCTACGAACCTATGGGTTGAAACCGAAACCGACCCAAAACCGACTTTAGAAACCGAAACCGGACCCGCTTAGAAACCAAAACCGACCCGCTTAGAAACAGAGTCGCATACCGATAGTTAAGGTCCGTTGGAGTGCCAAGCGTGGACCAGAATTTACTTGGGAGCGTGAAGACCAGATGAAACAGAAGTATCCACATCTCTTCCCAAACCCTTGAGGATCCACTCAAGAGCTAAATTTCGGGACGAAATTATTTCTAACGGGTAGATGATGTGACAATTGTAAATTTTGGTCAACAAAAGTCAACTGGAGTCAAACGAAGCATACGTTAATTTATATGTTGAAAAGTTATTTTTCATAACTTTTGCGATAAATTATTAATATTATAGTATTACGTATGCTAAATCAAAACAATTATCGATTAAAAGTCGAAAATACGGACAGCAAACTACTGTAGCGTAAAAATTCGATAATCGTACAATTATTATTTTGAGAATAATAATATTCATAAAACGACCTACTCGTAAATACGAACCGGTGGATATATAGAACGTCGAAAACAGAGTTCGTATGTGAAAGTTACAACGATTAAACCGCTGTGAACGGATAAATGTACACAGGGTTTGGACTCACAATACAAAATGTGATGCCTTAAACATCAAATATGAAATAACAATTCATATGATAAGTAACGTAATAATATCTAGTATTTAATTTCAAAGCTAAATACAGTTTCCGGTAAAACGTCAAAAATCGCGAAATCGGAAGAATACTGCGCTTAAACGCGTATTTCGACATCCGACGAGTTATAATTCAATCAAAATAGATGATTGACAATGTTTTTATACAAAATAATTATTTAGATTTTCGTTTCGTCAAAAATGCATAAAATTTCACTAAAACGGCTTACTATTTTATAAAAATAACTTATTTTATATAAGTAGAATGCTATTTTTATAAAACTAACCCACCCCATCCCACCCCCTACCCCCCCCCCCCCCCCATCGGCTGGAACAAGTGCCCCAACATGATCTTGGTGTTACTATTCAAAATCTAGGCATGATGAAGCTAGGATTAAAATAATGCACAAAAATCAAACTTAGATATTAAACCATGATATGCTTCATTTGAGACACAAACTAGCACACTTCTCTCTTGCATCTCTCTCTCCCTTCTCTCGCCTCTCTCCCTCCACCATCTCCCCTCCAACCCGCCACCACCCTACACCACCATAAACCACCGCCGGCCACCCTCATCACCCACCATTTTTAGTGCAAAACACTCCAAGCTTGGTAAGTTAGTTTCTCTTGTGATTCTAATCTATATTACACAAGTTTTACACCATTTACACACACTAACATTCATGAAAAACCTTTGGGTAATAGCATTGTCCAAGGGTTCTCCGAGCTCCAAGGCTTGGATCTTCAATCCTACCACCGATCTTCCAAGAAATACTTAGTTTTTAAGCCAAGCACGCTACAAGGGTGAGTTCATACCCCTCATTTTCATCTTTTCAAACCTTTTTGGGGAAGAATACAAGTTTAAATGCTATTAATGTTGTTTTATTCAAGCTTACATGTGTTTAAATGCTATAAATGATGTTTTACACAAATTTATAAAACTAATTGTTGTGTAAAAGTGTTTTTGACATGAAATATGGTTAGATCTATGTATTGTAAACATATTTATATATTAGTTTGTGTAAAAGTTTCCAAACTATAAATAAAGTGTGTAAAAATGCTAGATCTTGGATAAAAGGTTATAAAAAAAACTAGAAAATGTGTAAAGATGATTTTGACATAAAATATGAATAGATCCATGTATCATGAACACTTTGACATATTAAGTTGTGTAAAAGTTACAAAACTACAAATAAAGTGTACAAAATTACTAGATCTTAGATAAAATCGTTATAAAAACGAAAACTAGTAAAAACTACGTTTTTATAAATAAAAGCACTATTATCTAGCAAAAATGGTTATAACCAAGTTATTACACCATTTTTGTGAGAATTACCTCAAAAGATGATATTTATAATCTTTTGAATAAGTTACGACGTTATTATCCACAAAAATATGATTATTACGACGAAATACTAAAAATAGACTATTATTTGAATAGTTTATGAACACAATGTTATTATGACGTTTGAACCTGACAAAAATAATTATATAAAATTATATAATTATTAAACAATACTATATTATCATGGGAAAAATGATAATGGATGATTTCAAGAGTTTCTATATACAAATTTTACGTAAACAAGTTGATTAGAATACATACATTTTTGTGAGATGAATCTTCACAGTACTTTTATAAGTACCTACTATAAGTCCTAAACTTTTATAACCAGAGTCTCGGTAAGATAGCACGATATTTGAGTATAGATCTATACGGGGCTTGACAACCCCGCACCTGAGCTGCTAGCTACAGCTTGACCGGCAGGTCTGAGGTGTCCAAATGTCTAACATTCTGACGCCTGAAGAACGTCGCAGCAGGCCAACTAGTCACAGTATGGTTATAGGGTATCTCACATGGGAAAATAATCAACTTAATAATTTTTATAAATTGTTTACGTGGAAATACAAATTTCTAAGGAAATTACACTACAATTTTACATATTACATTTTAGTCTTTGGGATATAAAGACTTGTTCATTTTTATGAGAAAATATTGGATTTTCTTGGTTTTCAACACTATCGCTTACAAACAAAGGACATTTTACGCAAAAATCTTATGAACTCACCAACTTAATTGTTGACACTTTTTCAACTACTTGTATTCTCAGGAAATTGATAAGGTAATGCAAGCGCTACAAGATGGGACGTTACGACGTCATTTTTGTCTATTTTTGATATCATTTCAATTGTAATTGAAACATGAAACAAGTAAACTTTGTAACATTTGCAATTGATTAAATGATGGTTGTGTGCTTGGAATTCACTATTGTTCAACTATGTTATGATATTGTTCATGAAGTCATCCACCCTCGAACGATTCCGCCATTACGGTTTGGGGGTGTGACAGATTGGTATCAGAGCATTGTTTATAGTGAACTAAGTATATCAATCCATTTAAAGATATACAACTATAAATACAATGGGACTAAAACTCTCAAAAACATTTTTCGTACAAGTATACTTTTAAAATTACAATGATAATTTTTATAAAAGTATAAGTACATACATACATACTAGAATGATATCATAACGAAAACATACAAAAGTGGTAGGATGAGTTGAACACTACGGATAGGCCTAAGTGTTTTGATAATTATATCTTGGATGAATAGAGCCTGATCAACTGTATTGGTCCAAGATATGATTAACGTATACTTAAGAATAGTCGTGGTGAACAACAAGTCCGAACGCTTACCAATAACCAAATAACTAAACATAAAAATTAAAATACTATAGGAGTATTTTACGACGCTATATAACTAAACATAGAGTTAAAATACTACAGGAGTATTTTATGAATACTACGAAGTGGTACACTTAGAATTTTCTCTTACATACCTCTCATACCCCTTAGAAATCACCTTACTTATAACAACTTCTAAAGACTTACCAAGAACCGGGTACAAAGAAAAACACTAGAACAAAACATAAAACAAAAATACTATACGAGTATTTTGTGATACTATAGAACCATACATCTAGACTCTTTATGCACCTATTATACCCCTATCACTACATAGTCGACATAAACGTATAATAGAAACGCCGTACCTTGATAACCCTTACCAAGAACTAACCAACGTCAAATCTTAAATCCTTGTGGCAGAAATATGCCACCCCGTCGAAGAAACGCTAGGCGCGCACCGATCGCAACTCCCGAGCCACCCATGATGGACTCAGCCACTTTCCAAGCCGCTGTTACTGCTGCGGTAGCAGCTGCTATCGCTCAGATAAACTCGAATGGGACGAATGGAAACGGAAGCAGAAATGGCACCAATGACTCCACAAATGGAGAAACATCAAACCAATCGCGAGTATGTACGTACAAGGACTTCGCGAATTGCAAACCAGTGACTTTCCATGGTACCGGTGGTGTCCTTGCTCTCACGAGATGGATTGAGGAAACAGAATCAATCTTTGATATCTCCGCCTGCCCCGAGGAATTTAAAGTCAAATTCGCCGCTTGTACCTTTGCTGAGACGGCCATGTCTTGGTGGAAGGGCCATGTAAAGGCTCTGACACTTCCTGTGGCCAACTCAATGAGTTGGGAGGAACTGAAGAACATGCTGATGAAAGAGTACTGTCCCAGAGGGGAGATCCAAAAACTAGAACAAGAGCTGTGGAACCTTACCATGAAAGGTTCAGATCTGACCACCTACACGAACCGATTCAACGATTTGGCAACCCTCTGCCCTACTATGGTCACACCAGAATCTGTGAAAGTGGAACGTTATATCTGGGGGCTATCTCCTCTGATTCAGGGGAATGTAGAAGCGGCAAGCCCCGCCACTTTCGACAGTGCTAAGCGACTGGCCCAACAATTAGTCGACCATGGGGTTCGCCAGGGCACCATGACCTCTAAAACTGATCAACCAAGGGAGAAGGACCACAAAAGAAAACCCTGGAATAGGGGGAGAAATCAGCCTAACCAAGAAAATGTCAAGAGACAACAGATTGTGGCAGTCCGTGCAGCCACTGTCCCGACTACCCCAACAGCAACCAAACAGTATAATGGAACACTACCCAAGTGCAACAAGTGTAATTTCCAACATACCGGAGCCTGTAGAGAAATGCACTGCTCGAACTGTAACAAGAAGGGTCATACCGCCCGTTTCTGCAGGGCACCAGTTCCACAAACCACCCAAGCCTCTAATGCTGGGGTGAGTCAAGCTTGCTATGGTTGTGGTGAGATGGGGCATTTTAAGCGTGATTGCCCGAAGTCAAAGAACGTTGGGAGAAATGGAAGAGTCCTAGCTATGGGACGCGCGGAAGCGGTAGAGGATCCTACCGTGGTTACCGGTACGTTCCTCGTCAATAATTCATATGCTTGTATACTATTCGATAGCGGTGCGGAGAGGAGTTTCGTAAGCCACGAGTTTAAATACTTACTAAAACAAAAACCTCAACCACTCAATGAAACATTTACAGTAGAAATGGCTAATGGCAAAACAGAAAGCACAAACGACATATACATAGGCTGCACACTTACCCTGGATGATCACTCCTTTCAAATCGATTTAATGCCTGTTAAAATAGGAAGCTTTGACGTGATTGTTGGTATGGACTGGCTAATCCCCCACCATGCCGACATCATGTGTTACGAACGAGGAATCCGACTTCATCTGCCAGATGACAAGACCCTTGTTGTCTACGGCGATAAACCGAGTACCAGTCTCCGAATCGTGTCTTGCATCAAAGCTCGAAAATACCTACAGAAAAGATACCATGCCTTCCTAGCCCACGTTGTTGACGAGAAGAAAGAAGTAAAGAACATCAAAGAGATCCCCGAAGTCTGCGACTTTCCCGATGTATTCCCAGAAGACCTTCCAGGAGTACCACCCGCACGACAAGTCGAGTTCAGAATCGATTTGATCCCAGGAGCCACCCCGGTAGCAAAAGCGCCATACCGATTAGCCCCGGCAGAAATGCAATAATTATCCAGCCAACTAAATAAACTGCTAAGTAAAGGGTTCATCAGGCCGAGCTTCTCACCTTGGGGAGCGCCGGTCTTGTTCGTGAAGAAGAAGGATGGATCATTCTGTATGTGCATTGACTATCGGGAGTTGAACAAGCTCACCATTAAGAAACGATACCCGCTACCCCGAATTGACGACCTGTTCGATCAACTCCAAGGATCGAGTTATTTCTCAAAAATCGATCTGAGGTCGGAATATCACCAACTCAAGGTTCAAGAAGAAGATGTTCCCAAAACGGCATTCAGAACTCGCTACGGCCATTATGAATTCGTTGTAATGCCCTTCGGATTGACCAATGCGCCCGCAGTGTTCATGGATCTGATGAACCGTGTATGCCGACCTTACCTAGATAAATTCGTGATAGTGTTCATCGACGACATACTTATCTATTCACGAAGTAAGGAGGAACACATTCAACACTTACGACAAGTTTTGGAGACATTAAGAGCAGAGAAGCTGTATGCGAAATTTTCGAAATGCGAATTTTGGCTTCGAAAAGTGGACTTTCTAGGCCACGTAGTCATCAAAGAAGGGATACATGTGGATCCCTCCAAAATCAAAGCCATCAAAAACTGGGAAGCACCAAGAACTCCGACAGAAATCCGTCAGTTTTTGGGCCTTGCTGGCTATTACCGAAGATTCATACAGAATTTCTCCAAAATTGCAAAGCCACTTACTACCCTGACACAGAAGGGTGTGACATTCAAGTGGGGAGATAAACAAGACGCCGCCTTCCAGACCTTAAAGAAAGCCTTGTGCAGCGCTCCTATTCTGTCCCTTCCAGAAGGTTCATAAGACTTTGTAGTCTATTGCGATGCATCGAACCAGGGTCTGGGCTGTGTACTCATGCAGAGAGGAAAAGTCATTGCCTACGCTTCAAGACAACTTAAGACTCATGAGGTCAACTACACTACACATGACCTCGAGTTGGGAGCAGTAGTGTTCGCATTGAAGATCTGGAGACACTACCTGTACGGCACAGAGTGTACGGTATTCACCGACCATAAGAGTCTCCAGCATATCCTCAACCAAAAAGAACTCAATATGAGACAACGACGATGGGTAGAGCTACTAAGTGATTATTAATGCGAAATTCGTTATCACCCAGGAAAGGCCAACGTGGTGGCAGATGCCCTTAGTCGGAAAGGGTACTCGGGCCGCCGAGTAAAGTCTCTGTCGATAACAATCCATTCCCATTTGTCCACTCAGATCAAGGAGGCGCAACTAGAAGCCTTAAAACCAGAGAATGTCGCGAATGAATCCTTGCGAGGGATGGATAAAAACCTCGAAGTTAAGGAAGACGGAGCTCGTTACCTCATGAACCGAATTTGGACTTCGAAGTTCGGCGGATACAGAGACATTGTTATGAATGAGGCTCACAAGACTAGATACTCCATTCACCCTGGGTCCGACAAGATGTACCTAGACCTCAATAAACTATATTGGTGGCCAAACATGAAGGCAGAAATTGCTACTTACGTGGGCAAGTGCCTGACTTGCGCCAAGGTTAAAGTAGAATATCAAAAGCCCTCGGGTCTACTACAACAACCAGAAATACCCGAGTGGAAGTGGGAGCGAATAACCATGGACTTCATAACCAAATTACCAAAGACAACTGGTGGGTTAGACACCATTTGGGTAATCGTCGATAGGTTAACCAAATCCGCTCACTTCCTGCCAATCAAAGAGACCGACAAAATGGAGAAACTTACCAGGACGTACATCAAGGAAATAGTACGATTGCATGGTACGCCAATTTCTATTATCTCAGATAGAGATAGTCGATTCACTTCACGATTTTGGCAATCATTGCAAAAAGCCTTGGGAACCAGACTTGACATGAGTACAGCGTACCATCCACAGACGGACGGGCAAAGTGAAAGAACCATCCAAACGCTGGAAGACATGTTGAGAGCTTGTGTGATAGACTTCGGTAAGGCGTGGGACACCCACTTACCGCTCATTGAGTTTTCATACAACAACAGCTACCACACTAGCATCAAAGTTGCTCCATTCGAAGCTTTATACGGACGCAAGTGTAGATCCCCTCTGTGCTGGGCTGAAGTGGGTGATACTCAACTAGCCTGAGGTCAAGTACCTAACAGCACTCTCACTGGTCCGGAGATCATACGAGAGACAACGGAGAAAATCGTTCAGATCCGTGAACGATTGAAAGCATCGCGCGACCGACAAAAGAGCTATGCAGATAAGCGACGCAAGCCTTTGGAATTCCAAGTTGGTGACCGAGTGTTGTTGAAGTTCTCGCCATGGAAAGGAATGATACGCTTTGGAAAGCGTGAGAAGCTGAACCCCAGATACATTGGGCCCTTCGAGATCCTTGCTAGGATCGGCCCAGTAGCCTACAAACTTCAACTACCGCAGGAGCTCAGCAATGTCCATCCCACCTTTCACGTATCCAACTTAAAGAAATGCCTGTCCGATGAAACCCTTGTCATTCCGCTCGACGAGATCGAGGTGAACGAGAACCTTCATTTTGTGGAAGAACCCGTAGAGATCATGGACAGAGAGATCAAGATGACGAAACAGAGTCGCATACCGATAGTTAAGGTCCGTTGGAGTGCCAAGCGTGGACCAGAATTTACTTGGGAGCGTGAAGACCAGATGAAACAGAAGTATCCACATCTCTTCCCAAACCCTTGAGGATCCACTCAAGAGCTAAATTTCGGGACGAAATTCTCTCTAACGGGTAGATGATGTGACAATTGTAAATTTTGGTCAACAAAAGTCAACTGGAGTCAAACGAAGCATACGTTAATTTATATGTTGAAAAGTTATTTTTCATAACTTTTGCGATAAATTATTAATATTATAGTATTACGTATGCTAAATCAAAACAATTATCGGTTAAAAGTCGAAAATACGGACAACAAACTACTGTAGCGTAAAAATTCGATAATCATACAATTATTATTTTGAGAATAATAATATTCATAAAACGACCTACTCGTAAATACGAACCGGTGGATATATAGAACGTCGAAAACAGAGTTCGTATGTGAAAGTTACAACGATTAAACCGCTGTGAACGGATAAATGTACACAGGGTTTGGACTCACAATACAAAATGTGATGCCTTAAACATCAAATATGAAATAGCAATTCATATGATAAGTAACGTAATAATATCTAGTATTTAATTTCAAAGCTAAATACAGTTTCCGGTAAAACGTCAAAAATCGCGAAGTCGGAAGAATACTGCGCTTAAACGCGTATTTCGACATCCGACGAGTTATAATTCAATCAAAATAGATGATTGACAATGTTTTTATACAAAATAATTATTTAGAACTTCGTTTCGTCAAAAACGCATAAAATTTCACTAAAACGGCTTACTATTTTATAAAAATAACTTATTTTATATAAGTAGAATGCTATTTTTATAAACTAACCCACCCCACCCCACCCCCTACCCCCCCCCCCCCCATCGGCTGGAACAAGTGCCCCAACATGATCTTGGTGTTACTATTCAAAATCTAGGCATGATGAAGCTAGGATTAAAATAATGCACAAAAATCAAACTTAGATATTAAACCATGATATGCTTCATTTGAGACACAAACTAGCACACTTCTCTCTTGCATCTCTCTCTCCCTTCTCTCGCCTCTCTCCCTCCACCATCTCCCCTCCAACCCGCCACCACCCTACACCACCATAAACCACCGCCGGCCACCCTCATCACCCACCATTTTTAGTGCAAAACACTCCAAGCTTGGTAAGTTAGTTTCTCTTGTGATTCTAATCTATATTACACAAGTTTTACACCATTTACACACACTAACATTCATGAAAAACCTTTGGGTAATAGCATTGTCCAAGGGTTCTCCGAGCTCCAAGGCTTGGATCTTCAATCCTACCACTGATCTTCCAAGAAATACTTAGTTTTTAAGCCAAGCACGCTACAAGGGTGAGTTCATACCCCTCATTTTCATCTTTTCAAACCTTTTTGGGGAAGAATACAAGTTTAAATGCTATTAATGTTGTTTTATTCAAGCTTACATGTGTTTAAATGCTATAAATGATGTTTTACACAAATTTATAAAACTAATTGTTGTGTAAAAGTGTTTTTGACATGAAATATGGTTAGATCTATGTATTGTAAACATAGTTATATATTAGTTTGTGTAAAAGTTTCCAAACTATAAATAAAGTGTGTAAAAATGCTAGATCTTGGATAAAAGGTTATAAAAAAAACTAGAAAATGTGTAAAGATGATTTTGACATAAAATATGAATAGATACATGTATCATGAACACTTTGACATATTAAGTTGTGTAAAAGTTACAAAACTACAAATAAAGTGTACAAAATTACTAGATCTTAGATAAAATCGTTATAAAAACGAAAACTAGTAAAAACTACGTTTTTATAAATAAAAGCACTATTATCTAGCAAAAATGGTTATAACCAAGTTATTACACCATTTTTGTGAGAATTACCTCAAAAGATGATATTTATAATCTTTTGAATAAGTTACGACGTTATTATCCACAAAAATATGATTATTACGACGAAATACTAAAAATAAACTATTATTTGAATAGTTTATGAACACAATGTTATTATGACGTTTGAACCTGACAAAAATAATTATATAAAATTATATAATTATTAAACAATACTATATTATCATGGGAAAATGATAATGGATGATTTCAAGAGTTTCTATATACAAATTTTACGTAAACAAGTTGATTAGAATACATACATTTTTGTGAGATGAATCTTCACAGTACTTTTATAAGTACCTACTATAAGTCCTAAACTTTTATAACCAGAGTCTCGGTAAGATAGCGCGATATTTGAGTATAGATCTATACGGGGCTTGACAACCCCGCACCTGAGCTGCTAGCTACAGCTTGACCGGCAGGTCTGAGGTGTCCAAATGTCTAACATTCTGACGCCTGAAGAACGTCGCAGCAGGCCAACTAGTCACAGTATGGTTATAGGGTATCTCACATGGGAAAATAATCAACTTAATAATTTTTATAAATTGTTTACGTGGAAATACAAATTTCTAAGGAAATTACACTACAATTTTACATATTACATTTTAGTCTTTGGGATATAAAGACTTGTTCATTTTTATGAGAAAATATTGGATTTTCTTGGTTTTCAACACTATCGCTTACAAACAAAGGACATTTTACGCAAAAATCTTATGAACTCACCAACTTAATTGTTGACACTTTTTCAACTACTTGTATTCTCAGGAAATTGATAAGGTAATGCAAGCGCTACAAGATGGGACGTTACGACGTCATTTTTGTCTATTTTTGATATCATTTCAATTGTAATTGAAACATGAAACAAGTAAACTTTGTAACATTTGCAATTGATTAAATGATGGTTGTGTGCTTGGAATTCACTATTGTTCAACTATGTTATGATATTGTTCATGAAGTCATCCACCATCGAACGATTCCGCCATTACGGTTTGGGGGTGTGACATGACAAGTGTCATATTTAATAAAAATAATAATATTTTAATACACATGTCACAATTTAATATGGGTAGGAACATGAGTAGGAACAAAAGATAAGAATAAATACAATTTCTCAAAATCCAAATATCCCAATTCAGAATTGTGTAAACACGATCTGGTTTTTTTCCATATCCTAGTTTCCATCGGTTTTAGCCTTTTAAAGTTTCAACTTTTTTACTTTTCAATTTCAACCCTAACAGGTAACGACACAGTAAGAAAAATAATCGACTGACCAGTGACAACAATTTAAAACCAAGGAAAAACCGCACCATATACCTTCGCGATTTAGAACCCGAACCGCAAAAATTTAAAACCAAACAACATCTACAAAACATAATTCCTTGTTATCTATATCATATTCGACGAAATTCCCTACAACCAATGTTTTAAAATTCGCGTTTTTAGTTGATCTGGTGTGGTGATCGGTCCAATCGCCGGGTGAATTGCATACATATATATTTACAAAACAGAAACACTGTAATTGCAAATCACATGGACCATTGATAGATTTACTTATTTACCCAAGTATAAATACTAAATGTTTCTTTTGGTCTACAAGAATATTTCTTTTCCAAAATGTTCTTTTATCGTCAAAGTCGATGTTTCTAATCCAAAATTCGATAAGATTTGTTTTATTAATAATAAAGAGGCGGGTAATTACATTCCAAAAACATATCAAATTATCTATCTTTGTTGTTTTCGTAACTAAAAGGTAATGGCACAGACTTGAAAGCTCGATATTTTCCAACGTTGTTCAGATGCTCATTCTCCAACCTGCATTTTTCTCCATCAACAATGAATCTTAACCAAGTAAAGTTAAATTTTCGTCACTAAAAACACCAACCTGAAGAAATTCCAAATGCCACGACGAATGATCTCCAGACTAGTGAGCAAAGCTATTAAAGCTGTTCGATGGAGGAACGGAGCTTCATGAAAATCTAACACCGTTTGCACCCAAGCTAGTCTCAGTATTACATTCACTACCTACAAAATTTCGTCAAATACAAAAGTGTCGGTAAAATACCATCTGGATTTGAAAGAGAGGAGGTTGTCACAAATGCTAAATACCATGGCTAAAAAGTAGATAGATCTATGGGGCAAAAGGAGCTTGTCTCTTAACCAAGGGTTTTCCGAGTCTCTACGTAGGAGACCCCAGTCGCACACCAAGTCCCAGTATGTGTTGAAAACTGTCGCGACACCCGAAGTGGATGCTGCAACAATTTTCAACGCTAGTCCTTTCTTTTGAACGTAAAATGTTCTTGAAATAACAGCAACAATTGTTGATAAGTACTTGAGTGAATTCACAGCTTGACTCGAGTCTTCACCTTCAAACAGGCGTCGCAAGCACTAAAAGTATATAGCAATTAGGACAAATCAGATCCGTTGCGACTAAACTATTAAAATAAGTGAATTTTTAGTCCAATTTGTAGTGCTAGAGTTACGGTAGAAACTTATTAATATGAACTAAAATCCAACGGGATATAAAAAATGATCCCATCTATGATTCTATGAGCTTACATCCAACATATATAAAATCATTAGCGACGAGTAGTTACTGTCATGAACACCATTTTTGTTGAATATACCTGTAAACATCGAATCCAATAGGGGATAATAGCGATGACTAAAGAAATGTTATCATAAATGCTACTTCCTCGACACCTACTAGATTCTCTCCTCTTGTAGTCTCCCCAACCGTAGTAGCATATATAAAACTGCAAGTTCCTGAATAATTGAACCTGAAATCATACAAAGTTTAGATGTTTTTATAAAATTTCCCGATGCCTGTTAAGTGTTGCTAATTTCATAATACCATGAACCTTACCTGACTAGTTAGTTGATCAGCCATGAAGAAATCGGGAAGAGTGACCTTATAAAGAGGAGCACAAATACAATGCCATATACACGTTATCAAGAAGAAACGATTTGTACGGTAGATGATGTTAAACGGACAGAACGCTATAGAAAGTACAACCTACAAAATCAAAGTTACAACTAATCAGCATGGTTCTTTAGTGGAAAGAAGTTACGGGAGGGTAAAAGAGTAATTTCTTACAACGACTAAGCCTAGAGGGAGTAGTTCAGTTATAGTTCTGGATCTTTTAGCACTTTCAATATCTATGTCCATTTCAAGATTTGAGAGAACGGCTGCAAGAGTGAGTACTGATAGACCAAAACTGAGAAGTAGGATTTCTCGATAACCCAACTCGGTATTTGGTTTGAACCCAAAAATGAATGCATAATTGACACGAAAACGCTTCCAAAAGTAGATGTTGCCAGCATACATTAGAAAATGTAACACAAGGAATCCAAATATACTGTATAATGGAAATACATTTGTCATGTATTGATCACGACCTTCACTCTTGAGAAGTTTTCTAGCATTTATCATTAAGATGATTGCCACTATAAGTGCTAATGAGAATCCCATGAAGCAACCTGCATGAGATATATTATAGCATCAGAAATTATTGCGACAGTTTTTGCATCGTAATACATTTAGCGATGGTTTTTGCATAGGAGAAGAATGAATTTTCCCTTATAAAAGGGTAATATTCTAGATAGCATACCTGTGAAGAATGTTACTCTATGTTTGTCTGTTTTTGGTTTTAGCCGTAAGGTTTTCATTCCTATGCTGTGATTTCCGTTGCAAAAGTGTTCGACAAAAACAGATTCAACACTCTCCATGAGCTTAGCAACCTGTGTGTACCCAAAAAAAAATGACTTTTTTAATCAATTGCTAGTTTGAAAAGGTCAAGAAATGTAACCATCATAGATACCTCATTAGATTGTCCCAAGGATGATTTCTCAACCATCGCTAAATAAGCTTTTGATGCGTTTCTTGAAGTGATCTATACCGAAAGAAGTGTTAGATGTTGAATGCACGTACGGATACAAGTAGAAATAACTATGAAAAATCAAAAATTCTATAGACCTTATCGTATTTCTTCATGATCATGGAGAAAGCCAGTTGATTCAAGAAGCTGTATGACGAGAGATTAAAAAAAAAAGAAATTAATATAAGTCTGTCTTATATGCTCAACGAACATCTCAGCGACACTTGAACTTGTCGAAATGTTTGAAATCGTCGCGAAAGTCAACAGGAGAAACAAAGAATATTACTAATTTGTAAACGAAAAGTTAGAGATTTACGAGTAGCTTTTCAATTGGCGAAGTTTTTGGTGGAACTCGATGAAAGCTTGCTTTAGCTTTTGTTCGGCATTTCTCAGTTCCTTTTTGCTGAATGAGAAACTTAATTTTGAGCTACCGAAAACATTTTTCAATGATGACCTTGGTGTTTCTGGCATAACATTGATCTTTACGTCATTTAAAACATCTAAAGAAACCATCTCTTGTTCCTTTCTCATTCTTCCACTTCCCATTTTAGGCTTACCGTTTCCTTCACCATGCATTTTTGTTTCTTGAATCGCCTCTAATAGAAAAAGTCAAAAAAGAAAATACTTTAGCATCAAAACACAATTGTCACGAAATGTATTCTTACGCTAGTGGTGCAAAATAACCTGTGATTTGTTCGTCTGCAAATCGAGAGGAAAATATAGGAGTTGAATTGCAAAAAAGCGGATCTTCAACTTTGATTCGAAGAGCAATTAGAGCATTGATTTGTTTACTCAATTCCTCAGCTTCAACCACCATCTCGCTTACTTTTCCGTTGTAGAAATCAATCACCTTGTTGAACTCGTCATCAAGTCTTTTAAAGAATCCTAGCTCAGTCTCTCCGGCGTCCTCCGATGACCGGAGGAAAACAGTCCGGTAGTTCTCCTCTGACTGCTGCATTGCACTTACCAAAATCACTTCATCTTCTTTATCCTTGCGATCGGAGTTGCTATTTGTTAGTCCAGTGAAGGCACTGTGAAGAGACACCTTTCGTTTCCTAAACGACCCTTTTGATGGCAATGGTGGGTTTGGCTGATATGATGTTGCTGATTCATTCTGCTGCAGTCGCCGGAAAATCAAGATTTCTTTGATGAGAATCTTGAGGTGGTTGTAGTTCATGTATGCTGCCTGCCATTCCGGCACCATTTGTGAAGCAAATTCCTTTCCAAACTTCATCTTCCTGTGTTGTTTGGTAATGATCGATGGAATGACCATGGAGAGCTTATATAAACATGGTCGCCATTGAAAGATAACTATGAAGGAGTGTACGTAGCACATAAAGACGAATGTCCACTTCAAATTAAAAGACAAAATTGAAGATCTCACTTGGTAGAACCGCCGTCCAGTCACATTCAAAGTCAACTCCTTGAGCTGGCGGCATCTCGCAGTCTTTTACATGGTTTCATCAATGGCGTTTTCGACCTTCCGGGCCTTTCAGTTTCAGCACAACGGCGGTGACAGGGCTTCTTTCTCCTCTCCGACGACTGTTTCCATCGGAGACCAACAGTCTTTTTCATGGTTCGTCGTGCTTGATGGCAAGAAAAATCCTGTTCAAGTTGTCGCTTTTACCAAGGATTAGTTAATAATTTCCCGTCGAATCCAACAAATTATCGAATTTCGTTGTACTACATTTAATATTCTTTACGTATTAAGTTCAAACGATGGTATCAACTACTTTTAAACATTATCCATTATATTGTCGATTGTGTTCTAAGATTATGGCTCCTTGGGTTTTTGAAGAACACGTATGTAGATTATAGCGTTAATCGCAAGATTAAGTTTTTTCTAGCGAAATGGTATATGATTTCTATTAGTTATAAGATAATACTTAAACAAATCCCCAAATACTTTCTTTAACCATCAAATTTAAAACAATATTTTTATTCATATAAATCACATGATTTAGAAGTTGCTTAAAATAATTTATCTGTCACCCTATGTTCTGCGAAACGGCATCGTTATAAGGTTAAGTTGGTTGAAGGTCGTTAATTTTGGACAAAGAGAATAAGCAAACAAATGATCCGAGTTTGCAGAGAGCTTTTTGCCAAATCTAGGGTTCTTTTTTTTCGTTTCCCCCCAAAATCATATAGAATCCAAAAATGTGGAGATCGAGAAACATAACGACATTAATTCTGGTGGTGATATTAGGGTTAGCTTCAACACCAATCGTGAAGGGGATGAGGTTCGATTTGAAAACAGGAGCCACGAAATGCATAACCGAGGACATTAAAATCAATGCAATGACCGTCGGCAAGTACAGCGTCGTCAAGCGTGTCGAAGGCTTCTCTTTGCCTGAATCGGATCGCGTCAGTGTCAGGGTCAGTTCCCCACATCATTTGAACAACTTAATTTCCGATTGTATTTCAAGCGTGCATTGATTCTTACTCTCGATCAATTTCTCTATAGAAACTAATATGTAGCAATTCAGGATTCTAGCTTGCAATTCAGCCAAAAAAAAAAAACTTGCTTTCCTCTTTTAGGGTTTTGAATCCTGCTTGATCAGCTTCCCTCCAACTGTAAAGCAAACAAACAAGTGATCGTTGCAAGAACATGTATACGTATAAGCTTTGACTTGTATGCTTAACAGGACCATATTTCAACAAGAGAATTAATGACTACAAAAGCAATTCTCTTTACAATTTTCTTGTGCGTAAGGGTCTGTGAAATGTGAAATGAATGTGGCATTAGTTAAAGGGTTATTGGATTTGATGGAGATTAGTTGTATATAGGTAACTTCACCGCTTGGGAACAATTATCACTATGCAGATCGTAGAGATTCTGGTAATTTTGCATTCACTGCTGGTGAGGCCGGTGATTACATGGCGTGTTTTTGGACAGCTAAACAATCTCCCGAGAAGACACTGTCGATAGATTTCGAGTGGAAATCGGGCCTGGCTGCAAAAGATTGGTCTAAAGTGGCTAAAAAAGGCCAGGTTGAAGTAAGTATTCTTTATCATCTTTCGCATGTTCTACTTTTTGTTTAAAATTTTCATTTCATCATAATCTGAAACTGAATGACTCGATGACACTAAATCATCAGAATCTGATGTCATAAAACTTAAGAATATTAGAAGAAAGGGACATGGGAGTGTTGTACTAAGAGATGTAGTTGTTGTGTGACAGATGATGGAACTTGAGTTGAAGAAATTGTATGATTCTGTCACCACTGTCCACGAAGAGATGTACAATCTTCGAGAAAGGTAAGAAGCATCAAACAACTCATATTTTTGCTTCCACAAAACCTAAAAAATATCTGGTGTTTGTAGGGAGGAAACGATGCAACATCTGATACGATCAACTAATTCAAAGATGGCAACTTTCAGCTTTTTCTCCCTTGTTGTTTGCTTATCAGTCGCTGCTCTTCAGCTATGGCATTTGAAGTCATTTTTTCAGAGGAAGAAGCTCATTTAATTTTTTTTTTTTTTATGTTCCATACAACACAACATTCCTTATTTTTCTTCTTTTATAATGTTTAACATCATGTCTTCAACATTTTTACAATACCATTACAGTAAAAATCAGAAACATGTAAGCTTATTAAAAATTGAAATTAAACATCTCACATCAATTATTCATTCTTGCATCAACCTTTTCTACCAAACTCTACAAATGTTGTATTCCTTGAAAGTTTTATGAGATTTGCTAGTCGTTTATTTCATTATTGGATTGGATTAAAGTTGAACTTGGTCAATAAATTATTTGCATTTTCCAGAATGGTCACTAAACACGTTTTTTATGCACCTAGGTCCCTAAACAAAAATAATAATTATTCTTTTTTATTATTATAAAGGTTTAGTTAGTTTATAAAAAGTTTTTGTCCTCTTTAAATTACGATGACTTGTTATAGCTGAAAATTTAAATAGTTGGTTGGCTACTTCCAACTTTAATCATTATTTTATGGACGTCAATTTCTTTATGCACACCCAAATTGTTGACATACATTTCATTGTTAAGAGCCTCTAAATGTCTTGCCATCAAAATTTTACAGGATAATATCGTTCTCTACTTGCAATAATGATTATATTTATAACATTTCAAGCCAAAAAAAAAAAAAATAAGGCCGAATTACTCCTAGTCCAACTTAAAATTATTATTAGCCTACAAGTTAAACACCTATGAATGTCCAAAATTTTCTTTTGATTAGAAATACTCACTTGTACCAAGAAGAGGAATGAGTATTGAACTCTCGAGTCACCACATATTACAAGAAAATGTAAAACTTTGCGTGCTGTCAATGCATTTCAAGAATGAAACAAGATAGCATAGTATATGATAATGATCCTCTTCAAAATATTCAAAGAGTTGAAATCATACTTTCAAATATAAGAAAGCCCAAAAGCTTGGACATTATTAGTACAAACCAAACTAAAGGAAACCACACATTGAACACATTGCAAGCATAAGAAACATAAACCAGATGTCTTGATGGCAGTACATGACAACATCAAAAGCTCAAATAACCACCCATTTATTCATAGTAGATATAGCTTCTTTTCAATCATCATAGTGTTTGCGGTAGTGGTGCCTATGCTTCTTCTCCTCATCATCATCATCATCAGACCCATCATCTCCCTGCAAATTCATTCTGATTATCAGTCTGTCTAAACAAGATATGAAGATAACATTAAAATTTTCATATAATGATGGATAACGTAATGGAACTGAAGTGACCGAAACAAGTCCTCTACTCAACCAACACAAGATACGGTTCATGCTTAACCACCAACCCCTTGTAACAAATCATCCCCATTTCAATCTAATTAAACTTCTGAAACTATTTCAATTCTATAATTAATCATAGTCTACACTTAATTTCTAAATCAAGCACATCAAAATGTCAATGATGCAAGTATGCGGGTATAATCACATGAAATAGCTTAAATCAAAGGACATGGTGTGATTAAATGGATTTGATCGAACTTACATGTTTCTTACGGCCACCATAACCTTCGTCATCATCATCGCGCCTTCCATAACTAGGTTTCGGGTATTCTTCCTCAGTTTGACTCTCTCCATAGTTAGCTGTCCTGCCATATCCGGATCCATACTCAGAAACCGGCTCTTCCTGCCTACGCCCATATCCAGATCCATATTCAGGAGTCGGCTCCTCATGCTTCCGGCCATACCCAGATCCATACTCTGAAGTTGGCTCCTCCTGCCTCCGCCCATAACCAGATTCGTATTCAGATGTTGGCTCCTCCTGCTTCCGCCCATAACCAGATCCGTATTCAGATGTTGGCTCCTCCTTCCTCCTTCCATAACCAGATCCATACTCAGACGTCGGCTCCTCCTGCCTCCGGCCATAACCAGATCCGTATTCAGAAGTCGGCTCTTCCTGTTCCCGTCCATAACCAGATCCGTATTCAGAAGTGGGCTCCTCCTGTCTCCGGCCATAACCAGATCCGTATTCAGGAGTGGGCTCCTCCTGCCTCCGGCCATAACCAGATCCATATTCAGGAGTTGGTTCCTCCTGCCTCCGGCCATAACCAGATCCATATTCAGAAGCAGGCTCTTCCTGCTTCCCCCCATAACCAGATCCGTACTCAGAAGTGGGCTCCTCGGGACGCCGGCCATAGCCAGATCCATACTCCGAAGTCGGCTCCTCAGGACGCCGACCATATCCAGATCCGTACTCAGAAGTAGGCTCTTCAGGCCTACCATAACCAGATCCACCGCCACCGTGTTGATGGGTCACACCAGCAGGCGAATGACCAGGGCGTGGCTTGCGTCGAACATAGTTCTTATATTCATTGTCGAGGGCTTCTTCGCCGTAGGCACTTGGCTCGGCATAGGAGGAGTAGTTAGATCTTTCATAGTCGAAGCCGCCGGAGGAAGTTGAGGTGGGAGCGTAGCATATTTCCTCCGAGGGAGGGAGAGGACGGCCATAGGTAAGGTGGATGTCGTAGCCTCCTCCGTATGGGGTTGAATCGTAGTCATCGAAGTCATCGACTTCGTCGCCGGATTCGTAGTGGTGACCTTTTGGGTAGTACGACATGATTGGTTGCGAGTGATTTTTGGGTTACGATTTTTCTGGAGTCAGATCCAGATCATGACCGAGGCTTTTATTAGTGAAAAATGAAAATGTAATAATTGATCTTTTTTAATTTAAGAGGATTTGCAATTATTTTATGGTTATTTTAAATTTTACATCAATTGACGTTGTATCATTTATATCTTATAAACCTAAGTTCCAAATGTTACATATATATTATTTATAAACTTTTAGAGTATCATATTTATTGATATCATTGCTTTAGTCAATTTTAATAAGTTAAAAACTATAAAACTATAATTAATTTTTATTGAAATAATTTTTTAATATCATCATTTTTTTCATCATTTAAGCTTAAAAGAGATGATAATCTTAATCTTTCTTTATTTTCAACATCGCATCATATGATAATCGAACCAAAATGATTAACAAAAAACTCATTGTATCAAATAAATAACAAACTGTATATAATATAATATCAATTATATGAACAAATATCTTCCACGTCAACATGTAATTAGAAAAGGATTTAAATGGCATCTTAGAATAAGTATTCATCAAAACAATTCCATAACAATATTTTTATAAACCCCAAATCAAGTAATTTTCATCAAACATATTAAAGAAACCAATCGATAATACGAGGACGACTTTAAAGATGATCAACCAATAAGTGTGAATATTAGCGGAAAAGGAAAGGCCATTACCTGTGAATCGGTATGAAAGCCCTAATTGTAGCGGGATGTAAAGAAAAGAATAGATGTGATGGATAAGGGGGTAGTTGGTGATGAAATCGATGAACAAGACGTCGGAGATGACCTAAGTGTCTGAAAAAAGTTAATAAGGGAAGACCATTAAAGGGTTTATAAAATCAATTTTAGATGTTTTAAAATTAGACTTATAAACAATAAAGGGATACCATCAAATGGTTTATGAAATCAAATTTGGATGTTTTAAACTTGGAGTTATAAAAGAGGTATAATAGTCAATTGTATAACACTCCGTCTTTCATTCACTCTGATTGATGTAATAGTTTATAAGACAATGTGAAGTAAAAATTTCGTTCTTTTAAAAAAATTTATCATGTTAATAAATCATAACATAAAACTTTAGTCCCAAAAAAACAAATAAATTTAAAAAGTATTTAAACAATAGTGGGATTACAAAATTCATATCAATACAACCATAGTAAAGCAATATGACATCTCAAGCTAATGTCTCGTAATTATTTAATATTTCTATCGGAAATTCGGCATTACCTTTGGGCTAAATGGATAAAATCCATATTGATCCGACTCAAAATCAAAACAGCCCAAAAGCAATACGGGGCATAGCAAGACTTTACTACAACTACAAGGGTTATTCCAAACCATAAACATAATATCTCTCGATTACACATCATAAATATACCACATTAAATGTAACTCTATCTTCTGATCCTCGTTTCTATCTATGTCCACATGACATGTTTTAAACCCTTTCTTTCTATCATATGATGTCCATCATCATGTTCATGAGTACATAGCATTATAAAAACAAACATACATGAGACAATAAGCCTCATGAGTAACATGAGTTTTAGACCCAACAAGTTTAAACCAATTTGAATAATATTACTATCATAAACCAAGAAATCATTACGTTCTTTTCATAACATGAAATTTTCACTTTATTGTCAATAACTAGAACATCAAACTTAAGACATTACTTAATCATAAAATCTTATAATCCTTACTTTATTATCAAAACATAAAATCATTCCTTATCATCAAAATAAAAGTCCATTGCTATAACTTTAAAGCATAAGTCGTTACTGCACTATCAAATCATAGACCTATTGCTTTAATTATTAATTTTATTTTCATCTTTTATATACGGGTATCCCTGTATCCCTTTCCCTTCCCGGAATGGACTTCATGGAATAGAACACATATATCCATGATGGCGTGCTTAAGACAACTACTTCATGACGGGAGGTACCATCCCAGTAGTGTCTTTTGACCCCCCCCCCCCTTCCTCGCGGGTAAGGTCGTATTCCGGACATCATCATCATCGTCACTTTCATCTTTGATTATCAATTTCACATTTCTTAGTTCATATGTTAGGAAATTGGTCTTTATTTTATACATCATTCTAAACATGTAAAACCATTTCAATTCTTCAACATAAAGCAATACTTTTAATTCAAGCTTTGAAAATCATTTGTCAAACTATGTGTAACACCCGGCTTTTAAAACAAAACACCCCTGAAAATTTTTTCATTTAAAACCAAGATTTCAATACATAAAACCATAACAAAGGGGTATATTTTAATAAACACGGGTACAAGTGTATCGAATCCAGAATCCTAGCCTTACTGGCTGACCGCATATATTCTAGGATTTCACATCCTAATCTGTAGCCTTACAGGCTGAATCATAGTAACCTGTAATTAACAAGTCACGTCAGTTATTTGCACATACAATCATATCTAATATTTTCTGTCCCATGTTTCTTAGTCACAGTGGACTGCATCATATATCATGGCTATATAAGCCACACCATAGGTCATAGCTATATAAGCTGCATTGGAACATTCCTAACCTTTAAATCATAGCCCGAAGGCCGCACCAATTTATCATAGCCCGTAGGCCGCACCAGAATATCATAGCCTGAAGGCCGCACCAGTTGGATATAGCATCCAGAATCATAGCCGTATAGGCCGCACCGTTTAGATATAACATCCAATTATGGCTCACGGGTTAGCCCGCTGTTGCCTTGGCTCACGGGTTAGCCCGCTGTTGCCTAGACTCACGGGTTAGCCCGCTGTTGTCTATATAAGTTTGGCTCATCAAAATAAACCATGGCTCACGGGTTGCCCGCTGTTGCCTAGACTCACGGGTTAGCCCGCTGTTGTCTATATAAGTTTGGCTCATCAAAATAAACCATGGCTCACGGGTTAGCCCGCTGTTGTCTATATAAGTTTGGCTCACAGCTCCGTTCTTGTCTATTATAGACTCACGGCTTATCTAGTATTGTCGCACCATTAATATTGACTGACTCACAGCTCCGTTCTTGTTTATAATAGACTCACGGCTTATCTGGTATTGTCATGTCATTGTTGTTGACTCGCAGCTCCGTTCTTGTCTTTATCAGACTCACGGCTTATCTGGTATTGTCTCTTCAAATGTATCTTTGAACCATCAATTTCGTCCCACAAACAGTTTCAACCTGTAACAATTCCATCATCATATATCATATATGATATCAGTGAGTTTACTCACCTGGATATTAGCTGCATTTAAATTTCGGTTGTTTCTTGCCTTTACGTGCACCACAACCATTTTGTCCCATACCTATATATTCAGTTATACCAAATGATAATAGATTAATAATCATTTCAGTTGGCTCTAATGCATAAGAGTCCAATGTAATAACATTACAAACAATGTCTAGATGATAAACTTCCCATTTACCATCTTTCTTTAATTTATACATTTTTACAAAATACACGTATTTTGCTACAGTACTTTCGGGAGGTCGTATACGTATTCCGACAATTTTCCCCGAAGTTTCACATCATATTAGACCTATGCTCAAAATTTGAGGTCAAACGGACAAGTCTAGCATCAAGTCCCAAAATTGGACCAAAGCATAACAGAAGGCAGGAGCAAATCTGCTCATTTTCATGCAGCCGCTGGATCGCGACCCTATCTCCATGTGGATCGCGTCCCTACGGATCGCGACCCTATCTCCATGGAGATCGGGACCCTATCTGCCGCTGTGCAGTTTCTCTTGTCCGTTTTTCATGCTACAAATTCCCATTTTCAGCTATTAAGTCCTTAATTCTCTTCTTAAACGATAGGGGTTTGTTCCAAGACCAAAACCCTTCATTAACATCTAGTTTTAACTCATGGAAATCATATATTTCAAACATTTTCCAACAATTCCCGTTTTTGACATTTTGGTCCAAAAACCGAATTTCTTCAAAATTAATCACTTCTACTGATTATTCTCATCATTACCAACATTTGGAACTCATTAGAACTCATTAGAACTCATTAGAATCCACTGAATCATATAAACATGTATTCTAGGGTTCTTGAGCAAAGTTCCAAATTTTCAATAATAGCAACCTACTTCCATTTTTTTCTTGAATTAAGTCCTTTTAGCATGACTTATTGGATGCATTAAACCATTTAAACCACATAAACATAACTGAAATTCACAAATTTCAGTTTCTATAAAACCAAATCAAGAACACTTCAAGAACTTGGTTAAAATCAAGTTTACTAACCTTGATTAACATAGGAATCACCAATTCCAAGCTATGATTCCAATTCCTTGCCTCAAGCTTCATGATTTCTGCAGAATTTGCTCTCAAGAATCATTCCCGTAACTGAAAAATGGCCAGTCAAAGAGAGAGTCAACCTCTCTATTTATACTTCAAAATTTTACATTTTTGGTCCCTAAGTTCCATTTCTTGAACTTTGACCACCAAATCAAGTTTTATTACAATAAAACTTTCATTTCTTATATTTTTACCACAAGGAACAATATTTTTACATAATTGATCCTTTACATGGTCAAATGACCAAAATACCCTTTTGTGGTAAAATGACCAATTTACCCCTTTTTACTATAATAAACCTTCAAATACTTATTACGAGTATTTGGTGTTACAAATTCTCCCCTCCTTTAAAAGATTTCGTCCCCGAAATCAAACAAGGAGTTGAGGGCATGTCTCCCTCGATTTGCTTTCGGTCTTCCACATCATGTCGGAATCTCTATGGTATTGCCTAAGTACTTAACCATACTGGTCTTCTTATCTTGTGATTAAATCACAATTTGCATATCATTCTTCCGGTTGTCCCGGGCACCATAGCTACTTATCTATCTTTATCTCATCATAAGGGATTTGTTGGGAATTATCATTACATAATTTCTTTCTTGTCGTCCCAAACAAATTTTAACCTTTCCAAAGTATTATTTTCCATATCACCATATTCCTTTACTTGGTATTTCAAGGGTTTTTACTCAGTGATCCATACATCACTTTTACAATTCTTAACCATTCTTCAAATTCGTTCATACTTATCAAGTACTTTCTTCAGTTTGTATAACAAACTAAGATCTAGCCAACGGCTTTACCACATCTTCAATCCAATAAATTGGAGGGTATCACGGTATTCCATACCATACTTCATATGAGTCATCAAACTACAAGCATGTAGGCTGCTATTTCTTGCAAATTCTATCAGAGATAGACAATCTTCTCATCTCCCACTAGGGTCTTCTGTGCAATTTTCAAGCACATCTTTTAAATTCTGCATCTTTAGGTCACTTTATTCATCAACATACAGCACTTGTAGAGACTTTACTGCAAAGTTTATCACAATGTTGTCCCATTTCTTCTCTGGGGCCAACCACGAGTAAATTTCTTCGCAAGTTTCTAACAGTTTGACTTTACTTTGCGTACAAGTCAAATACTTTTCATGTGTCTATCAATATCTTTCTTCTGTCCCGGCCACCAATAAACAGGTTTTATCGACCTATCTAGTCTGGTATTACTCCGGGTATATTGCATATCTAGTACAGAATGCATCTTTTCAAGATGATTTTCATGTTTCCAGACTTGCACACTTCTTCCTGTGCTACCCGAATCAACTCAGGTAATCAATTTGCCACATTCATACATGTGGATGTAACCTTCAAAGGTTACTCTTTCAATTCAAGGCACCTATAGCCACATCTGTCCCTTTTCGAGATGGTACAGGATTTCATACCTGAAATCTCTAAGTAACCCATCTATCTCATTTATCTCATATCTAGCTTCTTTTTGATCAACTAAGTATTTCAAACTTTTATGATCCTTATACACGGTAAGCCTTACACTATATAGATAGTGTCTCAAAAGCTTCAATACCAAAATCATAGTTGCTACTGCAACATCATGCATCCACAGTCAAATATGAATGCATTTCTATAATCCAATTTATCCGCTTAGCATCAACGCTAATGTCAAAGTTTCACATAAGGTTTATTTCAAACCTTTACAAGATACCTGTGGTCTTTCTACCACTCAAACTTTTCACTTTTATTGGCCAACTTTAGTCAATAGCACAATAGTCAAGGAGCAGTTTTCTACAACTTTCCCATAGCAACCCGCCAATCCAAGGAAACTACTAATTTCAGTCAGATTCAAGGGCGGTTTCTGTTTTATCACAGTATCATTTCCACTGGATCTACTTTATCATCTCTGACATTATTAACATGCTCAAAGAATATGAAACTTCTTTTAGCCAAATTTTCATACTTGGAGAATTTTACAAATCACTTAAATCAGTGAATTAACTCCAATGTCTGGTATAACTGTATCTCATTTTCGATCTGGTTTCGAGAATATCAGATTCCCATTAGTCAATGCACAATATGCATCAACTTGTCTTTCTTCTTTTCAAACAAGATAGGGCTCCATACGATGACACATACAGCCATAAGAGACCCCAATTCAAGAATTTCTTCTTTTTATTTTCCAACTATGCTATCTCTACAGATGCAAATCAGTCTAGAGCCTAAATAACAGGAACGGCTCCCAAAATCAGTTTAATCATAAACTCTTCTCGCCTATCTGGCAGAAATCCTGGAAGTTCTTTTTAAAAGAAACATCCGAGAATTTATTTAAAGTAGTACACTACTATCACTGTTTTATTCAACTTGGCCAATACCATGTATGCCAATTACATCATCATTCTTTTACTAACTCATTTCCGAGTTTAAGCAAAGAAAATAACCGGTATTCTCAACAACGGTCATTTATCATGGATTTTCATCCATTTCATTTATGATTTAAGAACTAGAATGTTCATTTTTCTACAATTCATGTTAGCATCATTCATTGCTAATCAATTAATATGCATAATTTCTTCGGACTCATTGGTAGTCATCAGCTTCAGATTTATAGGGAATAAGGGTCCCGTAAATCCTAGGCAGACTACCTTCCAGGTGTTCAATATCTTGAACATATTTGCTATGTGCTATAGCCAGTTCCAAAATTTCATCCATAATCGTTGGTGAAATATTCAGACAAGACATCAAAGTTATCGATCCAAAGCATAGCTTCTTGGATCATATATAACATATACGGGGATTATATTCAAGACAATGATATCTGAGACCATATCATTCTACTCACGAGATTTTTCCACAGTCTGCTGGAATGCTCATGGTATCACTGGTCCTTTTCGACCATTCGTTTCTTCTTTCTTTCCTCCCCGTTCTTTCCTGGGTTCATCACCCGTTACTCCACATTTAGCATGTGAGTATTTCATGAGAAAGTGTTCTATAGCTCCGCGCTAGACAGACTTCCGATCTATCCAACAAGCTCGAGCAATCTGCTCCTATCATCTGCAATTTCAACATGTCAACGATAGAGTCTCAACTCTAAAATGTTCTGAGTGCTTTTCCTACACTTCTTATGTCACACCATCTTTTCGTTCTGGTCTCCTCCCTTTAAGGTTAGACCTAATTCATGATAACTTCTTCTAAGAAGTCCACTACTATCTTCTGCTTTCCTTGTAGTCTCAACTACTGTTCTTTCACCTTGAATATCAACCAAGGTGAGCAACCGATTTCTTTTTCTGACCACTACAGCTACTACTGCTTGTCATGTGGATTTTTCTGCTTTTTGTCCCCTTTTGCTCCTCGTACAACGGAGTCTTGAGAAAGGGTTGATCCATTTCCTAGAGCTTCGCGCCCTAAATGTCTCCCAAGAAGATTCACAGTTCATACTTCTTATACGTCAGAAGTTAGCAACAGTTAGGTTATATATGTATAAGAACAACTATATACACCTAACTATGCATCATGTCTACTATCTCAGGGTTTAAGTCCAGGAATCTACTCTATATACACCTAGTTCACTTAAACCACGACTCTGATACCAACTTGTAACACCCGGCTTTTAAAACAAAACACCCCTGAAAATTTTTTCATTTAAAACCAAGATTTCAATACATAAAACCATAACAAAGGGGTATATTTTAATAAACATGGGTACAAGTGTATCATGGAGAGTATATAATACCATAATCTCCTTTGAAGCCGGGCTGCTACATACAGCATCTACAAGTCCCACTCCGAAGTCACGGACTCTATCTTGTCCCCTATCAGTATCATGCTAACCTGCAAGGACATTAACAAACGGTATGAGCTACAAAGCTCAGTGAGTAATCCAATCTGCAAATAACATGTATCAAAATACAATAATATAATTGTCTGGATATCGAATCCAGAATCCTAGCCTTACTGGCTGACCGCATATATTCTAGGATTTCACATCCTAATCTGTAGCCTTACAGGCTGAATCATAGTAACCTGTAATTAACAAGCCACGTCAGTTACTTGCACATACAATCATATCTAATCTTTTCTGTCCCATGTTTCTTAGTCACAGTGGACTGCATCATATATCATGGCTATATAAGCCACACCATAGGTCATAGCTATATAAGCTGCATTGGAACATTCCTAACCTTTAAATCATAGCCCGAAGGCCGCACCAATTTATCATAGCCCGTAGGCCGCACCAGAATATCATAGCCCGAAGGACGCACCAGTTGGATATAGCATCCAGAATCATAGCCGTATAGGCCGCACCGTTTAGATATAACATCCAATTATGGCTCACGGGTTAGCCCGCTGTTGCCTTGGCTCACGGGTTAGCCCGCTGTTGCCTAGACTCACGGGTTAGCCCGCTGTTGTCTATATAAGTTTGGCTCATCAAAATAAACCATGGCTCACGGGTTAGCCCGCTGTTGCCTAGACTCACGGGTTAGCCCGCTGTTGTCTATATAAGTTTGGCTCATCAAACTAAACCATGGCTCACGGGTTAGCCCGCTGTTGCCTAGACTCACGGGTTAGCCCGCTGTTGTCTATATAAGTTTGGCTCACAGCTCCGTTCTTGTCTATTATAGACTCACGGCTTATCTGGTATTGTCGCACCATTAATATTGACTGACTCATAGCTCCGTTCTTGTCTATAATAGACTCACGGCTTATCTGGTATTGGCATGTCATTGTTGTTGACTCGCAGCTCCGTTCTTGTCTTTATCAGACTCACGGCTTATCTGGTATTGTCTCTTCAAATGTATCTTTGAACCATCAATTTCGTCCCACAAACAGTTTCAACCTGTAACAATTCCATCATCATATATCATATATGATATCAGTGAGTTTACTCACCTGGATATTAGCTGCATTTTAATTCCGGTTGTTTCTTGCCTTTACGTGCACCACAACCATTTTGTCCCATACCTATATATTCAGTTATACCAAATGATAATAGATTAATAATCATTTCAGTTGGCTCTAATGCATAAGAGTCCAATGTAATAACATTACAAACAATGTCTAGATGATAAACTTCTCATTTACCATCTTTCTTTAATTTATACATTTTTACAAAATACACGTATTTTGCTACAGTACTTTCGGGAGGTCGTATACGTATTCCGACAATTTTCCCCGAAGTTTCACATCATATTAGACCTATGTTCAAAATTTGAGGTCAAACGGACAAGTCTAGCATCAAGTCCCAAAATTGGACCAAAGCATAACAGAAGGCAAGAGCAAATCTGCTCATTTTCATGCAGCCGCTGGATCGCGTCCCTACGGATCGCGACCCTATCTCCATGGAGATCGGGACCCTATCTGCCGCTGTGCAGTTTCTCTTGTCCGTTTTTCATGCTACAAATTCCCATTTTCAGCTATTAAGTCCTTAATTCTCTTCTTAAACGATAGGGGTTTGTGTTAGTTCAATATGCCCAAGGATGATCATAAAATGATATTACTAATAATACATGATCCTATAGGGTCACACCAACAACAAGTTTGACACCAATTGATCATGTAGAATGTTAAATTTGATTTAACATCAAATGATACTAAACTTGCAATTTAATCTTGTAGGTTATTATTATTTGAGGTAAATAATAATAACTACAAAATTAAAGGTTGATTAGTAATTCATATGTGATGAATTAATTAAGTGTAACAATTAAATTGTTTAAATTGTTAAACGAGTTAATTGATTTATAATTAAGCCTTTTATTTAATTTAATTGGTAAATTAAATAAAATATATATATTGTTATATATATATATATATATATATATATATATATATATATATATATAATTATACAATTAAGATTGTATATTTAGATGGTTTATTTATATATATAATTATGGGTTAAATGTTATCCCATTAAAGAAATAAGAAGATGTATTATTTATAAGCTTATAATTATCTAAGTTTTATAAATAATAACAACCCACTAGCACTTCATTAGTCATCATAAAATCAGCCATATTGGAAGGAAAAGAATGCATTAAGAACTTAAAAGAGGTGGAAGATGCTTTGTGTCTTCTAGCTTTTGATTATAGAAATCAAATGGAACTTTCTTTTAAGCTAGTTGCATGTGCTTTTCTTTTCTTTTGTGTGATATATGTTGGCCGAGATTTGGAGGTGTGTGTGTGATTATTCTTGCTTCAAAAATCAGCCAAAGAAACTCTCTAAAAGCTCTCTTGATAGTTAGCAAAAATTAGATTTTTGTTTCACAAGAAAAGGAGTTCTATCTTGCAAGTTGTGGAACTAGCATTCAAGGGTGTTCAAGCTTGTGGTGGATCAACTATAGAGGGATTCTAACTTGATTCCTAGCTATCAAAATCATCCAAACCAAACCCAAGAACAAAGGTTATGATCTTGAACTTAATCTATGTTTGTTCTTCATCTTATCTCTACATGCATGTAGCATGATCCTCTTGAAAATGGAATTTGTGTTCATGATTTTATGCTTCCGTTGCAAACTCATGTTTTTGAAACTAATTACATGAACTATGATTTCCAACAGTTTGTTCCAAGACCAAAACCCTTCATTAACATCTAGTTTTAACTCATGGAAATCATATATTTCAAACATTTTCCAACAATTCCCGTTTTTGACATTTTGGTCCAAAAACCGAATTTCTTCAAAATTAATCACTTCTACTGATTATTCTCATCATTACCAACATTTGGAACTCATTAGAACTCATTAGAATCCACTGAATCATATAAACATGTATTCTAGGGTTCTTGAGCAAAGTTCCAAATTTTCAATAATAGCAACCTACTTCCATTTTTTTCTTGAATTAAGTCCTTTTAGCATGACTTATTGGATGCATTAAACCATTTAAACCACATAAACATAACTGAAATTCACAAATTTCAGTTTCTATAAAACCAAATCAAGAACACTTCAAGAACTTGGTTAAAATCAAGTTTACTAACCTTGATTAACATAGGAATCACCAATTCCAAGCTATGATTCCAATTCCTTGCCTCAAGCTTCATGATTTCTGCAGAATTTGCTCTCAAGAATCATTCCCGTAACTGAAAAATGGCCAGTCAAAGAGAGAGTCAACCTCTCTATTTATACTTCAAATTTTTACATTTTTGGTCCCTAAGTTCCATTTCTTGAACTTTGACCACCAAATCAAGTTTTATTACAATAAAACTTTCATTTCTTATATTTTTACCACAAGGAACAATATTTTTACATAATTGATCCTTTACATGGTCAAATGACCAAAATACCCTTTTGTGGTAAAATGACCAATTTACCCCTTTTTACTATAATAAACCTTCAAATACGTATTACGAGTATTTGGTGTTACACTATGAATCATAAAACATTTAGCATAAAAAACTTGTTGCTATGTACCCAGTAAAAATCATCATGTACTCACCTTGGTAGCTAGGTATGTCTAGCTACATTAATCCACTAACTCTTGTCTTTACTTCATTCCAAAGGTCCTTCAACCTCTATTGATTTATTAAGAGGTTAGTACACACTACACATCTAAACACATAGTCTTTATCAAATCATACATGGACTCTTTCTAGGCATCATGTAATTCCATTCCAAAGATTAAGAATACTTCTTAAAGCATAATAGTCATTTTGGATAATACTTCTAACATACTTATGAAACACTACTAATGAAACACTACTAATTGCTTAGATATCAAAACACTACTAATTGCTTAGATATCAAAACATCCATCATTTTACTCATTTTATTAAGAGGTTTGATATCTAAGCAATCATCATGTACTCACCTTGGTAGCTAGGTATTTCAACAACTTTATAAATCTAACATACTTATGAAACACTACTAATTGCTTAGATATCAAAACATCCATCATTTTACTCTTTTATGCCATTTTGGCAAAACAATGTTCATAATTCTAAAATAAGTGTATCCCTAATAATTTAATAAAAAGTGTCCAAAATATTATTTATAATTATGCAACCATTCAAACTAAGTAGCTTTAAATGTAACTAGAAATAACAATAGTTAAAACCAAATTAAATTATATATATTGTTACTTTAAAATAAAAACAATGTTTGATATTTCAAATAATTATAATGATCAAAATTAAAAAGTTGGCCTAATAAAATACTTTAAATTAATTAACCGTAACAATGTATAAAATAACTCCAAAACATATATTATATTTAATTTGATTCACATGCAACATACATATAGACGTTATTGAGACGGTGTGGTTCAAAGTTATGTCTATCTAAATTAATTAAACATGCCAATAGCTAAATATAAGACTAAATCAAAAAATATATTCAATTTTTCATATGTAACTTATGGATAGAGACGATTGAAATTGTATGGTTTAGTTATATGTCTACCTAATCATATAGTTCAAAATAATTACAATGTTATATATCAACTTAGCATAAAAATTATTATTAAAAAATTAATAACGATGACATGGTTTTTTTTTAATATCATTTATTATTTAATAGTTAGATTGTATACTTATATTTTGCTCAAGACGCGGGTATTCGCCTAGTTTGATAATAATTAAAAAAAATGTGAAACTCGTTTTGTTGATTGTAATCGACCCCATAAGAAACTTTTACGTCTCTATCATATAGGTAATGTGTGATCGTAAAACATAAGGAAAAAACTAGGACATATATATATATATATATATATATATATATATATATATATATATATATATATATATATATATATATATATATATATATATATATATATATATATATATATATATATATATAGAGAGTTAGGATCTTTTGAGAACCACAAGTCCCCCGAGAACCCGAGAACTCCCAAACCGATATTTTTTTCAAAAAACCGACCCCATAGGCCTCTAAAACGCACATATCAAAGACTTTTCGAAAAAAAAATTCCAAAAAAAAACGACTTTTTTTTTTGAAAAAAATTTGCACATGTACAAAAAAAAAAACTTTGCACATGTGCAAAGTTTTTTATACGTACATTTTTTTTCAAGTTTTTTTTATGGATGTCTTTCTAACATATATTTAAGGCGTTCTGTAAAAAAATTTTCAAAAAAAGTGTACGTATAAAAAAGTTTGTACATGTGCAAAGTTTTTTTTTTTGCACATATGCAAATTTTTTTCAAAAAAAAAAAATCGTTTTTTTCGGAAATTTTTTTTTCGAAAAGTCTTAGATATGTGCGTTTTAGAGGCCTATGTGGTCGGTTTTTCGAAAAAAATATCGGTTTGAGAGTTCTCGGGTTCTCGGGGTGAAGTTGGTTCTCAAAAGATCCTAAGTCTATATATATATATATATATATATATATATATATATATATATATATATATATATATATATATATATATATATATATATATATATATATATATATATATATATATATATATATATATTAATAGAGGCATATTTCAAAGCACCACATGCATTTGAAACTTCTATGTCCTTTCATATTTCCAATGACTTTTCAAATATTTTTTTATAATGCTTACTAATTTAATAGTTTTTCTTTGTCCCACATTGCTCAACACATATATATCTCATTTCCTCTTTTGCTTATATAATATTATTCATTTGCATCCATGATCCATCAATCTTGATCATAGTATGATTTATCACTTTCAACTATTATTTGTTAGTGGTCATTTTATCAAAATTTGTCAAAGTTTTAAATGATTCTACTATTTGGTTTTGGATTTCAAAACTATTAGATCTCAAATATAAAGACGGATATTATTAAAAACTTTTAAAAATTTATTGCATTACACGTTTAGAGTATGTTGTAGTAAATATGTGACAAATGTGCTTACTTTTTTAGATTCACCGCGATGTATATATATAAAAAAATTTCAGTAGCGAACGTTTCAGCATTTATCAAACAACTTAAATTGAACCATTGTATGTGTGTGTCTATTATAAAAAAAAAAGTAATGAAAACAATGTTTCAAGATAAACTATTTACCTTTTACCACATTAATTTGATGTTTTTTTAATTGTGTCAACTTGCTTCACACATCGGTTCTCTTATCATTATATCTTGATCATAACATGGTTTTCAAAGTATATTGTTGATTACGGGTCAATTTATCGTAAAAACCTATTTTCGGCTCAAAGTATCAAAGAACTCTACTATTTTGTTTTAGCTTTCAAAAGTATTAAAACTAAAATATGAATATTAAAATGAGTTAAAAACTATTAAAACCCGATTGGGTTGTAAGTTCATCGTATGTCGTGTATCATATTTCAATTTGATGATGACAACGTTGCAATCAACTTTTTGAATCGTAAATGTTCGAACATTTTTAAAGTTCAAACATATATATCTATTGTAAGAACCCGCGAAAAAGTCAAAAAGGGTAAAACCGTCTTTTGTCGTATTGTACGACTATTATGTGTAATAATATGTATTTGTAAAATAATAAAATGAGAAATAAAAGGTTATATGAAATTTGGAGTTTTTACCGTGTGAATAGTGAAATTTGACCAAAAAGGGCAAAATGGTCATTTGACATGAAAATGACCAAATTGTCAAGAAAATGTCAAGTTGGAAGTTAATGGAATATTATTGCAAGATTTTGGGTCTTAGGACCACTCTTGTGAAGAAATTAGAAGATTAGGGACCAAAATGTAATTATTTTATAAATATTAAATATAAACTAAGAGAGTTATTACTCTCATAATTCAGAAATTTTCTCCAGAGGGTTCCAGAGAGCACGAGAGGCAGCAAGAGGGAGCAAGGAAGAAGAAGAGATCAAAGGAAAATCAAGAGAGGAATTGGAATTGGTGATTCCATAGTTGAAGAGGTAAGAAATTCTTTTGTTTTAACCTAGTTTTTGGGTATGTTCTTCATTTGGGGTTTTTTTGGATGGAATTGAAATTGAAATTGCAGTTATAAATCATGTGGGTTAAGTAGCTAATGCTTCCAATAAGCTATTAGTTAAGAACTTAACTTAAAAACATGAAAGTAGAATGCTATTCTTGAGAATTTTCAAGTTTAGCCAAGAACTTTAATTTCTGCAATTGAGTTATTGAGGTGTTTTTAATGGCTTAAAATGTGTTATTAGTCAAGTGTTTTAGTCCTAGAACAAACCCCAGGTGATTAAGACCTAGAATAAGAGCTTAAAGCCTCAAAACTGCATACTACAGTGCCAAATCGCGACTGATCAGGAGCCTGCCCAGGCGCGAGGCGCAGTGCGCCCAGGACCAGGGCGGGGTGCGCCCAGGCGCAGTGCACCCCATACCTGGCGCAGTGCGCCTTCAGTCAGGGGCCAGACAGGGACCAAAAATGTTAAAATTTTCAAATAACTTAAACGCTAGAAACCATAGCTAGACATATCCGATTGACCTGAAATTTTAGCCATAACCCTATAATGGTATAAGAACATGTCGGGAATAGTCAAATCCGTAATTCGACCTTGCGGAAAAGTTACTGTAGCGGCAGAGGCTAAAATCACTATTCATGCCCATGATTTTTAGAATTTGAGCTAGACTTGTCCAATGAACTCCAAATTTGAAACACAAGTCTAATATGGGATAAGATTTCATGGAAAAGAGTCGGAACTGAAATACGACCCCTCGGGGGTACTGTAGCAATATACGCGTATTTCGGAGAAACCGTAAAATGAGTTTATTAATGGTTATACATTTGTTATAACCTAAAGTTGAGACGTATGAGACCTTAGCACTGTAGAGTCAGTTATAGTATGTATTTATTGAGTATTTATATATATAATACATGTATAGGTGGTGCTTCAAACGTGGTTGAGCACGGAAAGGGGAAAGGAATACGAGAAACGTAGAGACTTGTAGCAACGTCAAGGTGAGTTTTATGAGGATTTCTATGGTACATAGCAAAATATTATTTTCTGAAAAGTATGATTTCCAAATGTTTATAAATACTAAAGTTTGGAAAATAGTTTTGAAAGAAGCTCTATACAAGGGCTTAGTATTTTGATCGGGTTTTCAAAAGTATGGTTTGTACGTATTTTGAAAGGAGTTCCTTATAGGAACTAAGATGTCAAAAGAAGTCTTGAAAGTATTTTTAGTAAAGAATTATAAAATGTTTGAGTAAGAGTTGTTTACAAATTGTGTCCCATTTTGACCAATTTGAGATGAAATGAAGTAAGAATTAAAGAAGTATGAGCCAGTTGTCCGGACTAGGATCACCCACATAATTGGGAGATCAGAAGACACTACTGGGATGGTACCTCCCGTCGCGAAGTAGTTGTCTAGCTTAGTATACCCTTGTGCTTGAATTCGTTCCAAGTCACAAAGGGGAGACAGAATGAGCAAACCGAGTGGGCAGATCTGTTCTGTCCCGCGAGGGGAGCTAGTTGAATGAATTAATTAACTTAATTCATAAGTTTCAGTTGGTCACGAGAAATGAGAAAGAAAAGCAGTTTTAAGAAAGAAAGTCTTTTTAAAGTTTGAAAGTAAAGAAGAAAAAGTTATTTTGAGATTTATGAAATAAATCAGTTTTTAGCAATGTACTTTTAATATTTCAAATTTTGAATAGAAAAGTGTTGGGTCTAAACCCATATTACTCACGAGACTTTATGTCTCACGTATACTATGTTTTTGAAATGCTATGTACTTAGGTGAAAGGAGCGACGGTTGCAGTCGGGACCGTTTAATGTACTGTAAGTTTAAATTATGGTTATCTGTATTGAGTCTGTAATACCCCTCGAGTTTAATTTTGTAAAATAAAACATAAATTTAAATGGCTATTTTATAGTCACGAGTTGTAAAATATGTTTGAAAACTATATTTGTAATTTAAATATGGTACAAGAAATGGGGTGTTACATCTATGAATATTTATCTAAATCTTATAATAGAATTCTTTTATTAAACATGATTTAATATGCATTGTCATCATGTACCACATTAGTTTGAATATCTTTAAAAAAAATAAAATAAAAGGGCGCTGGTACGCACCCATCTAAATTTTATGAAATCGAACTTAAAATTGAAACCAATAGTCTATGAAATATTGCACCCAATGCTTAAGGTGGTTACTATCAAATACACAGAAGAACAAACATATGAGAGAAATGGTGTTAGACTCTTTACTTATAGAGCTTACTTTCCCTTAAAATTTGTTTCTTAAGCAATGTGGGATGAGATGTGTATTAATCTATTTACTTATAGATGTTTGATTTCCATTCCATTGTGTTTCTTAAGCGATGTGGGATGAGAAAATGATATAAAATAACACAATGTGAATGATAGTTTGAACCCATATCGTCATGATAAATCAACTTAAGAAACTTTTTATTATATGAATAAAAGTCTCCCTCAGAGTTGAAACAGTTACATAAACCATTAGTCAATTTGTATTGTCAAAAACGTTTCCAAATATTAAACTTCAATGGAATATATAACTTAAAGTTCTATTATTTTTATTTTAATAAAGTTGAGCTTTACATATATTACGGATGATGATGTTTTATCCCTTACGCTAATAACTTTGAGATTTGTGTATTAAATTAAAAGTGATTGAAAATAAGCGGGAAACACTTACATATATTATGTGATTATACATATTAAATTGAATTTAAAAGAAATAATACACATGATGGTAGTTGAATGAGATTGGTAGCAGACAGGCAGGAAACAAAAGCCAATAAGCTTTGTGTTTTCATCGCATATCAGTAGGTTCATGGAAAACGAGTCATATATTGTATTATAAATGATGGTTTAGTCGATACAAAAGAAAAAGGCTGCTTAAGGATAATGAAAGCAAATTGTAACACCCGACTTATTAACCAAAAACACCCCAAAATTTTTTTTTTTTTCAAACCAAATATATTACATTCAAAACCATAAATGCGGGGTATTAGTTAACAAAATCAGAGTTCAAGTGTATCATGAAATACAATACATAGTATTATACATCTTTAAGCCGGGCTGTCACTTCAATCACTAATTCCTCAGTCACGGACTTTATCTTTTCCTTTCGCAGGATCACGCTCACCTGCAGGGACATATCACATCAACTGTGAGCTATAAAGCCCAGTGAGAAATCAAATCAAATACTACATGTATAAGAATAAAATTCTCTATACAAAGTCAAATATGTAATGTCATACAATACAAAATCAAACATGGCTCACGGGTATTCCGCTGTTGCCTAGACTCACGGCTGGATCCGGTATTGTCTATATAGATTTATTGACTCACGGCTGGTCCCGGTATTGTCATTTTTTTTTCCATTGACTCACGGCTGGTTCCGGTATTGTCTTTTCCTTTTATTGACTCACGGCTGGTTCCGGTATTGTCAATAAAGGTTTGACTCACAGCTCCGTTCTTGTCTATTAAAGACTCACGGCTTATCTGGTATTGTCACATCAAATCAAACATTTGTCATTTTTCGTCCCCAAAACTATTTTCAATTCGCAGCTGCTCAACAATCATATATCACATCAAATACGAGTGAGATTACTCACCTGAAGGTTTGCTACAACTAGCGTTCGTCGTTCCTTGCTTTGAAACGAACCCCGTAGAATTTTGTCCCGTACCTATAATTCCATTTATTTCAAAATGATTATAGGTTAATAACCATTACAATTAACTCTAATACAATAGAGTTCAATAATATATAATGCCTAGTTAATAAACTTTCCGTTTACTAACTTTATGTGAATTTTACTATTCACCGAGGCATTCGGGTCGGTCTACAGTGCCCCCGAGGGGTCGAAAACTCGATACGAAAATTTTCCCAAACTTTTTAGACCATAACGAGCCTATGGTCCAAATTTGAGCTAAAACGGATAAGCCAAGCAAAAGTTAGCGTTTTTGAGCCCCTGCCTGGCCTCTGCTCGGAGGCGCACCCCGCCCAGGGGAGGGCGCACTGCGCCTGGGCGCACCCCGCCTGGATTTGGGGCGCACTGCGCCTAGCTGCAGTGCAGGTTCCTGGGCAGTCGCGATTTATGCACTGTAGCTTGCAGATTTGGTCCATTAAGTGCTTATTTCCGTTCTTAATTGCTTGGGGTTTGTTCCTAGGCTAAAACCTTACATATTAACAAGGTTTTTAACCATCAAAACATCCTCAATCATCCAAATTAAGAATTAGGGTTCTTAGTTTTAACAACCCCAAATCTTCAATTTCATCTAATATAACAACATACTTTCAAATTCTTGATTTAATCTCTTACCAATATGACTTATTGGACCTATAACTTACATTTATTCATGTATCTCCACTGTAATTTCAGTTTTGAGTTCAACAAAAACTCACCAAACTTAAACAAATAAGAACTTGGAAAACTTACCTCTAAATCTTCCAATTCTACCCTTTGAAAGCTATAATCCAATCTTGCAAGTTCTAAACTTTCAAGAACTTCAATCTTCTGCAGAAAATCAGCCAAGAAAATGCTCCCGTAACTCCCAAATTTTCTGCACAAGTGTTTGCTTAAATACCTCCAAGATTTGCACTTTGGTCCCTAGAGTTGCATATTTAAGACTTTTGCCCCAATTCACAAATATTATGACACAATTTCAGTTTTTATAACATTTTAAATCCAAGACTTAAAATATTATTACGCAACGAGTCCTTTTTTGTCAAAAAGACCAAATTACCCTTTTGAGGTAAAATGACTATTTCGCCCTTTTTTATTTTATATAATAAAATAAGTTTCGGCGTTACAAATTCTCCCCTCCTTTAAGAGATTTCGTCCCCGAAATCATACAAATAGTTGAGGGTATCTTTCCCGCATTTCACTTTCGGTCTCCCACGTCATGTCGGAACCTTTGTGATGACGCCAAAGGACTTTCACCATGTTAATCTTCTTATTCCGCAGCTGTCTTGTCTTGCGGTCTAATATCCGTTCGGGTTGTTCCGGGTATCTCAACTTTTCATCCACTTCAATTTCAGCAATAGGTACTTGTTGAGATTTGTCAAACAAAGTTTTCCTCAAATGGGACACATGAAATACGTCATGTATACCATGAAGTTCATCAGGTAACTCCAATTGATACGCCACAGCTCCAACTCTTTGGGATATACGGAAAGGTCCAATAAAGCGAGGACTCAACTTTCCTTTCTTCCCAAAACGAATCAAGCCTTTCCAAGGGGATACTTTGAGCATTACCATATCTCCCACTTGGAACTCTATCGGTTTCACCCGTCTATCTGCATACTGCTTCTGTCGATTCTGAGCCACCTTTAAATTTTCGCGTATCAGTTTGATCTTTTCTTCCGTCTGTGCCACAATTTCGGGTCCAGCCAACGGCTTTTCCCCAACTTCAGTCCAGCAGGTCGGAGTACGGCACGGTGCTCCATACAAGGCTTCATACGGGGCCATCTGAATGCTGGAATGATAGCTGTTATTATACGCGAATTCCACTAAAGGCAAGTGATCTTCCCAGCTTCCACCGAAGTCTATGACACAAGTCCTCAACATGTCTTCCAGAGTCTGTATTGTTCTTTCACTCTGACCATCGGTCTGCGGATGATACGCGGTACTCATAAGTACTTTTGTACCCAATCGCTTTTGAAGACCTTGCCAAAAATGAGAAGTAAACCTGCTGTCTCGGTCCGACACAATTGATGCAGGTAACCCATGCCGACAAATTACCTCATCAATGTAAAGTTTCGCCAGTTGATCTACTCTGTACTTCTCCTTATATGGTATAAATTGTGCCGATTTGGTCAATCGATCAACAATCACCCATATAGAATCATATCCTCGCGGTGTCCGCGGCAACTTTGTCACGAAATCCATGGTAATATGGTCCCATTTCTTCTCTGGAATCGGCAATGGTTGTATTTCCCCATACGGTTTCTGATGGTTCGATTTAACTTGCAGACAAGTCAAACATCTTTCCACAAATCTTCCAATGTCCCTCTTCATTCCAGGCCACCAATACATCGGTTTTAACGTCCGATACAACTTAGTACTGCCCGGATGAACTGCATAACGGCTGTAATGTGCATCTTCTAGGAGCAATTTCCGCGCTTCTCCTTGTTTCGGGACCCATATCCGGCCTCTGAAGGTTTTCAATTTCTGAGCATTTTCCTCCAGATGCTTCAAGTATCCAACCATTCTTTCGCTTTTTACATTCTCCGGCTTACACGCTTCTTCCTGTGCTACACGAATCAATTCTGGTAGTCTGCTTACTATACCCATACATGCGGAGGAAATTTTCAACGGAGCTTCTTTTCGACTTAACGCATCCGCCACCACGTTCGCCTTACCAGGATGGTACTGAATTTCACAATCAAAGTCTTTCAGTAGATCCATCCACCTTTGCTGTCTCATGTTGAGTTCTTTCTGATCGAAGAGGTACTTCAGGCTCTTGTGATCGGTGTAAATGACAAACTTTACACCGTATAAATAATGCCTCCATAACTTCAATGCTAAAACCACCGCAGCTAGTTCCAGATCATGAACGGGATACTTCTTTTCAGCATCTTTTAATTGTCGGGACGCATAGGCTATGACCCGACCCTTCTGCATTAGCACACAACCAAGGCCAATTCTAGAAGCATCGCTGTAGATCACATACTCTTCTCCGCTTTGAGGTAAAGCCAACACCGGTGCTTCACATAAGGATTGTTTCAACCTCTGAAACGCTTCTTGCTGCTTTTCGGCCCATGTGAACTTTTCACCTTTCTTGGTCAACTTAGTCAACGGAGCAGCTATCGAGGAGAAATTCTCAACAAATCTTCTGTAGTAGCCTGCCAAACCAAGAAAACTCCGTATCTCAGTGGGACTTCGGGGCGGTTCCCACTTCATCACGGCGTCCACCTTCGCTGGATCTACTTTCACTCCATCGGCATTAATTACATGGCCAAGAAATTGGACTTCTCTTAACCAGAATTCACATTTGGAGAATTTTGCATACAACTTCTCCCTACGAAGCAACTCCAGCACTTGTCGCAGATGCACTTCATGTTCGGCTTGGCTTCGCGAATACACCAGTATGTCATCAATAAACACTATCACCGAGGTATCAAGGAACGGTCGACACACTCGGTTCATGAGATCCATGAATACGGCTGGAGCATTGGTTAACCCAAAAGGCATCACCAAAAACTCATAATGACCGTATCTCGTACGAAAGGCCGTCTTCGGAATGTCTGATTCTCGAATCTTCAGTTGATGGTAACCCGACCTCAAATCAATCTTGGAAAAGTAGGACGCGCCTTGTAGCTGATCAAACAAGTCATCTATTCTGGGTAACGGGTACTTGTTCTTCACCGTGATCTTATTTAACTCCCGATAGTCAATACACATGCGCATTGACCCATCTTTCTTCTTTACAAACAAGATAGGGGCTCCCCAAGGCGATGTACTCGGTCTGATAAAACCCCTGTCTAGCAGTTCTTCCAGTTGCTTGCGCAGTTCCACCATCTCTGAAGGTGCTAAACGGTATGGAGCTCGGGCAACAGGTGCAGCTCCCGGTACTAGTTCAATCGTGAACTCAACCTGTCGATCTGGTGGCAACCCTGGAAGTTCGTCTGGAAACACATCCGGGAACTCGTTCACCACGTTCACATTCGCTACCCCCACCTTAATCGGTTGAGCCACCGATACATAAGCCAAGTAGGACATCCCTCCTTTACTAATACAGCTTCGGGCTTGAGCAAAGGAGATAACTGGCATTCGCAACCGAGGTCGTTCACCCTGAATCTTCATCAATTTCCCATCTGGTGACATCACTGTGAGGCTTTTATTTCTGCAATCCATGTTAGCATAGTTCGTTGCCAACCAATCCATCCCCACAATCACACCAAATTCATTGGTAGTCATCGGCTTCAAATCTATAGGGAAAACGGTCCCGTAGATTTTAAGCTGACAACCTTCCAGATGTTCAGATACCCAAACATATCGGCCGTCCGCGATAGCTACTTCGAGACTTTCGTCCATTGATGTTAACGGTACATTCAGGCGAGGCAACAAAGACTCCGATACGAAACAATGAGTAGCCCCCGCATCAAATATAACATATACAGGTATGGAATTGAGAGTAAAAATACCTGTAATCACATCCGTCTTCTCACGGGCTTCCTCCACGGTCATCTGGAAAGCTCGCGAGGCCACTGGTCGTCCCCTGTTCTTTGGCTCTTCTCTCTTTCCAACATGGTCCTCTCTGGGTCTTTCACTGTATGCTCCAGATTTCAGTTGCGGACAGTTCAGTCGAATATGATCCGTAGCCCCGCATTGGAAACACTTACGGTCCGCCCAACATTCCCGTATAGTATGACCCGTTTTTCCACAATTTCGGCAGATAGGCGTCCCAGTATCGCTGCGACAACTGCCCGTGTGTCGTTTTCTACACTTATCACACCATTTTCCTTCGTCCCTCTGGCTTTTTCCTTTAGAACCGGATTGTTGCGATTTCTTCTGAGGCGTCCAACCTTGGTCTTCCGCCTTTCTTTTTGTTTCAACAGCTTTCTTTTCATCTTCTTGTCTCTTTAGTTCGGTTTCTCGTTCCGTGGCTCGATCCACCACTTGTCGAAAATTAGTTAATTTCAACGGTTGTACAACTTCTCTAATTCGGGTTGTCAATCCCCGAACATACTTGTCAATCTTTCTCTTTTCTGTGTAGATGTGGTGTTCAGCAAACCTAGCTTTCTCCAGAAAGCTAAGAGTATATTCCTGGACAGATCGGGACCCCTGTTCCAGGTGTAGGAATTCCTCTTCCAACTTTTGAATAGCCACTTCCGAGCAGTATTCTTCATTAAACTTTGTCTTGAATTGCTCCCAAGGTATCGATTGGGATGAATCAAGATCCAGTGATTTGTAATAAGTCTGCCACCAATGTAACGCACCGCTTGTAAGTTGATTCGTGGCAAATTCAACTTTATCATCGTCTGCACACTTGCTTACCCTGAACACCTTCTCCATGTGCATGATCCATTCCATGGCTTTGACTGGATCATCTGTCCCCGAAAATTCCTTTGGTTTACAACCAAGGAAGGATTTATAAGTACACCCAATTTTCTTGGTAGAGGCTTCTCCACCTTGAGTTTCTTTCACTGCCCGGGCCCGACTTTCCCCCTGGCTTTCATTTTCCGGCTGCCTGTCATGGATACTTTTTGCAGCCTCTTCAGTAGGATCAGGATGTACACTTGGGTTGGGATTGCCACTCGGGTTAGGGTTGTTCGACAATGCTGGCAACATTTGCCTAACCACCTCTTCTACTATGGCCCGAATGTCAGGTGGATTTTGTCCCACCGGTTCCCGTGCTGGTGCCCTTCGCCTGGCAGAACCGCGTGAACGTGCTGGTCCACTTCTTGCTGGTCCACTTCGTGCACTTCCACCACGCGAATTCACACCAGTAGGATTGCTTCGTGTATTTCTCATACTTCAAAATTTTAGCAAACCGTTAGATTACATATATAATAACAATCTTATATATATCTAACAGTCCATTTATATGTTCTTCTCTCAAGGTTTAAGTCCAGGAATCTAGTCTAAGACACCTAGTTCACTTAAACCACGGCTCTGATACCAACTTGTAACACCCGACTTATTAACCAAAAACACCCCAAATTTTTTTTTTTTTCAAACCAAATATATTACATTCAAAACCATAAATGCGGGGTATTAGTTAACAAAATCAGAGTTCAAGTGTATCATGAAATACAATACATAGTATTATACATCTTTAAGCCGGGCTGTCACTTCAATCACTAATTCCTCAGTCACGGACTTTATCTTTTCCTTTCGCAGGATCACGCTCACCTGCAGGGACATATCACATCAACTGTGAGCTATAAAGCCCAGTGAGAAATCAAATCAAATACTACATGTATAAGAATAAAATTCTCTATACAAAGTCAAATATGTAATGTCATACAATACAAAATCAAACATGGCTCACGGGTATTCCGCTGTTGCCTAGACTCACGGCTGGATCCGGTATTGTCTATATAGATTTATTGACTCACGGCTGGTCCCGGTATTGTCATTTTTTTTTTCCATTGACTCACGGCTGGTTCCGGTATTGTCTTTTCCTTTTATTGACTCACGGCTGGTTCCGGTATTGTCAATAAAGGTTTGACTCACAGCTCCGTTCTTGTCTATTAAAGACTCACGGCTTATCTGGTATTGTCACATCAAATCAAACATTTGTCATTTTTCGTCCCCAAAACTATTTTCAATTCGCAGCTGCTCAACAATCATATATCACATCAAATACGAGTGAGATTACTCACCTGAAGGTTTGCTACAACTAGCGTTCGTCGTTCCTTGCTTTGAAACGAACCCCGTAGAATTTTGTCCCGTACCTATAATTCCATTTATTTCAAAATGATTATAGGTTAATAACCATTACAATTAACTCTAATACAATAGAGTTCAATAATATATAATGCCTAGTTAATAAACTTTCCGTTTACTAACTTTATGTGAATTTTACTATTCACCGAGGCATTCGGGTCGGTCTACAGTGCCCCCGAGGGGTCGAAAACTCGATACGAAAATTTTCCCAAACTTTTTAGACCATAACGAGCCTATGGTCCAAATTTGAGCTAAAACGGATAAGCCAAGCAAAAGTTAGCGTTTTTGAGCCCCTGCCTGGCCTCTGCTCGGAGGCGCACCCCGCCCAGGGGAGGGCGCACTGCGCCTGGGCGCACCCCGCCTGGATTTGGGGCGCACTGCGCCTAGCTGCAGTGCAGGTTCCTGGGCAGTCGCGATTTATGCACTGTAGCTTGCAGATTTGGTCCATTAAGTGCTTATTTCCGTTCTTAATTGCTTGGGGTTTGTTCCTAGGCTAAAACCTTACATATTAACAAGGTTTTTAACCATCAAAACATCCTCAATCATCCAAATTAAGAATTAGGGTTCTTAGTTTTAACAACCCCAAATCTTCAATTTCATCTAATATAACAACATACTTTCAAATTCTTGATTTAATCTCTTACCAATATGACTTATTGGACCTATAACTTACATTTATTCATGTATCTCCACTGTAATTTCAGTTTTGAGTTCAACAAAAACTCACCAAACTTAAACAAATAAGAACTTGGAAAACTTACCTCTAAATCTTCCAATTCTACCCTTTGAAAGCTATAATCCAATCTTGCAAGTTCTAAACTTTCAAGAACTTCAATCTTCTGCAGAAAATCAGCCAAGAAAATGCTCCCGTAACTCCCAAATTTTCTGCACAAGTGTTTGCTTAAATACCTCCAAGATTTGCACTTTGGTCCCTAGAGTTGCATATTTAAGACTTTTGCCCCAATTCACAAATATTATGACACAATTTCAGTTTTTATAACATTTTAAATCCAAGACTTAAAATATTATTACGCAACGAGTCCTTTTTTGTCAAAAAGTCCAAATTACCCTTTTGAGGTAAAATGACTATTTCGCCCTTTTTTATTTTATATAATAAAATAAGTTTCGGCGTTACACAAATGAATTGTATTATATAAGAGAAAGAGAAAAGATCATATATGTATGTGAAGCAATGTGAGATAAATAAAAAAATCTCAAATTAATGTGGTAAAAAATTTAAATTAATAGATTGATTATATTAAGTGGGAATTTGAAAGGTCATGGATGTTTCAAATACATGTGGTGAGAGGAAAAAATACTCTTAGTTTAAATTAAATATTTTAAATTGAAACTTGACCGAATAATTAGTTTTTATAAACCCTAAACCCTAAACCCTAAAAGTAAAAAATAAACTGAAATTAAATAGAAATTATATCCATGCATAATCTGTAGGTGGATGCCATTAAAATAATGTGGTTCGAGATAAGTATTTTTTTCTTAAATCATATTATTTTTAATTTTATTTGATTGTTTTTATTCATCATACATGTTACGAATTTTTTATCTTTCAGTAATTTGATACATATATCTATCATCAAATAATTGAAAATAATGATGATATGTTTATAATCTTTTTAAAAGTAGTATAAGAATAATATGTATTTGTCTATACTATAAATACATAATTTTCTTCCTGCGCAACGCGCGGGCATTCGACTAGTATATATATATATATATATATATATATATATATATATATATATATATATATATATATCGAGAGAAAGAGACTAAAAAAGAACAACAAGTTCGAGCCTCAAAGAGAGGGCTGTAGGCAGATGCAGACTCGAGATTTGGTTTCGTTGGGTACACAAGATCGCCAAATTATCGGGTTGGATCAAAATGGTCTTAAATATCAATAAAAGATAAAAGTGTTCAATGCATTGTAGAAATTAAGTCAAGTTGTTAATATCATTTCGAAATTAAATAGAATGTAAACTTGCCAGAGCCGATGATGATTTGTGTGTGTGTGTATAATGTCAAGGCATCTTATTTGCAATTTTGATAAGTTGTAATTGCAATTTCTTAACAACCGACGTCCATTTTCTCAAACGCGTGTTTGTATATAACCTGAAACTGCAACATGAATATAAAGGTCGATTTTTGTTAGTACAATACGTTAATAAAATTGTTTTGGGAAGAACAATGTTGTAGTAAAGAGAAATGAAAGTAAGATGCTACAATCAGGTGAACTTTTCAAAGTACAATGATGTAATAGGAGGAAATGAAAGTAGGATGCGATAATAAATAGATAAATGAAAGTACATTGCTATTTCCCAGACACTATTTTGACCTATTTGAAGTAGAAATAGAAAAGTGACTTCAACAAAGTGACTAAAACCTTTACTAGGAACTTGAATATAATGTTACCTAAAAATTCATTGTTTTGGCAGCTTTCTATTCCAGTGGTCCCTAAACTTCAGTGTCACACTTGCATTATCCATAATGCTGGCTAAAGCTAAATTTAGGGAAATGGAATGCAAAAGAAAATATGCCACCTGCCATGACTACTTTAGTACAAGAAAGAAAATGATCAAAGACGGCTACAAAAATGGCTGGATTTGTATTTCCTTACAACTAGTTATCAAGCATAATGCATTCAAGGTCCTCTTTCACACACATACACGACACACACACACACACACACATTCCAATCTGTAGTTTGGGACAAATATTGCAGATTTAAAGACAAAGCAAGATCAATAAAGGGTCACTCGTATCCTAACAAAAAAAAAATCATATTCTTTTATCGCCATTATCAAGATTATATTGCTGATTGGATGATAAAGGTACAAACATATCCTAACTGTTACAACACTCCCAAGAGTTAAATGAACCGACTAACAACACACTTGAATGTTTGTCCATTTTAAGCCTTGTACATGAGTCATTTTACATAAAGTAGCAACATAGTTTAGAGTTCATCAAGCCATTGACTAATATTGTGTTGCCTACAATAGAAGAAAGAGGAGCACATTGCTTGATGAACTGAAAGTATGTTATTATATAAATGCATTTAACATCGTCAAACTGTCAATGTCTGCTGCACAACAAGGTTCAAGATGATGAGTTTAAAAGAGCATACAAAATGTTTAAAAAAATGTGTTAACACTACATAGTTGAATCGAAATCAACATTCCGATTTTGGGTAATATTATATCCTATTAAAATAATTTAAATTAACACCTGACATAATTTAATTATATTTTTTTTACTTTAATATTTGATATGTCTAAATTATGCCAAATGACATATTAAAAGAATTTTTGTAGTAAATTTTACCAAAAACCACCTGCAACTAAAACGTTGTACAGGTATCTAATATGATAAACTAGGGGATGTATACTCGTGCGTTGCAGCGAGTAATCTATATATATACAATAAGGAAAACATTAGATAAAACAAAGTTGAAAATGTGGGAAAATTAAAAAAATTGTGTAATATAAGAAAAGTTAGATGACGGCGATACTCGATTAGAAACGGTGAAATCCTCAAATCAAATTTTCCAAAATAATTGTTTTCATTTTTTGTTTTATTATTGTCCTAGTAAAAAATACAGAAAAATTACTTTATAACAATATAAATAAAGAAATCGGTCTTTCTAAGGTTATAAAGAAAAACTTATTTTTAGACCTAGAATATGTCGTGTTTAATACATGTATAATTGCAATAAATTCATATTATTATGTTGATATATCCTTAGTTATATCGAGTATCAGGTAATATTATAAATAAAAGATGATTTTAGACCGGAAATATATCATTGCAAAGTGCTAAAACATAATCCAAATTTATATAAAAATCACGTAACAAAACTTACTATAAAAATCTAAGTGCTAATATTAGTTAGAAAGAAAAGATTAAATTAATAAAATTAAATAAATAAGTGGATTTATATACGCATTAAAGGAAGAAAGGAAAATAATATATGAAGTCATCTTAGGAAAAAATTGAATTCATATAATCAACAAAATAATGCACAATAGAAAAGAAGAACAGGAAATAATAAATAGATACCAAAAATGTATTAACATGAGTTAACAAAAAAACATGAGTTTTAAAAAAGCAATACGGTTGATGAAAGAAACATATAGTTTTATCGGTTGAAAAGTATATATAGATGTAATAATAATATATTTTCTTTCAATAATATATTAGAATAAGTAATTCAGAATTTTAAAAAAATATACGTATAAAATAAGTATAATATTCTAATAATGATTAGAAAAACAAAAAAAAAAATTTCAAGAAAAAAGAGAGAAAAAAGAACTTGAAAAAAAAAAACGCGAGAAACTAAAATGAAACAAAGTCTAATATCCAAGAAGAAAAATTGTGGGCCTAATGCTTAGGGAAAAAAAGTATACGCAAGAAAAACCTGGGATAAAAAGTATAGAGTACCGAAAATGAGACGTTTAAGAGATTGGAGAGGTGTATACAACCATTTATCCGCAAGGCTGCTGCAGTTTTCGATTTTACAACCCCAAACAAAAAATATATAGTACCGAAAATGATTAAAATATTAGCATCAATATTCATTTTTTACTAGTAATAGAATAGAGTAAACGGATAAGAAACAAAATCAAATGGAGATGCGGGGGATCGAACCCCGTGCCTATCGCATGCAAAGCGAGCGCTCTACCATTTGAGCTACATCCCCGTTGTTTTCCATACGTACAAACTATCATATATGATATTATTTATCGGATTGCAAATAACTATATGAAGCCTAGTCAAGTTGTTCATCGAGTGAGTAAACTGCTTTATTTTAGACAACCAAAATTTCTAAAAAAATAGATAGAAAATCTTGAATCGAACATATCTGGTTTTCATCTGGTTTGTTTTAATAAATGGCCCTTATCAAATGTGTTAGTTCAAACATAGAAAATATACAGGACTCTATTGCAGGAAACTCAAATATGTATATGCATTATGAATTATGATTAAAAGAAAAACACGTTTTTTATAGGCTTACAGAAGTGAAAAACTAAGAAACCACTAAAGCAGAAGATTTGCTAAACACTAATTTGTGATACACATTTTGTGATATTACCTTTAAATTTTGGTCAAAAACTCTCACAAACTATACCCTCAAATAAAAAAATTAGACTCATGAATCATTAACTTGGTAAATCATTAACCCAAATACATAAATGGTGTTATACATTTCAACTGTTTTATTAGCTATTTAGTGTTACATATCATATAGCCTAATGGATGGTTTTTGTTATGATGTTATCATTCTTGCATAAAGAATCTAATTCTGCAACAGACAAAAAAAATTGATTCCTGATTTGAGAAGGAATCACAACTCTAGAGAGAGAGAGAGAGATTAAAACAAATTTTCTATTTTTTTTTTCCTTTTTTCCATTCCTGATGATGTCTATATGCAAAAGGAAAAGCTATCAAGGACCATCTGTTACCATAAAGATTAGTACATGGGCCCTGGTTGCTCTCTTGGATTGAGATTATGGGCTTTTGCATCCATGGATAGTCCATCAGGATGGTTGGATATTGTGACTGTATAGTATCATATATTCACATGTACCTAACTAGTAGAAATGGTTACTCTAGTATTAATCTCGATGATTTGAAGTTATGTAATTTCTTACCCGGTATTAATACCTGTTGGTATATGTACTGAATTAGGTATTTCATTGATTGATCCTTGTACCTAAAGAATTCTGTGGTTACTGGTGACTATCTTTGTTGATAATAAAGGTCTGCACTTTACTATATATTATGGTCATATGGTGTGGGATATAGGTAATGATCCTCAACTGTAGTAAAACTGTAACACAACTAAGTTTAATCATCAGTTGTACAAACTGCTTACTACTTTAGTTCATGAATGCTCTAGTAATATTGTATGCAGACGATTTCGTTCTACAACATATTCTACATGTCCAACAAAAAACAGTTTGGAAAAAACTGCATGGCAGGAAATTCGTAATCGCTATTATTCATTGAGATTGTTTGGACAACAATTTTCTTTCTTTCTTACTGATAACATTTTAGCGAACAAGGGTACGGAAAAACAAAGTGGAGATGCGGGGGATCGAACCCCGTGCCTCTCGCATGCAAAGCGAGCGCTCTACCATTTGAGCTACATCCCCGTTGTGTCTATCTCAATATATAATAATATATTATTTTAAAACTCAGTTAATCTCACAAAGTTGACAAGTTTTCGATAAAACATGAACCAAAAACTTGTTTAAAAAAAATCCAGAACCGAACAAAACGTAGCCTCTTCGGTTGGGTCCCCGTTTGGTTCTTCAGTTTTTAGATCGCTTACATACATGTTTTTCATTTTGCATATAGATCTATCACACAAGCAAAACAGATTTGTTGTACAACTACAATAAATTCCATTTTGGAACTGTACAAATTACAATTACAACGCAACGTATAAGTTTTATAAGAGAATATTAGATTACAAATTCATACATTGGCATATGGTGATCTTGGTTTAGTCATTTTGAAGAGCATGGCTACCAAAGTATCAATGATCAATCCCAAGTCTGTGATATAGAATTTATATATAGAAAAATCTAATTAATTATGTTTTACACACAATGAAATATTTACCATAATGACTTAAAACCACTTACTGAACTCATATGAAGTATGGATTTAGTTACTATGCTAAAGAGGAGACTTAAAACCACTTACATTATGATCCCCACATGTTCTTGAAGTTTACAACAATAGCACTCAAATGCAGAATAACTAAGCATGACAAGGAGAGAATAGCTAGAATTTCAAAGACAAAAACTTTTTCAACATGACCCAGATAAAGGGAAAGAATTTCCAAACAACGATATTTAATCACTATTTGTACAAATTTCTCGCTACTTTAGTCCATAAATGTCAAGTAAAACAATGTATGCCGACCATATCTCCCTACCTTAACATAACCAAATACCCAACAAAACAAAACAAAAAACCTTCTAAGCATTTCCAAACATAATACAACCTAAGTATACAACAAAATTCCAAAGTTTCATATAACAAAAAATAAGTAACCGTTTCACGACACCGGGAAAACCTCACTCTGCAAATTAGGCGAGATATTTTTGACATGTAACCAAGTCAACTGCCAAAAACTATCCGACCCAACCGAATCACTCGGAACAAGTACCCCGCTACCTTTCATCACAAGCAAACTCTCCTTCAAAAGCTCCATTACTATCTCATGAACCTTATCACTCGTTTTCCCCCGAATTTTCACCTTCATAAACCTCTCCAAACAACTCAAAACCCCTATCCACACTTTACAAAACGATACCAACCGACAAAGACTCGGTAAACAATACAAAAACACATTCAACAAAAGCTTCACCGATAAAATAACCGTACCCTCCATGTTCCGGTACTCTTTCAAAGACTTTTCTTGCACGATTTCCAACAAATCATTTACCAAAGTGAACACCACCAAATCGAAACATTGGGCCCACAAATCGTCTTCAAGATGAATCCCGTCCAAACCCGTTAAACAATTTTGTAATGTCAAAATCGCGTGATTCCTAATTTCTTCTCTCGGGTCTAGACACACTTTTTTTAAACTTTGTACTAGTCTCAACCACATTTCTCCAATATCTTGATAGACTTTTTCAGCATCTTCACCTTCTTCCCCTTTCGTGGCACGTGACCATTTGACTAGACAACTAGCTGACCCACCCATTAAGTCCAATGACTTAACCGAACGAGACGTCTCTCCTACTCGTGACTCGGCAAATTGTCGAGCCGCATTGACACATAGGACGAAATTTGCGGGTAGGAGATGAGTTCCTTCAGACATGATGAATTCTAGGGTTTCGAATCCCGGGTCGGAAGCTTCCGGATGGCGGGCGGTTATTGATACGAGAGAAGTGATCGTACGCCAACCGAGGTGGGATTTGATTTGTCGCGCGTTTGCTTTTACTAAACGCATGATTTCTTGTGTGATGTGTTCACAGTACGCGTCGGCTACACGCGCGTCGAGTTTTAGAATAAGTTGGAGAGATTTTAAAAGGTCGTCTGTTAGATTCTCTTTATAAGGAAGAAGACGTTGACAAATCCGGATTAACCCGAAAACCGCTTTTTCAACTAACGTACTCGGCATCACTGCTGACTGGACGATATTTGAAATGTAACCGAAAACATTTTCCCATAACAGCATGATTCTGTCCCGGTTATTTAACGTGACTGTAATTAACAATTCCAGACAGAAAACCGAAGCTTCTTCGTCTTTATTTTGGCCCGCGGATAAAATCAGGGCCCGCGTGAGATTCGTTAAAGAATCTGATTGAAGAAATTTACTTTCGGTAAAAATGTTATTCACGTGACAACTCTTTACAGTTTCGATAGCGCGCTTATGAGCTTCGAGATGTTCTTGAGACGGTTGTGGCGCGGGTTTTTCCGTATCGTAGTATAGAAACTCGCTGAACCGGCCCATTAGGCCCGATGTTTTTCTGGAATGGGTTGATGCGAGGACAGCTGGCGCTGGCGGGGACAGTAAAACCGATTTCCCCGTGTCTTCAATTTGGTCTAAATCGTTAGCGGTATCGGTTGCTAAACGGGTCGGGAGAAGACCGAGTTTGTGTAAAGTCAAAATGCAGTCAACCGTGTTTCTCCAACCGGACCGTATGTAATCGCCGTACGCGTTTGTGATCGTGAAAACACCGATTGTTGCTTTCATAGCTTTAGTATCGTTACCGAACGCGAAAACCGGTTCTTCCACATATACGGGAGTTGATAGATTCGTGAACTTAGAGAGAGACACAAGTAAACCATCGATGACATCATCAAGCTGGTAACACCCGGCGATCTTAGCAACCTTTAAGAATCCATCTATACATGTTTCCAACACATCTTCTTGTTCCACAAGATCGAGAACCACCGATAAAGCAGCGAGAGTGGGACCGGACAAAATAACAAACATTTCATTGTTAATTTCGTTTCCGGTCCCGCAAGCGATATACGGAACGATTTGTCTTGTTTTGTGAATCAACCCGACCCAATTATCATGGGTCATGACCCCAGCGCCTTGCGCTGGGGTCATACGGATCTCGTTTTCACAAATCGAGCTGTACAGCTCGGATAAATACTCGCGCGGGAGATCGTTCCCGCCGTTTATTCTCCGGTTGTTACGGATAAAATCTTCTTCAGTCATCTTTCTTTTCACTTGCGGACTGTGTCTGTCTGTGTTAAGTAGGATTAGAGAATAAGACAACAAAAGTGCGGCGTCTTTGTTCGCGAATATATCCGGTGAATGATGATAGAATTGTTCCGCGAACGCTTCAACGAATCTTTGAATCTTTTGCGCTTCACCTGGCAATCTAAAAGTTTCTAGAAAAACACGTAACGCGATGTCTAAGTTCATGTCATGAAAATCAAACGTTTTAGCAAATTCTTGAAGGACATCGACATTGAACCGATCGTGGTTTCCTAAATAATCGCCAACAAGGTTCTTGTCCAATCCGGTTGTGTACCTTAAAAAACACGCGACACTAACCGGATCAAGTGTGTCCGGTAACATACGCATTCCTTGAAGAAACTCCAAACCCTTTTTCGGGTCCACATTAAAATGATCCGCCCCAACTGCCAACTTTTGCTTCATGTGTTTTGTTTTATGAATATACGGTACCCAAGAATCCGTGCTCTCGTAATTTTCACATTTCACCTTCCAAAATGGCTCATTTTCAAGATCTAGTATCGCGTTTTCCAATATTTGTACTTCACAGACACCGGTTATATTTTCGGAAATGCCATTTGTCATGGCGACTAGACCTTCAAGGGCGAGAATATGGATAGCGGTCAACGGGCTGTTGACTGGAAATGCGCTTTTTGACAACAAGTTGACTAGATCTTCGAAGATATTGCTACACGAAATGTCGCAATCGTAATTCGCGTACATTTCATAAATAAATTCGGGTTGTCTACAAAGATCGACAATAGTTTCCATGGCAACTTCTTGTTGTTGGTATTTAGCTCCGTGTTTGTTTTGTGCAATTCTCATAAGTACAGAAGAAAAGAAAGCTTCCAGTTGTAGCTTGAGTTTCATTCTTAGAAGATGGTATAGATTCAAAACAATGCTACACACAGTAGAAAGAATGAGTGGACTTGGGGATAATCCAAATTGGATTAAGCTATGAAAAAGGTCGTTTCCCACCAAAGTCAACAACTCGGGGTGTTGACCGAGAGACGCACCACCTAACTCAACCACCGAGTTAATTAAACCCAAGGAGAATAAAGGAACATCTTCATCGTATGATAAAGAGTTGGACCTGGGATTGGGGCCCACACCAGTGTGCTCAACCGCGGTCAAAAGAGAACAAAGAAATTGGAATATTTCCACCATGCATGGAACACCATACGGTTCTGTTGTAAGGAACTCTTTTGTGTGACCAATACTTTCATCCACTTTAACTGCAAGCATATCAAGATTTATAGCAGCTTCAGTTTTTGAACTAATGTAACCATTTTCCTGTTGCAAAAATGTAATTAAAGTTAGGAATAATCTTCAAAAAAGAAAATGAATAACCCTGAATCATAGGGAAATGCAGGAAATAGCAATGTATTTTACTCTTTTTACCAATATAGGTATTGTACTTTATTTATTACCCATAATAGCAACATATTTTACTCTTTTTAACAATATATTGTACTCTACTTTTTACCCATAATAGCAACATACTCACTTTTTTTTTTTTACCGATAACAGCGCTATGTAACCTGAAACTTGTATTATGTGCTTTAATATTTTACCCATAATAGCAACATATTACGTGCATACCCATATGATAATAGCAATGTACTTGTATTTCTTTACCGATAAATTATATACAATATGAAACTTGTAAACATTATAAAAGTTTCAAGTTATATTGCTATTATCAGCAATGAAATGTAAATACACTGCTATTATGAGTAAAAAAAATATATGTACGTTGCTATTATAGATAAAAATTAAAGCACATTCCAATAGTGGTAACAAGAGTAAAGTGCATTGCTATATGTCATTACCTTGTCATTCACATGTGGTGTACCGACATCGGGCAGATGTGAAAAAATACATCTGACCAACTCATGCATTGTCTGTCTAGCTATCCTCTGTAACAGTTCACCTTTTGAGCTTGCTTGATGAACTATTTGAAAACATGTGTTGACCATGTCACATACATGTTGGTTACTTAACTTAACAGAAGCCTTGTTCTTCATGCAAGCCAAAAGAACTTGAAGTATTTTGACCAATACTACTTCTTCAGATGCAGGATCTGTTACTTCAAAGCGACAACTTGTGACAGCATCAATGATTTTATGCAATGAATCGGCTACATTGACTGTATTTAGATGAAGGACTTCAAGGGTTATGAATTTGTATATTGATGATAAAGCAACACCAGTGATTGGTGCACTGGTTTCATCGGATTGAACAACATCTAAAAAAGGCTGTAAATAGAGAATGGGATTGATGGTGTGCCATTGGGTTTGCCATGTGAAGAGTTTCTTTCGTGTTTCTTTGAAAGATTTGATGAGGGAATGTTCTATTTGATCTTCATCTTCCATGTATTGAATTCCCCACCGTACGTTTCTTCTCATGACAGATAAAACTGCACCAATTTCGGTGTTTATTATAAATGCTGAAGAACTTCTGAGAGGCATGCTGGATGTGTCTTTGGGTTCTTGAGCAAGGGTGATGGTTTCTGATTGTTGACTTGGGCACCCCATCTTTTCAAGCATTTAATGAGATGATGTGTTGATGAAGTTTACATTGATCTCTTCATGGCAAAGGATAAGAGTTCTGAAAGTTGAAATATTGAATAAGAACTTGATGAAGTTAGATACATTGTAACATAGGGAGTCAATAGTCATAAATCTCTAAGCAAAGTTTCATTTGAAAAGTTCATTAAACCTACCCTTGTGGGAGACTCCATTAACTAACAAAATCAAGTGTATAGTACTATAGTATAATTCTAATGTGATATACTTAATCCTAATGCAACATCAAGAAGAATCCTTTTATTTACCTATGAATTGTTCAATAATCCATGGAAATCCCCCAAACTCTAACCTATCGTCATCCCTTTCCTCTATATTCAGAGCAACAACCTATTCGGTATAAAACAAATGAAGACTTTCTGGTTTCAGCACAATGCACGTATGTTGCCGACTAAAAGCTTCATATGATCATATATATGACTTCTCTTCCTTAAAGAGTTAAAAGTAGTTAGCATGCATCACATAAATTTCTTGGAATATACAACACCACTCAAAACTTCGTGTGCATAATTAGTAGGATTAATCATACTGAGCTAAATAGGATAAATCGTTCTCGAATACATGACAGTAAGAACCTCGATCCCGATCGAAGTAAGTTCAAACAGCATGAAACACCGAAATCCTTGTTATATTCAACTTACATAATGACTACATTTGAATTAATCATAAAACAAGCATCCATCATTACAGATCTCACACTATCAATGTTCAGCAATTTGCATGACCAAATCGGAATTCATCAATCGATAATTGAACAGCGTAGATCGAAGAAGACAAAGAAGAGCTAACCGTTTTAAGCATCCTCCGGATAAGGCGAGAGGTATCCGACGCCGACCGGGTACCTTGCCCACTCGCGAGGTGATGAAATTCGGAGCTGTGATCTTCCTTCTGGTTCTGTATAAGGAAAAGCCAGATGTGTTCTGCACAGATCGGCGTCTTGCTCAGGGTTTGGTTTTATTTTCTCTTTTTCTTTCAAATCTCAATTTTCAATAGAATCAAAGGAATTGACTAATCGAGCAAAAATAAGATTTATAAAAATAAAACAAAAGTATCATATTTATTTTTTATTATAAAATAATGAAACCACTATTTCTTTTCTGATATTTTGAACCCGAAATTATAAAAATAAAATAACTTTTAATGGTTTTTATACGAAACTAAAAAAAATAATACAGTAAAATAATATTAGCTGTTTTTAAATCAAGAAAAAAAATGTAATAATATTGTTTTGCTAAGAGATAATATGATATTATACTAAAATAATGTTTTGTGTCTTTTTTAGATTATATGAAACAATCAGAAAATACAATATATTAAGAAAAGAAAAGAATAATATTAAAATATAAATATAAAAAACAATAAATTTATTATAAGATAATGTTTTTTGCATAAATACAATCAATAATGATAATATTAGTGTAAGGTTATAATAAAATTGTAAAATAATAAAATAAAATTAAAGGAATATTGTATTGCTTAGACAGAGAGAATATGATAAAATAAACTAAAATTAAAATATAAAATACTAAGTAATTATTTAAAAAAAACTTTGTATTTTATTTGCAAAAAAAATTACTAGGTTAAACTGTTATTATAGGTCAAAAAATCTTATTTTTGCAAATTTTCCAATGAATTTGTCCTTTCTTTGTTATAGAATAAAATAATACTTTTCATTAATAGGATTAAAGTTCGAGACTTTACTCAAGATATTTTTATTTTTTATAGACTATTTTTCTATAAAATTATATCTTTTTCAAAATCTTATTAAGAGCTGATCCTCCTATAACAATGTTATAAAATGATTAATTTCATAGACATCTATTAAAATGATATATGTTTTGCAAAATAGCTAAAACTTTCGTAACTAAATAAATCTTATTTTGTGAGAGTGGGTATATGTTTCAGTTTTGGTGTGTAAAGAGAAGAAAACGGAAATAAGAAATAGTTAGAAAATGATTCGCAAGCGGTGTGTTAAAATGATCATCCTTTTTTTAAAAAACATTTTCCATGTCGTATCTAGGGGTGGCAATTGGGTCGGGTTCGGGTTGGCGGGTCGCGGGTTGGCGGGTTGGCGGGTTAGAAAGGCCAACCCAAACACGACCCATATAAATATTCGGGTTGGCGGGTCACGGGTTGGCGGGTTGACAGGTAACCCGGACACGACCCGTGTAACCCGTTTAATTATACGGGTTGGCGGGTTAGCGGGTCAGTTTCGGGTTGGTGGGTTATATATGGGTTGGCGGGTCATAAACGGGTTGGCGGGTCACGGGTTGGCGGGTCATATGTGGGTTGGCGGGTCATTTTCAGCTTATTTTTTATTTTTATTGAAAATAATAAATATTAAAATATATGTGTATATATATATACGGGTTGGCGGGTCAACCCGCGAACCCAACTAATGACCCGAACACGACCCATATAATAAACGGGTTGGCGGGTTGGCGGGTTGACGGGTTGGCGGGTCAAAAATCTCGACCCAAACCCGTTTATTTTCGTGTCGGGTTCGTGTCGTGTCGCGGGTCGTGTCGAGAATTGCCACCCCTAGTCGTATCATTTTGGAAACATTGTAAAAAATGGAAACGTTTTTTGATATTTCACAACCTTTTCTTGAAATTGTATTTTTTTTTTTTCAAAGGGTTTTGTAATAGGGACCAACACATAAAACAATTTGATAAAAGAAACATTTTGTAAAATAGATTGTTATTCTATAATAAATATTGAAAATATCTACAATACTAAATTGCTATTTTATTGATAATATTTTTGAAAATTATCATAAAATAATTAATTACTCATTTCATAAAAGTTATTTACCGAATATTATTTCGTTGGTTAGCATAACGAATGATATTATTTATCGTGGTTTTTTGTTGTGAAAATGATGTTACTTCGTAAAATAAATGATATCATTTTTGCGAATAAAAAATAATAAGTTTTTAAGGAATTTTCAATCATAGAGGAGAATTTAAAAAAATGAAATACAATCACCCATAGTAAAAAGCAATGTATTGAATTGGTTATGTCGTATGATCATAGGCTTAATGTGCGTCATGTGATTCTATACGGCAAAAATAAAGCATTCAATAACATTTACAAACATCATTAATGGGTGTAAATTGTAATGTATGATGCTACAAAATAATAGTGTTGTGAACACAAAAGGTTAACTAATATCCTATTTTTGTGTATGTGATTAACTCCTACAAAAATCTTAAAATAATATTTGCAAAGAGTGAATCTAAAGATCATTTTGCTCTACAAGGCAAAATCAAAATAAATTAATAATGAATCAAATTGTTGAAGTCAAAGTCCCAGTGTTGATGATAACTACTGTCTTCGACACATGAAAAAAATATATCATCATCTTCGAAATTGGTTAAGCTACAACCTCAATTATAAGTTACAAACATGTCGGAAAAAGCAAGTGTGCAACTTTTTCTTGCCAAAAACTAACATTTTGAACTCTATTATGAACATCAAACGTGTTCTTTTCGAAATTTCGAACTATACAAACGGTCTCAAACTCCACTATCGTGTTTGGGCCTATGTATTGGTGTTGTTTTGTGGTTCTAGATGCAAACTCTAATAATTTTATCTAGACGATGTCTAGGACAATATATCTATATGGATTGTCGTATATCTGTATTTCATATCACACATATATTTGTGGCCTCATCTGAGTTATCAAACTAAAAGGTGTCATATGGCAAAGAAGAAGGTCATGCGGGTTTCCCAGGCCAATGTCATCAAACATGTGGTCTCAGGGGCGTACCCGGGGGTGCCCGTGTCCCTCCTGAAATTTTACCACGTAGAGTAAAAAAATTATATATAAGTGTCCCTCGTCTAAAAAAAATGTGCTCCTCAGTGCCCCTCGTGTCTATTTTTTCTGGGTCCGCCACTGTGTGTCTTGAACACCGACTTGTAGATCAGTGTAACTATGTCTTAATGATTTAGTGGCATGCAGTTGCAAGATAGCAATAATGCCAAGAAATAACTCACCGAGTTATCACCGTGTTGTCATCAAACCAAGAAGAAATGGTGTAAGTCTAAAGATGGTAGAAATGTTTTAAATACGATTATACATAAGAAGAGCTTTCATTGTGTCGATCATTCTAAAAACATTAAAGTTTCGCTATCGATATATAGAAAGAAATGGGAAGAAGAGTTTCAACATTAGTAGAATTCATGAAAATCTCATAACTTTATAATGTGAAACTTCATGGTGGTCATTATCGTACTTTTTAATAATTATGGCTAATTTGTTATATGTGTTAATGTGAAGTGGCTATTTTTGTGAATATCCCAACTAAAATTCATGAAAAAAAATAAAAATGCCCAAAATATGATATCATTTGTACGAGACTATTGAAAAAGCAATTTCGTGAATTCATTATATTTTTTACAAAATATGTGATTATCTTTTGATGAATGTCTATAAGCCATAAGGTAATCATTTTAAGCCCCCGCAAATGGAGTCTAGTGGTTGAGTTGCAAAATTTCACATAATTTCACATAAGAGGTTCAGGGTTCAAACATTGGCATGCCTTAAAAGATAGCTATTGTTCCACATTTGACCTCTCATGTGGGTATTGAGACGGGGTGACATGAGCTGTTCAGATGATACGATTTATCATTTTCTAAGATAATCATTTTATGATAAATGTTTAAAATGTGTTCACTTTGTGATGTGACAACCCCTCTCCCTGATCCATTTTTATTATATTTGTAATCAATATAAAGTCCGATTACTACAAAATAGTATACAGACTTGACCAATGAAATTATAAAATCATATGCTTTTTATGTATTTTGCTCTTATAATACAACTAATCACACTATTACACACTAAAATTTTAAACAGTAAAAATAAAGTTTTTAATAATCCAAACAAAAGATAATATATTAATCATTACAAAATAATTAAGTGGTTAAATAGATAAGGTAATATAATTTAGAGAAAAAGACAAAATTAACTAATTTCATTAAGCATTTTCTAAGATTTAGACAAGAATCACAGAATTTCTCATTATAACCATCAATTTTGCAATTGGAGGGTGAAAATGGCTTATTGGTAAATGGTTAATGGGTTGTGAAATTAGATAAATAGGCTGCAAGATGGGTCATGAGTGGTATCCCTTGTATAAAATATATATTTTTCATTCTTCCTCATTTTTGCAACATTTTTTAGGATAAAACTCTCTAAAAAGACTTCCTAAAACTGAGTTTGATACCATATATGATATAGAACTCTCTTTTGTTATAAAATTTATTTTTCAAGATTCCTATCCAAAATAGCTTCAAAAAATCGTTTTGTAAAAAAAAAAAACATTTATCGGTCAAGCCTGCCATATTACTGTTCATCGGAGTTTTTTTTTTTTCGAATTTTTTTTAACATTTTCATGGGTCAAGCCTAAGAAGTTTTAACTTTTCCTTCAAAACAACTGTTTTTTAAATTTTGCAAGTCCAACGGGCTATTTCATCGATGGGGCTGCGAAATCATTGACTATTTTTGGAAAACCCTAAATTTTTACTTTTAAGTCTTGGAAAGCTCAAGGGAATTAGTTAGATTTAACCAACCATGTAACAAACTTATTGCATAAGGTTGTATTGTGGAGGCTTTATTAGTCTTGTAAACAAGGGATCATGCGATCGGTTTCTCAAGTAGAATTGTTCCAAGAACCACCTTGCGCCGCGATGATAGATCCGTTCAAATTTTTCACAACAATAAAGATTAACTCCACGATACCATGACTCGTTTTTCTCTTCCCGGATCAAACTTTGTATATTACAATGATGAAATGAGTTCAGTTAATGATAGAATTGTGTCATTTCCCCAAATTCCTGATTGCAATGATCTAGTATTAGGGTTCATTGTTAGCCATTTAAATACCAAAAATCATCGATCCAGTAAGCATACAGATCAGTGCGAAGGGATGGAGGTGTAACAACTAACAATGGCCATTGACATGGCCTTTGTCCTAGTAGTCCACTCATGCCATGTCATTTGACCCAATCAAAAACTCAAAAACCTTAAACCCCAATTCATTTAGGTAAAAGCCTCTATAGATGCAAACAATCTATCCATGTGGCAGCCTTAGAAGAGGCATATCACAATTATTTGAGAGAGAGAAAGAGAGAGATAGCTTTGGTAAATATCAAGAGGATGAAGTTAAGATCAGAAGAAACAAACAAGAGGTTGATGTTTTTGGCATCTCAAAACTTTCTTGTCTCTTCTTTTGTTAATTCTATTGGCTGTTACCTTTAGAATTGTTCATTCAGTAGTGTTACCCTGTTATGTGACATTCTTTCGAATCATTCATACATCACGTATGATCATTATCTTTAGAGATCGGTTTTGTCGATTGTGGTAACTAAAAGTATCGTGAAAATTACATGCACTAATGAGATTACCATAAAGCTTGGCCAATAACCATCAAGAGTATTGCAAAAAGTAGTTCAAATCTGATTGTTTATCATTGGTTATGGCTCACTGGGCCTACTACACGCCTTATGGGACAAACAATTAACTATGTAAGAATACATAGATGGAGTTAGTCGCCTTGAATATTATATGATTATTAAGATGACTACGTAACTTGTCTTGTAAATTGCTCCAATTGTCTCTTCTGTGATGCAAGTTTCCTTAAACTGATTTGTGGGGTTACCATGTTAACTACATATAAGGGGGTGATCGATGATTACAATGCTTCTCTTTGTCTATGAGCTTATAATACTACTAGCTAAATCTCTTAGTTAAGTACGATCAGGAAGTTTTGATATTTGAATATTGATTGATCTAGTTTTAAGATAAGATAGTATATGATTAAACATTTAATTAAATGAATGTTTTGAACTTGTAGTCGAATATCTAAAAATTCAAAATTTCCCATAATAATAATAATAAGGCTATTGAAAATATTTTAATGCTATCAATATATTGTAGTAACTATTACCAAAAATAAAATATTGATGTCAAATAATACCGACAAGAAAAGAAATAGTACTCATGCTCGCATTTTACGTATTAAACGAAGAGAACTCATTATTTAATTGAGAGCATTATAGAGGAAGCTATAGGTACTATATACTTTGGCTAGGTCAAACTATATATTTTAAAGAATATTATTAAGATCGAATAATTTATTCTTTCCTCCCCCAATGAAAGATAACCCTCCAAATGGTTTCATCTAGGAGCCAAAAACATAACGTTAATAAACAAATATTGAAAATAAAAAAGGATTGTGACCCTTTCAGCTGTTACTCTCATTTTGACAAGATCTTCTCTTTCCACTTTGTACGCCTATATATAAATGCATCAAAATCCCGATAATAAACATCACAAACTAATATACCTACCAAACCCAGTAACCATAATTATCATGGCTAGGAAGAGAAAACTCGCAAATGATTCAGAAGAAAACATGGGTTGTGAAGAGACGGTTAACGAACCGGTATCCATGGCGGCGTTAGGCGGTTCCCGGCGAGCTCGGAAGCGGTTCGTGGGTGTCCGCCAGCGGCCCTCCGGCAGATGGGTGGCGGAAATTAAGGACACGATACAAAAGATTAGAGTATGGCTAGGCACTTTTGACACAGCTGAAGAAGCAGCTAGAGCTTATGATGAAGCTGCTTGCTTGTTAAGAGGAGCTAATACTCGCACAAATTTCTGGCCTTCTTCTCAATCATCTTTAACCACACCTGCCCTTCCTTCAAAGATCACAAACCTTCTTCTTCATAGACTCAAAGCCAGAAACAATGCTTTAGCACTTGCTGCGAGTGGTTCATCTCAAAATGATTCTCGTGTATCCGTTAATCATTATGATGAGAAGAAGCAAGAGGAGTTTCGAGATGAGGTTGTTGAGTTTTCAGATACGATCTTTACCGATTTTCTCAATGACACAGATGAGTATATTCATGAGACCAATGAGATTACTCATGTTGAAGATGATTCGGGTGTGTTGATGGAAGCTGATAATAATATGGAAGCTCAATGTTCAAGTGGTGATGGAAAGAATGGAGGTGGGGTTGAAGAAGATGAAGATGAAGGGAGTAGTGAAACGGGAGTGATAGACTTTGGGTTCATTGATGAACTTGGAGCATCTTGTAGCTTTTCTCCATTTGAGATGGCTCAAGAAATAGCATCGGAGGTGTACAATGGGGAAGGAGAAGAGCCGATAACAATATCGGAAGCAATGAAGAGGATGAAGTATGAACGCAAGTACTCGGCTTCTCTTTATGCGTTCAATGGTATACCGGAGTGTTTGAAGTTGAAGCTTGGTCTGGGAGGAAGTGTAAAGTCTAGAGAAAGATCCAAAATGCAAAGGACGGTTCTTCATCAGAAAGCAGATGAAGAATCAAAGAAAGATGTTGCAGAAGAAACAGTTGGTTCTTCTGCAACTAATGTTATTGATGGAGAGTTATCTCTATGGAGCTCTCTTGATCTTCCGACTATATGTTATGTTAATTAGCTAGCTCGAGCGCCTATCTTAACCTTTTGAAAAGAAAAAAAAAAAAAAGTACATTATCCTCCCGTTTTTTTTTTTCCTAACATGTCTTCATAGAACCATAGTCCATCCACGGATAGGTTACACAACCAATAACAATAAATTACAAATTCCATCCCGGTGTTTTACTAAAAACTGCAAGTTCAATCCAAATTTCGAAATTCTCCCATGTTATCCTTAACTATGTATTTCGTTACGGATATGGTCCTTTTGCTTTACACAAAATCGCAAGTTCAATCCAAAGTTTGAAGTCATTTTATTTGGGTCAGGGACCATATTTGTAACCAAATGGAAACTAAAAGGACAATATTGGGGAAAATTCAAATTTTGGATTTGGAATTTTTCGTAAAGCATAGAGACAAAATTTGTATTTACTCCCAATAACACAAACTCACTCTCAATATTCGGCATATGAAACGTCAGTCTACAAAGAAAAAATAAATGTGAAACGTGACAAAAGAAAAAAAAAACAGATACGAATAAAGACACACAAAGGTAAGCAGATGAATCTTGAACTAAAGCAGTAAGCAAATAGTAGCAATACAAGCCGAAAGCAAAGAGGTTAAAAAAAGGTAAAACGGTAAGAAGTGAAGGTCAAACACAAAAATAGAAAGAAATCTAGTACCTAGACTACTCCAATCCATGGGTAGGTTACAGATTACTCTTATTATAATTGAAAACAGTTGATGGGTTAAGAAAACGGCTCACAAAATTCGCCTACAAATAGAACCCTACATTATAACATAGAAGCCTAAACGAGAGACTTGGTATATATACATGGAAGCTTTTCTTCAGAAAACGGAGAAAGCCGGTCTTCATTTTGTCTTCTAGAGGACACGAAGCTGAGCAAGAAACGCAGCACAAAGTTCTAGAAACAGAAACTGGGGCCCATTTACCCTCTGTAAATCAAGCAGATACTTTTCCTCGCGGGTTTTATAAAGCTGTTATGACTCACATTTTAGCATATTATTAAAACAAGAATTAAATGTGTAGATTTGTTGAAAAATGATGTACCTGGACTTCAAACTTGACAACATTAGGGGAGCGTGAAGCAGTGTCGGCATCTACTATTGAGGATTCATCTCCAAAATAACGATTACTTTGCATGGTGTTGTTGTGGGCAGGCTCCCATCTGCATTTCATGTTGTAGTGGCCTATTTTCTTCCAGTTAACATTCAGTTCTTGTAAAGCTTTCAAAACTTCTTGCATTATCTCACGAGGATGGGCACGAGACTATCAAAATCAAACGTAGGTATATATTACACTTTTAATATAATATTATACAACTAATAAACTAAATTACAAAGAAAAGGGGAAAATAACCTGAAGCCCAAGAGCCCATTTCCTCTCAACTTGGTTTCTCAAATTTGTTCCTTGAAAATCCATGTATCCAGATGGACGTTGTGATAAAACTGAAACAGATGCCTCATTTGAATTCACACTTCTGTACCCTTCCTGCATTCACAACAAATATAACAACTTCCTAATAATGATCACAAAAATAATAATAATAAATTAAATGAGAGAATCTAACCACAGGTTTCTGAAACTCAGCTCCAAGATAACTGTTTGAGTTACGAAACCTATTGTCCAGTAGCAAATAATACGCGACAGTACCCTAAAAAACATTAAAAAAAAATACCAACATCGTCATGACCTAAAAAATTCCACAAAAAGAAATTAATAAATAAATATTAATTATTACCTCATTTTGCACTCGGTTACGAAGTGACTCAACAAGCCCATCCCTGTCAAACCCCATCTTAATAACCTCATTAAGAATATCTTCATCGGTCTGCACCAATAAAAGAAAGTTATATTCGGAATTGTTATTGTGATATCCGAAAAGGGTATATTTGGAATTGTACCTTTTTTACTTGCTGCATAGAATCCGGTGGAGGGACGGCTAAGTAACGTGGCAAATGAGCTTGGAACCATGGGTGGGCCCGTATTTCAGGAATAGTCATACGCTTCATTGGGTCAACCACAAGCAACCTTGGAATCAAATCTCTAGCACCCGGTGATAAATGACTCGGAAGGGTATATATTCCACCCTTAAAAACCAAACCAACATAATCAATAACTAATCTCATTACAAGGGTATAAACGGAAACTAATCACCGCACCTTAATTTTCTTGAAAAGATTAGGAATATTTTCATCGTCAAAAGGAAGAGTCCCACATAGAAGAGCATACAAGATAACACCACAGCTCCATACATCCACCTCGGGTCCCGCATATAATTTCCCAGATATAACCTATTTCAGAAAATAAATAAATCACGTTGCTAAAATTATTATGATTTGTGTGAATAATCAAGAATATTAAATACCTCCGGGGCTGCGTAATTTGGACTCCCACAACTTGTTTTAAGAAAATGACCATCACGCATGATATTACTTAAACCAAAATCAGCAATTTTGACATTACATTTGGCATCCAATAGTAGATTTTCAGGTTTAAGATCTCGATGGACCACCATATTACGGTGGCAGTACTCCACACCAGATATTATCTGATGTAACAATGAACACATTAGTGTAAAGTTTAATTTAACCGAATGAAATGGTATTTGAATATTTTCACCTGTTGAAAGAAATTGCGAGCTTCATCTTCATGCAATCGTCCCTTTTCCACAATGTAATCGAAAAGCTCACCGGATTTCACGTACTCCATGACAACATAAATATCTGATGGTGTTTCTACAACTTCATAGAGGCGGATAATATGTGGATGCATGAACAATCTTAGTATCTTGATCTCTCTTCTAACTGTAAAAGATATGGAATTAGTGACTATTTGTTTATGAGGGTTGTGAATTTGTGATTGTGGTGTTATTGTTGTTATAAAATATAAACTATAAGTATAAAGTTTGTACCTTTTTCTTCCATTTCCATGTTTTTGATCTTGCGACGGTTGAGGATCTTTATGGCAACTTTGTGGCCTGTTAATGTATGTTCTGCAATTTTCACTTTTCCAAATGAACCAATACCAAGTGTTTTCCCGAGTTTATAGTTGCGTAAGAACATTTCCACACTGCTTCCACCACGCCCTCCTTCCATATTTGTTCTGATAAAGTTATAGGAATTTAATCAATAGTGTAGATATTATGGCATGATGATAATGGGGGACACTAGGTAACTTGCATTGAAAGTTTGCCGAAAAAGGGGAAGTCATAATCAATTATTGAATATACCAAGATGGATACAGTTATCTTACAGATCACTTAAAAGCGGGAAGTTGCAACTATTGAGGAATATCCAAAGATGGAAATTGTTATAATATTCATGAAAAGAAGAAAAAACTTGTTAGGGCTGGAAGTTGTGTTCCATGTGGGCAACATATGGAACAGCTAAAAAACACATGAACATGAAAAAAGTAGTCAAGCTATGAGTAGAGCTAATGTACGGGATGTTAATTAAGAGTAAAATGATTAGAACGTAATTGAATTACACTTAAGGCAGCATTACTTGGATGAATTAAGTATTCGTAATACCCTTAATAAGATGAGATCCAAAAAAATTACAAAAAGGGATTTCGGAACAGACAGCAAGCTCCTGTTAGTATCAAATTAGTTGTCGTCTCGAATTTAATCATTGAGAATGATAAACAACCTTTTATAAAAAGTAGGCAGTCTATGTGATGGAACTAAATCGCAACAAACCTGTCAATTATAGTTTGGTAAGAATTCACATCGACGATTAGGACTGGTTCCGTAAGGTGTCCCTCTAAAAGCGCTTACGTACACATAAATGTGAAGAAAAGCCGAATTGGAAAAGAGAGATTAGAAATCCCTTCGAATCATCGAGCAAGGGAATCTCACATAAAACGCAACTGAAGCGATTATGGAAAAAGGAAGATTCTTCATGAATTAGATTAGGTTTCTCGGGGCTCCAGATGGAAACCGGCCGATTTTTCTAACCAGAAACACATGATAGCCACAGATCTGAATTTTAAAATTAAACAAACCCCCCGAACAATTTCAATTAGAGGGAGAAAATTATAAATTTATTCATGCGAGCAGACTAACAATCTTTGGAAATTTCAGACTAACCGGGTAACGAAAAGCACACGAACTGAGTCAAATCATGTAAAGTTTCCGTCTCCCGATTACGATTCCTGGTTGCGAAATTCTGGCGAAAGTCCGAATGTAAAAGCAATCACAAAGATTAACCGAATGAGTTTTCGGCGACAAATCAACGTACGTACAGCCGCATATAGAGAGACGGAAGAAATTAGATAGATAAAATTGAAAATAAAAAGGAAACAATGGAATGGTAGACCTCCCCTGTGACAAGGGTTTGAGGAGGGGGTGATGAAGAAGGAAAGCTTTGTGAATGGCCACGCAACAAATCACGAAAGAGTGCACTCCTTCTTCTCTCTCCTACTTAAAAGTAGACCTCACAATATAATATTTGGGGGGCGTTTTATATGCTTTTTCTTTAAACAAAAATAGTTTTGACATGATTAGTTATGAAAAAAAAAATAAAAAAAAAATAAAAATCGTAAATGACTTTATAAGATGTTTGATAGTTTTTAATCTAAATGTTAATAACTTTTTAATCATTCTGAGCATGTTTTCATAAAAATTTTACATTTTAATCTGCTAAAGCCTTTTAACGAGTCTCTGAACCATCAAGTAGAAAAATATATTTGAATCATTTTTTTATCAAAAAAATTTGTATATCATCTTTAACCTAAAATCTTCTTTTTATTCAGAGTCTTTTAATAATATAAATGTATAAATCATTCAGATTTAAATCATTCAAATTTTGTCAAACAGTCGTTTAGTCCTAAAAATCTAAATGGGGATGAATTAGTTATTAAATCATTTTTTAGTATTATTATTCAATTGAAAACCCTTAAAATATTGAAAACTCGATAATGAATTTGGACCCTCTAAATTTCAAGATCTAAGGCTAATATGTAGGGACTAATTATGTAACTTTCTAAATAATTTAGAAATTAATATGCATTTTGTTAGTTGTCAAAGGTATCCATGTAACTTTATGTTCTATTGATTCCCTAAATCTAGCTTTTTAAATATAGAAAAAATATTCATTCCCCCAAATTCGATTTTCAATTTATCAAAAATATCATACAATCTTCAACTATCCCATGTGTTTTGGTGATACACATTTTCAAGATACAACATATATCATTACAATCTCTCGTATTATACGTATTCAATACTTAACATTGACATTATTCATCATCATATAAAACCCTAATCTTCAAATCAGAAGATACGCATCACCTGCATATAGTTGACAGCGAAAAAATTATACAAAGATGTTTCTAAACCTACATTCTAGATTGGATATATTTTGTTGACATCGTTTATGACATTATTTTATATGTTCTGTATATGTTTATCGATACGATACATTTTTGGTTTGTCATTTGATTTGAACAATATTAATATCGACACATGTGCGCTTTTGTCTTATTCATTGCTACCTGATTTATTATTTTATGATGTTATTAGCTGTTATTTTTCCAATACCTATTAAAAGTTTTTACAAGTTACCAATAAACACATATATAATTTTTTTACCTTATAAACATATTGATAGTTTTTTATATGTTTTGCTTTTAGGTGAGTTTATCGAGAGTACATGTTATTATACTTACTTTGTTGTTTTTACGAATTGATTTCATATAATATGTTTTTATATGCACTATATGTTGTTATATGTATTATTTGTGCATTGCATGAAACCTCGTTTAAAAATAAGTTATTTCATTTGGAAAGTTATTGATTTGAAATCGATTTTGGCATCATATATGTGTATTGATATAGGATGGGAGACTTTACGGTAATTTATTTTATCATGTGAGATTTGACTTAAGATGAAGTGATTAGATTTCTAGATAACAATAACTTGCATAAGTATGGTTAGTTTTGTATGGTGCATGTGTGATGGTTCACATGTCACCTAATTCGTAGTTGACATCTTAAAGGATATAGTTAGAACAATTCCTATATATATCGTGGAGTGATTTGGGGCTCAAGGTGAGCGCAGGGTAAGTATGGGTGGGCGGGGATAGTGTAACACCCGGTTTTTAATAAAACATCTTCATTTAAATAAATATCAATTTATTCAATAATTAATATTTTGAAGATATTTAGAAATCATTTAAACATCAATTCACCGCATAAATCTCCACATAAGTAGCATCAGTGTGTACCCGTCATGCCTGTCCGTCATTTTCACCTGTACAACCTGAAATGGTAATTTAAAAGGGAAAGGATAAGCACACGGCTTAGTGAGTTCCAACAACTACACAGCATATCAGCTATACATACTTTACCCCTAACAGGAAAAATACAACCACACGTCACATAATCTGCTCTACCCAGTATATTGGATTATATCCTCCTATACGTATCTGCTCAGTAAATCTAATTCCCCGGCTCAGCACTTAGAGCCGCGCATACCCTGTACGTCGAGTCATGCGTATCTGCTCAGTGTATTTTGCACGTATCTCTATATTACTCAGTACGTCGAGCCCACACACACCATAACCCAACCCATACAATTATAACAGGAAGGTATATACACACAACTTGGTACAATTCACCAACATATTATAAACATCTTATAAGCACACAAAATACAGTAAAGGACATATAACGTTCACACAATGTAGTGAGAAACTCACCTGATTATAGTCGACTACAGCGTTTATCTCTGCTTCGTATTCCCTCTTTAACTGTTAACACCGTAAGACATTTATCACTCTTTACTCCTTAACTATCTTATAGTTGCATCATTAAATTCTTCCATAATTCCAACATGATACCTCGTGATTTATCAAGTAAAGGATAGCCAGGTAGAAGATTAGTTGGGGTGGCAGGATCCTTTCAGCATTTTAGCCTTTCGGAAAATCCAACAACCAGATCCCAAGTAATCGGCCTAGACACCATCCTCGTAAGTAAATCACTCGGTATTATTTTTGGAATTACGAATAATATAACCTCTACATTTTATAGTTTAACACTTATAAACTACTAGAGAAATACGATAGCAATTACTCACTTAAGATTGGCGTTTTCGCAAAGCCTTGGCACGTTTCCCGTTCCGCTCTTCCAACACTTCCCGAGCACCTCGTTACCAGCTACCGCTCGCTCCTAACTCCTCCCGACCTATTTTCCTCACCAGAACACTCCTCGATATCGTAAGGTTGTTTGGTGTTTGTTGTGGGTTGAAATGAAGAAGTTGGGCCTCTGTTTATAGGGCTTGAAAACACTATTCACGACGTCATCACGACATCATCGTCGACGTCATCACGAGGTAAGCGCTTACTTCATTTCTCGGGGACTATTCACGCCGAAGTACTATTCACACCGGAGTTACTATTCACGCCGGAGTTACTATTCACAAATTTTTTTTTTGAAAAACGGTCGTTACAGATAGGGGTAGAGGTAAGGGTAAAGATAAGTGGATGTGTGTGGGTATGGGTGGAAGGTGTGGATAACTATTAAGTGTGGGTGGGTGCTTGGGGTGGGTAGATGGGGAGGGTGGGTGGGTAGGGTATGAGTAGGTGTAGGGATATGGTGGATAGGGTTGGGTGTAGGTGGTGATAGGGTGGGGGTTGGTAAGAGTGGATGGGTGTTCCGTGTGAGTTAGTGTTATCAATAATAACCATAAAACTCGTTATAACGAATAACTTAGCGTAGCAACACTATGACGCTATTTAGGCTTTATTGGCAAATAACGACCTTGATAACTTATTTTTATTGTTTGATATTTGTTTTTATTAGTTGTGTAAGTAGGTTATTATTTGCTATTTTATAATATTTGTTATCGGCTACTGTTTAAATTTGCCAAAAGCTTATAATATTATAATTATGCTCCACTTATCTAATTTGTTGTATTTAAGTATTAAAATATTTTTAAGAACAATTTACTGAAATGGTCCCTGTAATTTGGGTAAAGTTGCATGTTTGGTCACTAACATTTGTTTTGTACTCTAACCATCCCTCGCTTTTATTTTTCTTACGCGCCTAGTCCCAAGAAAAAAAAACGTTTTCCATCAACCCAGTCCATTAAGCACCCCCACATGCCTGGCACACAAAGGGTTTTTTGTCCTTTTATTCATAAACCCTGTATGAACGTCATCCCTCATATAATTGTCGCACATTACACATCTTCCTTCTCCTTTCTAATTCTCTAGAATTATCGATCAATACAAAACTATAATGGTAATAATATGCAACTGCAGGTAATTGGGTATGATACGCAAATTGTGGACCAAGAAAGAAAAACCATTGAGGACTATTCTACTACTGTACAAGCAAGGTATTTTTTTTAACTCGCTTACTACTATACTACTAACCAAGTACAATGTGAAGTTGTGAACGTTAGGAACAAGGATGTGACTTTATACGTTGGGTGGATGAGGAGACATCTGATCGTGCATAAAGTGTGATTTCTTATTGCAAAAGGAATATAAGAATTTGAGGATATTATTAGTGTTAAGTTGGGTGTTCTTTTTTGGGATTCTAATTCACAAGTTGTAATTCAATTAGGCGCCATGAATAAAAGGACAAAAATACCCTTCATGTGTCAGGCCCGTGGGGGTTCTTAACGGGCTGGGTTCACGACAAACGTTTTTAGGGACTACACGCATAACAAAAACAAATGTGAAGGACGGTTAGAGTGCAAAGCAAATTTAAGGAACCAAACATGCAACTTTACACAAACCACATGGACCATTTTAGTAATTTGTTCTATTTTTAGTTTGCTCATGCATCATATCTTTTCAAGTAATAAAGTATTATCACTCTTTAATAAATTTTATTCTTGCTCTATAGTCATTTTCAATTTGCCAAAAACTAAAAACTAAAAACCTGAAACATTAAACATTGTCATGTATGATTTTTTTTTTTTTAAGTTTGTTATGTTATGTGTGGTTTACGTATGTTTAGATTATAGTGACTAGAGTTTATTTATTTTTAGAGTATAATTGGTGTAATGGTTAAGCTAACTATATATTTGATTTTCTATCAACTTATTGTTAATCATGAAATAGGGAACGTTATTCCTTTGCTATCACTACATAACATATATTTAGTTTGACACTATTGTTTGTTATTCGTTATTGACAACTATGTGCGAGTGCAGATAGAGCGAATAGATATCGGGTCTGAATAAATATGAGAATGAGTGCTTGAGAATATAAAAAACAAAAATTATCAATGTTCATAGTTTTTATAGAGTTCTTTATAAATTTGAAAAACTATAAATTTTTATTTAAAAACAATTAGAAACATATATTAATTTAAGAATGTTTCAAAGTCTTATTATTTTGAGTAATTTACACGGATGATCATTGTGGTTTGTGGTAATTTGTGCGTTTGGTCCCTAACTTTTTTTTTTAACTCGGTCCATTGTTAATGTTTGTTTTTGTTGCGCGGTTGGTCTATGATGGACATAAAAATGTAATTTTACCCTTGATGCTTTTCTTTTTTTTTTAATTTTCCTTTTATTGTTTATTATAAAAATTATTTTATATTATTTATTGTTTTTTATAAAAAAAAAGCAAAAGTCTATCTTTCTTTCTCTCTCTCTCCCTCCCTCTCTCTCTCTATCTCTTACTGATACAAAAGCCTAAACCTACCCTCTCCTTCACCGCCTCCCTCTTTCTCTCTTTCCCATTATTCTCTGAACTGCTATGTGATCAGCTACCCCATCACCGGTAATTTCCACCGACGACACTCATTTCTTTCTGCCCTAAACCTCTGACTAAACCTTCGACTGGTATTCGTCTTCTAATTCTTTTCCGCCGGTGAACCACCTCCGGTTATTCTCCTTCGAGCTTGGTGGGTTTTGCTCAAGAAAAACCTAATAAAAATCGCATCTGGTGGTAGCTGATGCGAGTTTGATTCAAACTGTCATCATGAATTATGATTCAAACCCTCACTCATCATCTTCTTTCGGTTCTTCTCCTCCAACGAACTACCGATGATACTTCTCCTTTAAGTTAGCCGGGTTTTGCTCAAGAAACCCGCAACCTGTGGTGGTTGTGTTGCAGTGAAGAAAGGGGTAGAAAGGGAGGGTGGATGGTGATTGTGGTCCAGTGGAGCTGATATCTATAACAACGCATGACCATTTCCTTTCTTGAAGAACAAAAAAACACCATCTCACCATCCCATCTCCTTATTCGATTTGGATTTCATAATGGTGTAGCAGGATAAAAAAGAAAGAGAGATGGAGAATCAGAGAGAAAGAGATTCCAACCTCGATCTGTGTTTCTGTTTACGTGAGTCCGATTTGTACATATGTGGTTTGGTGTAGATTGTGTCGGGCATTAACAGGAGAGAGAGAGAGAGAGAGAGAGAGAGAGAGAGAGAGAGAGAGAGAGAGAGAGAGAGAGAGAGAGGAATGAGGGTGGTTGTATTTGAAGTAATTTTTTTATTCGAAAATAATAAACAATAAAAGGAAAATAAAAAAATGATTAAGGTTGAAATTGTCTTTTTATGTTCGTTAGGACCAAACACGCAACAAAAACAAATAGTAGAAATGATCCAAGTTAAAAATACTAATAATAATGACCAAACACGTAAATTATCCCAAACTTAAAAAACCATAATTATAATTTACTCTAATTTTTTTTTTTTTGGAGAACATATAAATTTTACGGAAGCTATAGTCTTGATTTTTTGGCTTCGGTTTTTAACTTTTTATTCACACCGTGATGTTGACGGACGCAAGTTGCCCTATTCTTTTACGGTCGACCAAAGGGTTGTGGAAAATAGCGAAGGACTGTGATAGGTTAGGATTACTTTGAATCGGAGACTCGCGACGGAGGCGATTCCATTTTCTGGATCAACTGAAAACCTCCATTGCTGATCCATCTCTCTCTATCTCTCAATTACTCCAAGCAAGTGACTGACCTCAATCCTCGGGTAAGTTCCTATTATCTGACCTAATTATTGGCTTTATGATTATAATTCGTTGTTTTTACCTTAATTTTGATGACGGACTTTAGAGCCGGTTAATGATTTAGATTTATTAATAGAATCGTTCACCGAATCGTTCATTAGTTCCGGTCTGTTCGGTTTGGTTTTTGTATTGTGACGGCACTGCGGTTATTAAATCTGGTGTGTTCAACTTGAGATAGGTTTATTAACAGTTGTTTCTCTATTGTATTACTTTCATTCTGCTGCTGTCTGTCTCTATATGCATCCTTAGTACTACAATTAAGTCACCATACGGATCGCTGTAACAGTGTAACATGTAGCTTTTAGATGATTATCTATCACATCGTTGCTGTTCCATTTTCATCACACTCAAACAAGGCAAGCATGTCTAAACTCTTGAGAATAGATACTATCATACTAGAATTGAAGATCAGCTTTTGCTAAGAGTGATGAAACGGTTGATGATCGCATGATTCTAACAGAAAATAAAGGAAAATGACAATCATATAGAATTTTGTGGAAACATTGGGGTTGTAGAATATAATTACAACCTGACTATCCTGTGATGTTTTCTCAAAACAGTTGGACTCAAGTGAAGGTTATTGACATGGCATCTAGGCGGAATGTTAATTACACTCGTCTTCCTGATGAAGACAATGACTCCATAGGCAATGAAGGAAGATATGACCCTCGGTTTGACTACTCACCATCAAGCATGGATGAAGTCCCATGGAAATCCATTGCCCTTGCACTTTTTCTTCTCGCTCTTGGATGTGGACTTCTTCTTCTTTCATTCTTCATCTTCACAGGTCACATGGGAGGAGACAAATCCCAAGCATATGGCCTTTTAGGACTTGGTGCTCTCACCTTCCTCCCAGGTATGTTAATGATATTATTTTTATGTATAACAACTTTGAATAAAATCCTTACTTCTTGATGATGTTTGATCTGTTTTTAGGTTTTTATGAGACTCGAATTGCGTATTATGCATGGAGGGGAGCACAAGGCTATCGGTATGCATCCATCCCTGATTATTAAGGACTATAATACCCTTTCCATGGTCTTTTTGGTTGTATATTCAGGGTGTAAGATACATACAGTGATACAGAAACTTCCAGTTATGTAGTAGGTTAAGAATGAAATTTGTGTTCTGGAAATGAAAATTCGGTTTTATTTTTGTTGGATATCATATTAACTTCCTTGGATTGGGCTACAGTATCTTACAAAGTAGTAGTTGAAAGTGGGTTTGAATGCAATTACAGAATTTCACTTATTATTTTTATTTGTCTTGAAATCATTTGAATAATGTTTTTGGAGAAAAAAAAAGGAAAGGAACTTATGTAGCTTTCAATGTTGTTCCCTCTCTTTTGTCAAAGCAACAATGGGACTGGTTTGGTTAAAATCTAATTACTTTGCAATTGTTGAGTTAAGATTGCTTCGTTTTCATGGTCATGATTAAAAATTGTTAATGCTAATTGCTTTTAGTACACAAAATTTTCATTTGGGTATTTCAGAGAATTATCTGACATAATGTTGCAATTTATATGGGCGGAGTGTTTTGATTTCATGTTGATGGTTAGCCAATTTTTGTTATTCTTATGGATTTTACTTGGGTTACTTTATAGAATACTAGTGTACAAACCCGTGTACTACACGGTTGCGAATTAAAATATCGTAGATAATAACAAAAACATAGTTTCTTTTCTGAAACATGTTATATTTCAAGGAACACACTAACAAATAATTTAAAAGCTTACAACTATAATACCGAAATACAAAAGTAGAAAGCTAAAATAAGAGTTTGATGCTCTAGTAAGGAAAATATAAAAAGTACATTGTTATTTCTTGCATTGGGGCCATCAATTTTTTTATTGCTGATCATGTTTAAAACATCCCACCAAAGAAAATTTTGGTAGAGAATGTTGCAATGGGAACCAAACCTGGCAAATAGTGTCCTCTAAATGAATTATATAGTATTATGACGGTTTCTTTTGATAAGTTGCTAATTTAAACTATGTATTTTACTGAACTTAAAAAATAAGGACTATAAGTTCCAAACGGAAATCAACAAACAAACATTAATTTATAAATAAACAAAATATATTTTCAATAAAAAAAATTATGCTGTATGTAATTTTATACCATTACATAAACTAATAAAACATATTGGCATATAATACGCAAAAATTATTCAAATTCATACTCAACAACTCCACATATAATACGCACCAAATTGTAAGTTTTTAGCTATATGTATCTTTATATAATCATATTACAACTAAATCAATACCCCATTTAAGAGGGATGATACTACCATTTAGCAAAGTACATATCACGATGTATGATATGCAATAACAAAAAATCATAAAAGATTGGCCTAGCAGCCTTTGTCACATGAACTATATAATAGAAAAAAATCTCTCTTGATTCAACTCTCCATTCCTAAGGTTTCTCATTCATAAAGTTTCAAATGTATTAATGGCAAGACTCATTGGTTATCTTGGCAATTTTAGTAGCTTTTCCAACTCTGTAAAGTACCTCAGAATCACCGCAACATATGGTTGACAATGTTCCTTGCAACCGTCGTTGCAAATATACACCCAATGCTCCATATATGTAGAGTCCGTGTATGTTGCAATTAATTTATAAAAAAGCACATTTGATGGCATAAAAACATAAAAGTAATCATGCTAGCACCTAAAGATCAATTTAAATATAAATGAACCAAAATGAAATTTTATATTTAATAAAGATCATTAAAATTCTTTTAAAAGCTTTGTATCATTAATTTACAAATAAAATTAGCTTATATCGCAATTTTCATTCCATTCCATAATGGACTGAAAAATAAACACCCCAAACCAGTGGTATAAATACTAACAAAAGGAAAGGAATCAGAAAATGGTACATTCTACCATTCCATTCCATCAAGCAAAACTAACAGGTTTCCTTGATTCCAATGGAGTAAACCATTCTATTCCTTCTCCAATTTCGCCATACCAATCACTACCAAAGTTATAATCAAGACAAACATATAAAAAACCAAACAACCAAAAAAACTAAAAAGCAATAAAAAATTCCATACTCCAGAAATTATATATATGTTGATGGTGTCCCAAGAAGATCGATTATTAATTCCAACAGCACCTAAAGATCAATGTAAATGTAAATTAAAAACCGACTTAGAGAACCAATCAATCAATAGAAGTGGGAAGTATGAAGCTATCGATGAATAAACTATTTTAGCTAATAGTAAATCCCCACTAATATTTTAACCCGATTGAACAGCTTTCTTCATAGATATGATGGGGTTCCTAAGATTAGATGGGAATTTATATGTTCTTAAAGAATTTCCCCTTGTTTTTGACTTATTGGGAAGGGGATAGAACTTGATAATTTGAAGAAAGGGAAAAGGGTTTAAGACATACCATAAGAAGAAATGAACTCCAAGCTTAATCCCTAGAGAATGATAAAAAAATGGCAACGGTTTAGCAAGAGTGAATCTCTACAAAACCACCCATCAAAAGCTCTACAAAGTAATAAATTCTTCTCATCATTATCTCTCTCTACTCTATCGACTGACTAAAATCCGGCAAAAGAAACACTTCACCGCCTCTTTCTATTTCTGAATCACGAAAACTGAAAAGAATTTATATGACTCGTTGAATTCATAAGATCCAGAATTCATAATTTGAGAGGTTGAACCACGAACAAATATATGCAGAAGATTGATATACAAAATTGGGGGAGATGACCCGTGATCTCGGCGTCCTCCATTCAAAGCTTCCCGATTTTAAGGGATTTGATTGAAGATTCCAACAATACCATCCTATTCTATCCCACCTCCACCTTCTCCAAGCACAAATACCCACTTCGAAATTAAAGATCATAAGACGATACAAAACCGAAGATCACGAAAGGATTTAAAATTCAGACCAGGAGAGAGACTTACGATTACTGGAAGAATAATGGTGGGGTTTTTCAAGATCCATGCTAGAAGTAATTGCGGAATCGAAAAAACGTTAACCGATTTACTTGCTGATTTCTCGTCAAATTCGTTGATTTGATGGGTTGTTGCATAATTAATTCAACGAAATTAATATGTATCCCGATAAATCAGGGGTTATACGTTATCGGGAGTTTCATCTCATATAGGTGAAAATAATTTCTGAAAGGCCACAAAAAAATTACACGTGGAAATAGACAGGTTAGAAGATGCCATGTGGCCTTTGAAGGCTTCTTTTATTATAGGAGATTGATTGTTCCTTGCAAGTTATTATCTGTTGTAATTACTCAAATGTGCAATATATTTACGATTTAGATGTCCTGTTTGTGTTAAAAGTTTCACAGAATTTTTAGACTTTTATGACCAATGGTTAATCAAAGATTTACTATCCCTACATCAGTTTCCTTATAAAATCTTGCATCTTGCTAAAGTATGCCCTCTTTATCATCCAATTTATTTCTGTGAAAATAATCAATGTATTGCAACTGTAAAAGAAAAGGTTAATGTAAAGTGATCTCGAATGACACAACCTGAAACATAGAAAACTATAATCGAACGACACAACCAAAATCCAAGTCGTATGTTGAAAGCATTTTGACTGAGGCACGTGTAAGCATGCTTTACTTAAAACAAAATTTGCCTACATTATCGAACTTCTGTCTCCTAGGATACAACAGTCGAAACCGTTCTTCGAGACTGCCTTATGTAACTAGACCTAAACTTTAGCGTGATGCAGAAAATTGAATTTCCAAAGCAGCTTTATGGTGCAAACATAGCGAGCAAAATGGTGTTTGTAGGTTCTCGTGTCTCACTTTTTAGTTTTTTTTAACAAGCAAAAAATTGGAATTAGAAAGCTAGCAAGGAGCTAGCAAAAAAGATAATAAAATATGATACAACCAAGAATAAAAAAAGAGCTCAAAATCACCAACAAATAACTGCCTAGAGATCATCATGGAATATAATACACAATAGATAAATGTCGAAGACATATTGGTGCGGAAAAGATGAAGAACCCACAAAACGATCCGAGCCGGGACCGAACTAGAGCTGATGATGCAAAGAACGAATGAAAGTTGCCAAAAACGTACGTGTAGAGCCCAATCATGTGAAAACGTATGGCAAAAACAAGTCCCAAAAAAAGCGTCTAGATACAGATGAAAAGACTTTACAAAAGCTTCAAAGTTGCCAGTTGAATAGAAGGAGCACACCCCTAGTGCGTGGGGAGGATAATAAACGAATACCAGTGGCCCTCGCACCAATTTCATTGGAGGACCAGTCTGCCGAAAGTGCATAATGGGGGAGAGAAATCATAATGTCAACGTTAATGGTTCTCACACCAGATTAATAGGAAAAGAACCGGTCTGCCAAAATCAGCACCCTATGTGAATAATGGAGGTGAAGCAAGAGAAACCAATATCAATATCAATAGACCTCACATCAGTTGAATAGAAGGGGGCCCAACATGCCTAAGACGAAGCACCCTATATGCGTAAGGGATGAGGGACAAAAGTTTCCAAGATTAATACCAAAGGGTCTCACATCAGTTAAATAGGAGGACTGGCCTGTCTGAAATGCATCACCTATTCGGAATGTGGGAGGATGAATCGAATATTATTGGCCCTCACACCATTCGAATAGGAGGAGGACCAGCCTGCCAAGATGCAACACCCTATATGAGTATGGGAGGTGTAGCAAAGATGACACAGGATCAAGGGGACTCGCATCAAGAAGAATAGAAGGAGAACCAACCTGTCTAAAATGTAGCAACCCATGTGAACCAGGGGGGGGGGGGGTTGAAGAAAAAATATACCAAATTAATACAAAAAGGCCTCACGTAAGTTGAATAGAAGGAGGACTGACCTGCCTAAAATGTAGCGTCCCACGTGATACTTATATATAAAAATAAGTACTTATACATAAAAATGAGCTCGTAATGGTCGCCATTAGTATTGATAATTTCTTTAAAGCTTTTAGAAATATGAATTGTTTTCTAAAAGAAAAGCGCGAAGACTTTTCAGATGGATGGTTGAAAATGTTATTATTTTTTTCGAAAATTTCTTTACGAAAAAAGTAGAAATCATATTAACTTATAGAAAATTCTCAAAAAAATCCAACATATTATTCTCTAATATCCAAAAAAACTATAATGTTATTTTTATTATCTATTAAAACCATTATATCTTATTATTTTTGATAAATTAAATATTCACAACCCAATAATCAATGAAAACTGGTTCAGTCTATGTGAAGCTAAAAAGATTACACAGGATATTTATTTACGGAAACTGTAATTGATATGTCAGAAAATTGTTACAATTATGTCAAAAACTATAATACCATAAGTTTCTAGAAAGTATATTTGACATACCACATAAGCTTTATATTTTAAATAAACATTGTCATGCAATATTTTTTATGAGAAAAAGACAAATTTAGCTTAATCTTCTAAACTTTTGCCAAAAAAATTAGCCAAATAACCATTTTAGCCAGCATTTTCGCAGGTTTTGAGAGTCACATGCGCAAATGCTTCAAAACCTGCGTAAAGTAGAGGAAACCTATGAAAAGTACATTTTTTTAATTTTTAATTTTAATTTTTGTTTGTTTTTTTTCCGAAGCCACCTGCTAAAAGATGTCAAAACCTGCAACTCTCTCTAAAACCTGCAAAAAAATCTCTTTTTTTAATTTTTATTTTTTTTTTTGTTTTTAATTACATAGGAATAGGGAATAGCTGTTATCTTGTTCTAATAATAAGTTACACATGTCAAAGTGGACACGTTTATGATTTTATGTGAAAAAGTCAAAAAACCAAGACCGTTTTCTATTGGTTTTTTTAACATGGACCTTTTACCAATGATGTAGGAACATGGTACGGATCTGGGTCCGATAATATGACACCAATAATACGGCCTTTAAAAAGGCCTGGGTCAAGCTGCCAGGTCAGCTTGGAAATTTTTTATTTCGGTTAACATTGCATTATAGAGAATGCATTGAAGTTCGAAATTATGGTTTTGAACCCGGTTTTTTGACCCTAATCTATAACCCGTTTGACCCTAATTTTAAACCAAATTTTGTAACACATATTCCATGAAAGGTACAATCAAATGGTCAAGTTAAACAACATTCAATAATATAGGTTATTATCATATGGATCATATCCATTTAATATTATAAAAGGTTACAGATTATAAAACATTCATTATAGATATCTACATCGTTAGGAATAACTTCATGTATAAACATGGTATGACATAATATTGCATTTCCTCGGAGTGAAGAAATATTTATTCAACCAACAAATGCCAACTCATGTACCATCTTCAAACGATGTTCGTTTAAACGCTCTGTGATCTATATCATCTGCAAATGATTTTCGTTTATTTGGATGCTGCAAAACAATAAACATACTTATTATTACAAATTACAATAATAATTTTTTTCAAAATAAATGTGAATATTCTTTAAAAATAAAGTAACATTTTATAAAATAAACTAACATTTTCGCATGTTTTTAGATACACTTGGGTTTAACCCAAAAATGTAATTTAAAAAAATTACATTTTTAACCAAATAAATGTAATTTAAACAAAAAATGTAATTTTTAACTGAAAATATGCATTTTTGTAGGTTTAATTTTTTTTCCGGAGGTTTAACAATAAACTTCATTTTTGCAACCAATATGACGAATTTAAAAAAAAAATACAAATTTTTAACCAAAAAATGCATTTTCCCGGTTTAATGTTTTTCTGGAGGTTTAAAAAAAATTCATTTTCTATAACAACATACATGTAATAACCTGTTTTTTTTTACAATATGCAACTTTTAATATATATATATATATATATATATATATATATATATATATATATATATATATATATATATATATATATATATATATATATATATATATATATATATATATATATATATATATATAAAATTTCGCAGGTATTGCAAAACCTGCAAAACTCTCTCAACTAAACTGAAAGTTCTTTTTTGTTTTGGCATACGGGTAATTTTTTACACCTACCAACTACATGCAATTAACTAAAACAATACCAAAGTTTAAAAAATAGAAAACTAACCATATTACTCGGGTATTCTTCGGTCATTTTGAGAGATACGTAAAGTGAATTTTGCAACCTTGTGAACTAAAAAGATGAGAGGTAATGGCAAAATTTCAAGTTTTCTATACCTTGGGACTTGCCCCGTGGGCCGAAAACGTTACACAAGTTGTCAAGAGTTTACGCAAGTTTTGATGCATTTTTGCAGGTGTCTCTCAAAACTTGCAAAAATGTTGGCTAAATTGATCATTTGATTAATTTTTTGTTATTTTTTGGTAAAAGCTTAGGAGATTAGACTATTTTTGTCTTTTTCTCTTTTTAACCACATCTAAGCTATGCAACCATTTTTGTTGGATTAAGCGGTTACAAAGCATTAATTTAACTAAATGAGAATATATAATGATTTTAATAGACATAACATAATAATAATAATATGGTTGTTAAGGTTTTTCTGAGCTTTCCCCTAAGTTTTAATGATAATAACCTTATTTATAGTAACATAATTCAATAAGAATAATTGATTTCTGTTTATTTATCTGCACTAATATTTATGTTAATTGGAACATATTATTAGCAAGGAAAAATAACAGAGTAGTCATACAAACTATTAGGTTTTGGTCTAACTGTGCCCTAATGTTCCCCCCCCCCCCCACTGCTTTCTAGGGCCATAAAAGTTTAGTCTTCCGGTTTTAAAAAGTCCTTATGGAGAAACTGAAGTGGTAACCCGGTTACCCTTGCCACGTGTGAATCGTGTTTGATTTTATCCCAATTGATATGTTTGTTCATTTACATGGATGACCAAACTCTCTAGATCACAACGCCCACTTTTTATTATTGTAAAACACAACTCGCACAACATCAAGAGAAACCCAGATACCAACACCAAGCACCCAGATACCAACTAGAACCATAAAAACACTAAATCTAGAACCATCAAGAGAAACCCAGATACCAACACTAAAACTAGAACCATCAAAAGAAACCCAGATACCAACACCAAGCACCCAGTCTATCGTGGTGTTCGAATATGCAACTTGGTAAATCAGTAAATGGGTGTCAAATATCTCTGAGCCGCTAAAATCACGGATATGGTTTGGGACATACTGAAACCTGAAATTGTTACGATAGAAGCTTGTAAGACATTCCTCTGAATAATACTATCGAACTAAATATAACTAAGCCACTTGTTATACTCTGATAGAAAGTAAAAGACGATGGAAATGTATAACCCCGTTTAAAGAATCCATTAGAAATTAAGGATTTAATGAAGAAAAGGCTAATAGTGAGTTATTGACGTGTAAACTTCCATAGATCATTTTCATGTTCATGGTTTAATGTCCTCTAATTTTTCAAACGACCAATTTTTACATAATCTCAACCGCACCGACTCTCGACTCTAAATCTTTCCACCATTCTCCTTGCTTTGTTCCTCAATCTCTTTAATTCGAATTCTGGTGTCAAAGGTAACGATGCTATTATTAATTTCCCGGATTTGGTTAGCAATATCATCATCTCCAATGGATGTACGGACAGCAACAACTAAAGGTTGCGATAGAAAAGTTTGACTTTTCATCTGCACCCTCCACGATGCTTTAGAGGAACTGAGTCAGATGTTCTGATTCTTGGGACGAGTTTTGACTCTATCGAGTTTAATAGTGATATAATGTGAACAGTGTAAATGAGCCACTGTTCCTTGCTTAGGTGGCATATAAAACCGGTTAGTATGGGTCAAATGACTTTATTAGCATGTAGAAACATATTTTACGCCCTTAGAAAGCAAGTAAAAAACTTTAAAGACATTTTAAAACAAAACTACTAGTTTGTAGGGTTATAAAGTTACAAGAAAAGGGTAAAGTGAATGGAATGGAAAAATATAAAAATTTAATTAATCAATCAAAGAATAATTCCATTTCTCCCTTCATTCTTCAGTACAATGATCCAAGCACTTGGTACAAACTCTGTACGACTGTATCAGAAATGGATCGGCTGGTATTGTTGGAAACTTGGAGCTTCATCTTCCCCTCTTTTACATCATAACTCTGCATCTATCAAACCCAAAACACCAACAAGCACCCACAACCACCATCATTATCAATCCTTTGATTTTTATCACTAATCGTTATCAAATCTATTTACAGAACTGGATTCCGTGTACCTCTTGAAAATCGCGATCTATTTACACCGTTGCGAGTGTTACCTTCTTGCCTTCCATTGGTTGTATTTGCGTGAAGTAGCATAGGCCCCGTCTGTTGTACCCTTTCTTGTTCTTGAAGATCCTAGATACATCAACATTCAACATCAAGGATCCAAATCGATGGCATTTTCTGTTCATTTTAATCGAAAATACAACTTACATAAGATAGATCTTGCTCATAGATCGGTTCAAATGAACGAACATCTTGACTTGTTGGGGTCACAAAACTGACTTGTTTTCGCCTTTTCATTGACCACCCAAGGCTACCATGTGATGAGATTGCTCTTGCAGGCAACGAACAAATCTTGTCAGATTGAGACACATCTGTAGTTTGAGAAACGTCCGTCACTGTGACGAGATTATCAACTGATCCTGTAGACACATTCAGATAAGCAGTTCGACGTGCCTGCAATTCCATACATAAACTCACTTAGATAATTTCAAAAAAACTCAAAGCAATCAACACAGGAATAACAATGGCGTGCAAGAAAGAAACCTCTGATTGAACAACTTTAGACAAAGTAGTTTGTCGGCCTCTTCTCACATTTCTCGAACTCCCAGATGCTCTAATTCTGCCACCAGCATTCCTTCTGAAATTTAGGGTTCTTCAAGTCATATTTTATTTATATTTTAAGATCCAAGCAATTAAAGAGGAAAAACGAAACTCACCTAAGCGTGTCCTCCCGAAATTTTGCATCGATCTCCTTGCAGGGTTGGTACTTCGGCAAACTTGAAGGATCACAAGCATAAGGTTTCGTATGGAAATACTGAAGATTAAGACACCCGATCAGGAGGTTCAATTTTGATTAGCCGAGATTTTAACCAGATTTTATGTGATTAAACTTTAAAGCAATTGTTACCTCGGATTGAAGAGCGGATGTCGCACTCATACGCTTTTCTGGTTCAACAGAAAGGAAAGACGTGATTAGGTTCACAGCAGATTTCGGGAGTTCTTGACACCTTTCCCTAAGAGAGCTTTCATAAGCATGTCGGGGTTTAAACATTGTTGCAAGAGAGAGTGACGGATTTTTCCAGTACTCATCCGGCGGGTTGCCACAAAGCATGAATATTTTATGCAATTGTTCAACCTGCAATGTCGTTTGACCGAGTCAAACAAACAAATCTTTTACAGTATATAAAAGTTAAGATTCTCAAGTGTTATGTACCTCTGTTCTTCCTTTCAAGATAGGTCGACCCATGAAAAGTTCAGCAAAAACACAGCCCACGCTCCACATATCAACATTTGTCCCGTAATTTGTCGACCCTAAGAGAAGTTCAGGAGGACGATACCACAATGTTACTACACGGCTCGTTAATGGCTGCCTGCTTGCTGCAAAATTTGCGAGACCAAAGTCTGCGATCTTCAATCTTCCATTGTTATCCACCAAAATGTTTGATGTTTTAATGTCTCGATGAAGAATTCCCTTTGAGTGACAGTGTTCGATTCCTTTCAACAATTGCCGCATGTAGCATTTGATCTGTACGTACCTCACAAACTCAAACCAGATGGATAGAAGAGAGTTTAACGGGATGCGTTTTGCAAACCTGGGATTCGCTGAATCTGATTTCGGGGGATGATAGAAGTCCTGCGAGATCATGTTCCATATACTCAAAAACAAGGTAAACGCTACATGACAAGCGGGACGTGATTATCCCCTGCAATTTCATGATGTTTGGATGATCAAGCCTTCGAAGGATTGTGATTTCTCGAGCCATGAATCTCACGCTTTCAGGTTGGAAATTGTCGAATCTGACCTTCTTCAGTGCCACCATTTTACCACTTCTGAGATCGCGGGCACGGTAAACACTGCTATATGTTCCTTGTCCAATCTGGATTAACGAAAGAAGAAGATGAAGTAACGACATTGTATAAATGTTTGCAGTTCGCTATCAGAAGAAATTGAAATGGTATTATTAGTTTATTACCTTTTCATATCTCTCGAAGCTATCGGACTTTTGAGGGACCCAACCAACAATGGCTTCACCAGCGACGGCACTGAGCCAAGCAGGCCAACCGGCGGCAACATGTTCTGCAACAGTCGATCTTCCATATCTTATGCTTATAGCAAATGCAGGCTTTCTGGCAACATGTTCTCCGGCATCACTGTCGCTATCCTCGTCGTTACCGACCTTGTCACCGTCTGCTGTTCCCTCTTTGATCCCCCATAATCCATAATCCTGATTCTGATTGCCATCCGGAAAACGCCTTACGGCGTAACCATCATCAGCAAGGGTCAGGGAAGAATCATGAACAGGGGAAAGAGTACCGATGGCAACATGCTTGGAACTGATGCAACCCATTTAGATTCACCCCCAAAACCCATCAACGAATTGACAGATTTTGGGGCGACCCAGATGGACCCGAAGGGAGAATCGGGCCTCAACCTGGTGAAATTGGGAGAAAAGTCCCTTGAATAAGGATGATAAGAAAGACCAGAGGAAGAAATTTGCGAAAAATCGAGACAACCCACAAAAAACGAACCTCTTCTAATTCCAATAATAATCTCGTGGACGACTGGTTTTGGGATTTATGTGTGGCGAGATAATCGGAGAAGAAGGTGGACATGCAGCATCATTCTCCAAACAGTTGTCTTCATTTTCTCTGTGTTCGATATTACCCGCCATTACCATCTTTTTCCTCTATGTCCATCTCACCTTTCTGCAACTTAATAAAATTGCATTATAATTTATAAAACCGGTCCGAACATGGTCCCATCTGTCTAACAAGGTTTTGCTATATTTAGAACTTTTTAAAATCTTTGAAACGAAGTTTTGAGTTAAGTGAATAAAATGATAGCAGAATTGCATCCAAGTTGGATTGTAACCACAGAACTTTGAAAACAACCGTAGAAATGTTTGAACTTTTAACAATAGTATCAAATTAAGTAATATGGTGTCAATTAAAAAAGAGAATAACTCGCTAACGTAAATATAATACACATTTAATGTCGATGTATCAATGATGCATTAATGTGGTACCTTTTAATTCATTCCATTCATAAATGACACTGATATGACATTGTATGTTTTTTTCATTAATTAGTTTATTTATTTTACTCAATTATTGGTTAATATCAGACTGTGATTTTTCAACCATCTTGAGCTTAACAGCCATTTAACTTAAAATCTATTTAATTCATCTATTTTTTAGATGTTTGGCATGGCATATATGATTCATCTTCCTCGTATGGTTACGGCCCGGTCTAGCTAGATATAAATCTGGTTATGAACCTCGAATGTGGGTTGGATCTTGGATCCAAATTAGAGGTTTATATGGGCCGGATAAATCTGGTTTTCGATTTTTTTTATCTGAATTTAGACAGGATATGTTTGATGGAAATTATAGGATCCGGTCCAAAACTGGTGGATAGAATTTATTTCGATTTTGGTTGAAAATTATAGCATTGTCCGTAAGGATGCAAACGAGCCGAGCCGGTCCCGAGCATGATCAAACTCGGCTTGGGCTAGTTAAGAAATATACAGCGCTCGGCTTGTTGCAAGCTTTATGGTCCCAAGCTTGGCTCAGTCTCGTTAAGAAATATACTTGACTCATTTATTTCTTGACAAGCCTAAACGAGTTTAAGCTTGGTTTGAGCTCGTTTACTCAACTCATGTAGAAAAATAACAACTTCCTTAATAACTTGGTGACACAGGCTCGGCTCGAGCTCGTTTAATAAACAAGCCTTATATTAAGCTCAAGCTCGGCACGGGCTTGTTTAAGATCGGGTAGCTCATGAGCCGGCTCGGCTTATTTGCACCCCTAATTGTCCGGGTAAAAATCCGGCCACAAAATCCAAATTTTAAATTTTTAGGGCATCTGATCCAAAACGAGCGGATACGGTCATAAGAACCGGATATTTAAAAATCCAGACCAGATTGGAATTCGAAGATCTAATATCATATAGCAAAATGTTTATAAAATAAGAAATTAGTAATAGATATAGTAAAATTTTCATAAAATAAAAAATTAGTAATAGATTTTGCTTTTGAAAAGAATAAGCATTTAAAGTTTCAATGTGTTGGTTTTGGCCATGAATCATGATTCTGGAAATTGAACTTTTCAGATTTTACATGAAATTCATGGAATTATATAAAATGCCATCTTATTTATGTTTCTGTAAATTAAGAAAGGTTGTGATACTTGTGAAGTTTTTGAAATAGAATTTTCGGCCACAAATTACAAAAACGTCCTCGATTTTTGGTGAATGAAGCTCAAAATGTCATAAGTTCGTGAAAAAGCAGTACTAGCACAAGAAGAAATCAGTAAAGAACGTTTGAGAGAAAATACAAGTAAACTCTTAGACGAACAGTAAATACTAATCATCTTCATATTAATTAAACTTGAATATTACAACACTCCTCATAAGTGAAATCAAAGCACGATATAGTTTATAGCATTACTATGATAAAAGTTAAATGTCTTTATTCACATTACCAAATTAACAATAAACTTAAAACAAAACCAAGACCAATTACCCATTTTGGGTAACCTGATTTATCTACCAACTCAATAACACAACAAATCCCAAATGGCAGTAACTGCGACCACCAAAGATACGAAGAGCAGGGATTTTACAGCAGTAAATCTTGAGGAATGACTTTTTACAGGGGCGGCTAGTGGTGGTGGTAGATTGATGACGTGTACATGCAGTTTCATGCCTCCATAACAGAACCCTTTACTGCTAATGAAGTAATAATCACGTGTCACATTGAGTGGCACCACATCTCTTCCCGCTCCTGTGGTGTAATTGTGAAGCGGATGCTCAGCATTGCATGTTTCATAGTTTGTCTTGTTGACTTCAAGGACATCGTTCTGGTTCCTGTCATACACAAAATCTACAACAAAATGGTCATATGATAGTAAATAGGATTAATATTGTTAGCCGAAATATATGAAATAATAACTATATAGATAAAATAGGAACTGGGGAATATAAAGGTTGTTACTTTTTTTATTTTTGTAACGTGTTAGAGTTTCACCATATACTACACGGAGTATTGCACATAAAGGGATCATGCATGATGGTGAGATTATTACTTTTTTGTTATGATCGTTGACTTGAATAATTAATAATGTTGCAATATCTTTTTTTAATATATGAAATCCTCTTTGCAAGATTAATGTCGCTATTGTGGGTCTTGTTACAAAATGAAAAAGAATAACATGAGCCTAAAGCCATCCATACCAACCTCGCAAATAAAAGGCAATTACATCTTTTTTTTTTCTTCAAAATTTGAAAGCCTCCTTGCAAGAGGATGTCACTTAATTATTTTATGGGTCTCATTACAAAATACAAAACAATATCCTTCAGCATGATTGCTTTGTTATATTATTTACTAAATTGACTGGTTTATCATATTAGGTATGTACATTGGGAAAAAAAAATACTTACTTATGATTAATTTAAAGCATAAATAATTACTTATATAAAAATTTTACAAGATCTTGATTATTAAATTTGTATATTGTTATTATTAAAATGCTAGATCGTAAGTATAAATTATACAAATTTTAGCCTGCATATCGTGAAAAGTAGAGACTTGGAGCCAATTTATAAAAAAGAAGAAGATGATTACTGTAATATTTATGGTGTATTAATAACTAAAAATTGAATATCCTTTCTAATGTTTATAATTATGTATTAATAATGATTAAGCTGTTTAAACATTCACCTTATTAAACTAAATTAAAATTACATATTTTATTGTTAAATTATACATTTTAATAATTAGTTTGTTAATTAAATAATAGAATATTAGTATATTATTGACATTACATGATAAAAGAGCAAACAGAGGTCCAAAGATCTGTTGGGATACAACAAAACGAGTTAAGCACTTCCGAAAAACGATAAACGATTCCTTAGGCTTTGTCAACAAAACGCGTGGTTCGGTCACGGGATCACGACCTACGTCCACGGGCGAACGAGAGAGAGAGGGTTTTATTAACACCAAGAAATTACAATCATACAAGATTAAACTGCACTTGTAGTCTGACCACTCACAAGAAAATATAACTCGCACTTTTGGCTGCCAAACCGGACTCTGCACAAAAGGCTATCTCACAAAATCGTGATATATCTATCTATGTGTTTGTGTTTCTTTGTATTTGTGTTTTTGTGGTGGATGAAATATGGTGAACATGAAGGCTATTTATAGTTTGTGTTTCACCAACTCAATGAATAAAGAATTCATTTCTTAAACACCATATTTGAATTCCTTCCTTCATGTACGTAAGAAATGATCTCACCATTTGTTGACTAAAAGAAAAGCCTCCATTCTTCTAACAATCTCCCACTTGGAGGCTTGAACAACTCAGTCTTTCTCTGCCATCCAAGTCTTGCAATATTTCTTAATCACACTCTCTCTCATTATCTGCCACGCCATCCTCTTCAAACTTCTGGAAGGCCAGTTGAAGTCATACAAAACTTCAACTTGTCAGTGGTAACTACCTTGGTGAACATATCTGCTGGATTCTTCGTTCCAAGGATTTTCTTCAGATGTAGAGTACCATTATTAATTAATTCTCGAATGAAATGATACCTCATCTGAATGTGTTTCGTTCTACCGTGAAACACCGGATTTTTTGCTAGGTGAACTGCACTTTGGTTGTCACAATGCAGTACACAATCCTCCTGCTGAAATCCAAGTTCTGATAAGAAGGTCTTCAACCATATAAGCTCCTTGGCTGCTTCTGCAATAGCCATATACTCTGCTTCTGTGGTTGAAAGAGCAACACTCTTCTGTAACCTGGACATCCAACTGATTGTCGTACCTCCGATTGTGAACACATAACCTGTTGTGCTCTTACCCGAATCCACACATCCACCCAAATCTGCATCGGCAAACCCTTCTAAGACTACCCCCTTTCTCCTGAAACATAGGGCAATCTCAGCTGTTCCTTTCAAGTAGCGTAACAACCACTTTACTCCTTCCCAATGCTCTTTTCCTGGATTTGACATAAACCTGCTTACTACTCCCACTGCATGAGCAATATCTGGTCTTGTGCATACCATTGCATAGATCAAATTACCAACTGCAGATGCATAAGGAACTTTAGCCATCTGTTCTTTGTCTTCTTCCGTCTTTGGGGATTGCTTCTTTGAGAGTCTCAACTGACTTCCCAAAGGTGTACTTCTGGCCTTGGCATCTGCCATGCTGAACTTTTCTAAAACTTTCTTGATGTACTTTGTTTGCGAAAGTTTTAATGTACCGGTAACTCTGTTCCTGGCTATGCTCATGCCCAATATCTGCTTAGCAGCCCCTAGGTCCTTCATCTCGAACTCTCTGGACAACTGCTTCTTAAGCTTGTTGATCTCCTGCATGTCGGATCCAGCTATCAACATGTCGTCAACATATAATAACAGGATGATGTAAGAGGAGTTGAATTTCTTCAAGTAGCAACAGTGATCCATCTCACATCTGTGATACCCACTCCTCTGCATGAAGCTATCAAACTTCAAGTACCACTGTCTTGGAGCTTGCTTCAATCCATACAGACTTTTCTTCAGTTTACACACCATATTTTCCTTACCGACTGTAGGAAAACCTTCTGGTTGTACCATGTAGATGTCTTCTTCCAGGTCGCCATGGAGAAAAGCTGTTTTCACATCTAACTGTTCTAGATGGAGATCTTCAGAGGCTACAATACCCAAGACCATTCTGATTGTAGTCATCTTCACAACTGGGGAAAAGATCTCATTATAATCGACCCCTCGTTTCTGTTGGAACCCCTTGACCACTAATCGTGCCTTGTATCTTTTACTGCCATCAATCTCATCCTTTACCCGGAACACCCATTTGTTCTGCAGTGCTTTCTTCCCTGCTGGGAGCTTGACCAAGGACCAGGTCTGGTTCTTGTCAAGTGAGCTCAATTCGTCTTCCATAGCCTTCTTCCACTGTATGGAATCTTTTATCCTTAAGGCCTCTGGATAGGACTCAGGTTCACCATTCTCAGTCAACAACAAGTAATTAGCTGAAGGAGAATACCTAACTGGAGGTCTTCGTACTTTAGTGGATCTACGAACAGTAGGAGTTGAGGTCTCTGCATCATCTGCAACCCCGTCTTCAGAACTACTGTCATCTGTGCTCCCACTATCTCCATATACATCAGAGCTCCCACTGCTTCCTGAACTTTCACCTATCTCTGGAGTACTGATAGGTTTCACAATGTCATCTTCAGATATCTCTTCAAACTCAACTTGATTTTCTACTTTCTCTGGTGGCTTGTTCCTGCCTGAGCTCTCTGCAAGTTCATCTTTATATAGGACATTCTCGTTGAACACCACATCCCGGCTTCTGATAACCTTTTTCTTTTGGTTATCCCAGAAGCGGTACCCCATGTCATCCAACCCATAGCCTATAAAAGTGCATTTCCTTGCTTTTGCCTCTAGCTTGTCTCTCTCCGAGTCTTTAACTTTGACATAAGAGACACAACCAAAAACCTTCAAGTGTTTGAGAGAAATATTACGACCTTGCCATTCCTCTTCTGGAATCTTGAACCCTATGGGGACTGAGGGACCTCTGTTGATTAAATATGCTGTTGTGTTGACGGCATCTGCCCAGAACATCTTGGGTAAACCTGCGTGCAGTCTCATGCTCTTAGCCCTTTCGTTCAATGTACGGTTCATCCTCTCAGCTACTCCATTCTGCTGAGGTGTCTCTGGAACCGTCTTCTGCATTCTGATTCCTTGGTTAGCACAGTAATCAACAAATTCTTTACTACTGTATTCGCCCCCATTGTCTGATCTGAAACACTTGATCTTCAAGTCTGTTTCATTTTCCACAGTAGCTTTCCATTTCTTGAAAGTGCTGAAAACTTCAGACTTATGCTTCAAGAAATAAACCCAAACCTTCCTTGTGCAATCGTCTATGAACGTGACATAGTATCGGGATCCTCCCACTGAAGAAACTGAAGTGGGACCGTAGACATCTGAATGAACTAGCTCCAACTTCACGGACTTGGGCTGATGACCCACCTTCTTAAAAGTGACTTTCTTCTGTTTGCCAAGAACACATGGCTCACAGATATCGGCTTTCACAGTCTTCAGCTCTCGTATTCTTCCTTTGGAAACTAGCATCTTCATTCCCTTCTCACTCATATGCCCAAGTCTTTGGTGCCATAGAGTAGATGCCCCAACTTCTTCAACAGCGTGTGCTTCGGCATCAGAAACTTCCACCATATAAAGTGTACCCCGCTTCTGTCCTCTAGCAATAACTAAATTCCCTTTTGTCACCTTCCACTGATGATCACCAAATGTAACATGGTGACCTTCATCATCAAGCTGCCCCACAGATATTAACATCCTCTTCAAGTCAGGAATGAACTTGACATTCTTCAAAGTCCAATCTGTACCTAAAGTTGTCTTGAGGACCACATCCCCAACACCTGTAATATCCAGGCTCTTGTTGTCTGCTAGTCTGACCTTTCCTTTGTACTGCCGGAAATTCTGCATTACTTCTCTGGAATGACTAGCATGGAACGACGCACCAGAATCCATGATCCAGGATTCTGTTGAGTTTTCAACACAGCAAATGAGCGCATCATCTTCAGAATCTACTGCCATATTGACTTCCTTCTTGCCTTTGTCTGCCGAAGGCTTTGGGCACTGATTTCTGAAGTGACCTTTCTCCTTGCAGTTCCAACAGGTAATATCTGACCTGTTCTTTGACTGACCTCTCTTTCTCGACTTTGATCTTCCTCTACCACCGCCTCCTCTGTTGGACTTCCTTCCCCTGTCTTCAGCGCTTAGAAGACTACTGGAAGATTCCCCGATACTCCGTCTGCGCACATCCTCACTAAGGATTAAATTTCGAATGCTTTCGAACGTCAGCTTAGCACCTCCGACTGAACTGCTGACTGCTGTAACCATACCGGACCAACTTTCTGGCAAAGATGATAGTAGCAGCAATGCCTGAACTTCATCTTCAAATTTAATATCAACCGATATTAACCTCGACAATATTGAATTGAATTCATTTATATGATCAGTTGCTGAACTACCCTCCATCATCTTCAAATTTACCAACTGTCTGATCAGAAAAACTTTATTTGACGCCGAGGGTTTCTCGTATATGTCAGATAGCACCTTGATCAACCCATGAGTTGTCTTCACATTGACAATGTTGTAAGCAACGTTCTTTGCCAATGACAACCTCACCACACCAAGAGCCTGCCGGTCTAACAATTCCCAATCCTCCGGCCTCATGTGAAAAGGCTTCTCTTCAGACAGAGGTTCATGTAACCCTTTTTGGTAGAGATAGTCTTCGATTTGCATTTTCCAGAAACCGAAATCGTGACCATCGAATTTGTCGATCTTAACTCTCCCATCTTCAGCCATAGCTCAAAAAAAAAATATTTTATAAGGCCAATCGAAACCTCGTTTCTGATGTGGAAGATCAGACTAAGCTGCAACCACAGAGCATACGCGAGATACGACTTCCTTTAAACCCGGAGCTCTGATACCAGTTTGTTGGGATACAACAAAACGAGTTAAGCACTTCCGAAAAACGATAAACGATTCCTTAGGCTTTGTCAACAAAACGCGTGGTTCGGTCACGGGATCACGACCTACGTCCACGGGCGAACGAGAGAGAGAGAGGGTTTTATTAACACCAAGAAATTACAATCATACAAGACTAAACTGCACTTGTAGTCTGACCACTCACAAGAAAATATCACTCGCACTTTTGGCTGCCAAACTGGACTCTGCACAAAAGGCTATCTCACAAAATCGTGATATATCTATCTATGTGTTTGTGTTTCTTTGTATTTGTGTTTTTGTGGTGGATGAAATATGGTGAACATAAAGGCTATTTATAGTTTGTGTTTCACCAACTCAATGAATAAAGAATTCATTTCTTAAACACCATATTTGAATTCCTTCCTTCATGTACATAAGGAATGATCTCACCATTTGTTGACTAAAAGAAAAGCCTCCATTCTTCTAACAAGATCGACATTCATTATAATTATCCGGTCATAAGTCATTCTTAATTAAAAATATAGTTTCTTTTCTATTATATCCGAACAATCAAATTTCAATGTTTTTATTATTTATCAATAACCTAACACAAGAGAAAATATGTATAATACCAAAGTTTCACATATATAAAGTTATATCAACATTATACTTTATTTTATAAAGAATTAAAACTATACATTTTTTTATAAATTTTCAATAATATTATACAATAAATTGTTATGAAAATTGAAAAGAATATATAACATATCCACTCATAACGTGTCATGTGTTGAAGTAATAGTTGTGAAAATGAGTTTGACATCCAACCTTTTATACAAGCGGTTGTCTATTTCTTTACAATTTTTTTGGGTCTAAAACATGATTGGACGATTCTATATTTCGGGAATGGACACAAATATTGAGATTTTAGCACAAAGTTCAGCGATATCACGTGTCATGTAAATGCTCGAAACACAAAACTGCAGGGGAATAATGATAATCGAATGTTCTTAACAAAAAAAAAAAAAGAAAAAAAAAATCTACCTCGTAACCCCAAATTTATTCTTAAAACTATACTTTTCGTCCAATAGAGACATATTTTCAACAAATCTTGCTAGGCTGATATATATTTAGCGCATATTAATTAGAAAGTTCTCTAACGAACACATTAAATCCATCGTTAATGTCATTATCCCAAACATTACGAGATTCACGTGTTACAACTCAAAAAACAATTTATGGGAGAGGTGAGCGTGTGTGTTACTTACAGAGCCAATCGCCGAGGTAGAAAGTTTGGTTTCCTGCCCAAAGAGTGTAGTTGACGTTGGAAGTCCAGCCCATATTTCCTCCGACGATGTACCGTTTGGCGGAAACATCCGGCAACATCACCATAACCACGGCGCAAACCAGCAGCCCGACCGCCGTCGCCCACCTGTTGTTGCTGCTGATTTTCATTCTGTTTCCCTGTGCGAAAGCCGAAAGGACTAAGACTGACAAATTCGAGATTTTTCCAGACAACTCGTTTTTATTTATACTACAATATATTAAGCGTCAGAAAGAAACAGAAGTTTTTCGGGTTGTCTTTCGGGTCATGGGCCAAAGTAAACCCAAAAAGGAAATTAAGACGACAAATGGAAAACTAGTGGACCAAATTAAAAGATTATTAATTTAAAGTAAGGTTAGTAGGATCTTAATTTTTAAGATTTAAAATTTTAAAAGTGTTTGAAAACTTAAAATCTAAATTTTTAAAATATTATTTAGTTGAAACCTCTTAATTATTGGGATATGGATTGGGTGGGGTGGGTTAGGTGGAGGTGTGGGTGGCAGCGGTGGTGGTGTGGGATGGGGTAGGGCAGAATGGGTGTGGTGGGGTACAGTAGGTATGAATGTGAGTGACGTTTAATTTTTTTTATAATAGTTCAAACTCTTAATTTTTAAGAGGTTTTTGAGAAATTAAAATTTTATTATCCATATGCTATTAAACACATTAAATCTAAAAAAAATAGAAAAATTGTCTTTTAATTTTTAAAAAACTACCAAATAGGATTTAAATGTAAATGGTCAAAACTCAAAAAGTTTTCAGGTTTGAAAAAACTCAAATTGAAAAAGATAAATTAAAATAAATAAATAAAAAGTATATTTTGACTATTAAAAATCCACAACTTTTGACTTGATATCTTGATACAAATATTTATAACAAAACACCCAAGATCCTTGTAATTAAATAAACTTAAAATAATAGTACAGTATCGAAGAAGTACAAAAAAACGTGCATCCATTTATATGGTTCATATTTACAACGAAAATAAATATGGATAAACAAATTTGGTAGGTTTTGAACCACCACATGATGCAAAAGACAGATAAATAAGATACTTATGATATAGTTTGATGTATATTACTTATATACTTTGATATAAAATACACAATTTTTGGTCAAATATTTAAATCGAAAAATAACTAGAACATGAACTTCCATCGACAGTGGCAAATAAAAAGAGGTGTGGACCATAATAAATACTACCTACCATATCGTTAAGATTACTAACTAATGACTAATGAGGAGATAAATATTGACAAAAGAAATTATTGTATTTGTCTTTAAACAAGTCAAAGCCCAATAATGTGCAACCAACGGACGAACAATAATCTTAGAAAGGGGTTTTTTATAATTTCTTTTTACAGGAAATCATGTAAAGTCCTATAGTTAAGATACTTAGAAAGGGATTTTTTATAAATTCTTTTTATAGAAAATCATGTAAAGTCCCATGATTAAGATATTTTGAGCAGTTAAAATCATAAAATGTTTTGTGTTTCTTGAAGACATAGGCAGAATCAAAATATTCCTTCTCGATCAAAATGTCACTATAAGAATGTAATTAACCTAAATACATGTCAAAATAATGTATCATGTGGACAATCTAATAAATAATATTGAGATTAGATAATTACATGTAATACATACACTCAAATTTGAGGAAAATATGTGCATTTAATGAAAGTATATTATTATACACACCATAAATTCATAAACACCATCAAAGAAAATTATATAACTTACAATGCATGAAATGACCCAAATGATTTATAACTCACAAAGTCAATTTTCCTCATCCTTTAAGAACTTTTTGAGATAGGTTGAAAGGTATTCTCACAACCGAATGGATTCACATGATCATGATTTAATAGCCTAAAATGACTTAAAACGTTAACTTGATATTTAAAAGACATAATGTTTTAAAAAACTCTTTCTAAAAAACACTGTGTGGCATAAATACAATAAATAATACATATTATATTCCAAGAAAGGAATATATATATATATATATATATATATATATATATATATATATATATATATATATATATATATATATATATATATATTAAAACGTATTGGGCCAATGTACAAGTCTAAAGCAGTCAACACAAAAGTTACAACACCTCTTATGCACAAAATCGATGGCGGTTTCTCATCCTGTAACTTCCCACTATCTCTGTAACTTCCCACTATCTCCGCATCTCTCAACCTCTCATGTTCCCACTATCTATATAACTTCTCACTATCTCCACGGTTTCTCATCCTATAACTTCCCATTATCTCTGTAACTTTCCACAACCTCCCATGTTCCCACTATCTCTGTAACTTCCCACAACCTCCCATGTTCCCACTATCTCTGTAACTTCCCACTATCTCCACATCTCTCAACCTCCGATGTTCGTTGTTGACTGAATCAAATGGAACCGTCAAAAAACTCCCCACCTCCCACCTCTTCTCCCACTCCATCTTCAACCTCCCATCTCCTCTCAACTCCTTCTTTCTCTCAGATGTCTGCCTATATAAAGAGAGGGAGACCCCTCTTCAGCCACTCTTTTTTCCTTTCTCTCTCAACGACACTCACACACATCCTCTCTCTTTCTCTCTCCCTCTCTAATTTCGTGTCACTCACTCTGTCTTTTGTTTGTATAGGTCTCTGTCACCTACATTTGCAATTATATTATATATATTGAATATTGTTTGCAAGTTTTAAGGTTCTATTTTTCTCATTTCCACAGATAGGATGGCGGAAATTGGAAGAAGAGGAAGAAGAAGAAGAAGAAGAAGCACCAGGAGCGTCGGAGTTTGTTTGTGGTTCGTTACCATTTGCGGTTCTGTTCATATCTGTTTCAACATTATGCTAATTTATTACTAATTGTTGATTGGGATATTGAATTTAGGGGCGGCGTCAGATCTTCAAAAGGGGGCACCTTTACATGACAAAAGGACTCTAGAGTTGATTCTCGATAAACTTCAAAAGTAAGTATCGTAGGCTAATATTCAAAACTATGCTTTGTTTGGGTTAAAGCTTTTTCGATATGTAAACTTGCAATGGTTAATTGTGGCAGAAAAGATACTTATGGGGTTTACGATGAGCCAGTTGATCCTGATGAGCTTCTTGATTATCATGATGTGATCAAGCACCCAATGGACTTCGCTACTATGAGGAAAAAGCTTGTGAAAGGAGCGTATTTAACTTTGAAAGATTTTGAGGTAAGTTTATTTTGTTTTTCCTTATTTTTACTGAATTCTTTCGCCTTTTATGTCAATTCTTAAGAGTATAGTTGGCTTCTTTTTCATGCATGCAGAATGACGTGTATCTAATTTGCACAAATGCAATGCAATACAATGCACCAGATACAATCTACTATAAACAGGTATTCAGTTTGGAGGTTCACATGTTCCCTTTTGTTTCACCATTTTGTTCATTTTATTCTCACCACTCTAACAATTTGGGAAGGCAAGAAGTTTGTTTATTCAGTATTCCGTTGGCTTTATCCCGGTGAAATTCAGTTTTCGGTACAATGATATATACTTTTTAATTTGGGTTTTTTCCCTAATTATTTATATATTATTTAACATAGTTTTTGATTTTAGGTTAACGGTTGATGTTGATTTCGGATTTTGATACATGATTATCAATAAACCGTTTCGATTATGTTACAATAATGAGCCAATGAGGCAAGATTGAAGAATTATTCTTAACTTGGAGACCTTTCTGGTACACAAAGAGGAACTAAGGAAACCAACTTGAGTTTTCACTTTTGACTTTTGGTTCTTGACTTGGATACCTGGTAAGTACGAGTTCTTGAATTTATTATTCAGTTTCTAAAACTACTGCTGTTTGAAATATCGGTTTAACCCGGTAATATAGGTTCTTCATCTTGTTCTTCACAAAAGTCTCGAACTTACTAAAGGTACTTTTCAAATTTCGTTTATTCTTTTCAAACTTGCACTTAACTTGTTTGATGATATGCCTCAATCATTTCAGGAAGAAAGAACCTTTCACAACATTGAAGCTTTTTTGTGGTTATTTTTCATTATTTAACGAAAACACTGATAAACCTTTTTCCTAGAGGATATTTGGGATATTTATCAAAATTCTATATGATGAATAATAAAATGATTCATGGTGATGATGGAGAAAAGAAATCAAGAAAAGACCAACATGAGTTTATAGGAAGAGCATCTTGGGGTCTGTTGGTGGGCTGTCTAACTTTTTTAACTTGTTTCTTCTGCACAAGTGACATTTTCTTCATTCATAAGCTAATTCTCCCGATTTTGGTAAGGATTTTGATGTTATCTGTAGACTATTCGTCGCTTTATATTGCAAATTTCACTATCTTCAAATGATTATTCAATAAAACTTACGTAAATAGGCTTTGAAGAAAACGTTCAAGAAGCTGGACCATGATGTAAATTTACAAGACTTTGTGGGGGCAAGGTTGTCATTAATCCTTGCCAATCTTCTACATCTTTCTTCCCTTCAATTTAGGACATCTAATCTTAGTTTCTTTTGGTTTTGTTGCAAACAGTCAATCAGGTGAGGTCACAAGACACTCCTCTCTTCTACTTTATATTTTAAAAAATTAAATCAAAACTTCTGTTAATAATAATTTTTAATAGTTAATAATATCTTCAGAATTTAAGCAATCATGCAATGATGTTACGATCTCAACTTACTGACTTACATAAATAACTAAGGTATCTTCGAAACCTTTACATATTTAATATTCTGTAATTCTTTTCCTACATTTTTTAGTATGGTTCTTATTTTCCTACAATTTTTATGTATTAGTTATTGGAGTAATCCATACAAGATTGAGAATATTGAACATCTTAAACAGATGGAAGATTCCTTAAGGGAATCACTTGACAGCATTCATACACATAAGGTATTATAACATTGTACATTTGTACTTTCAGTTTTGTTCTAATTTAGGCATTGTACTTTAGAAAAGCCACCCGATTATAGCATTCAATTTTCAAGAATTTTCTTATTATAGAAGTGAAAATTATAGCTATACTTTGGTAGATTTTATAAAGCACAATCTTGTAATGAGAAGAAATGAAAGTACGATGTTATAATAAACAAATCAATTGAAGTACATTGCTATTTCTTGATTTAACCTTAAATGCCTTGTTTTTCCAGGAAAATTTTGGACAACAAAAGCTTATTTCGCTAGATTGCACGAACCAAGTACTATCTCTTTACAAAATTCCAATTTTTCCCTTTCCATCATACATGAAGAATATTTGATTTACAAAAATGTTGCATTACAGTTCCAAAATGGGATGCATTTGCCTCTAATGATGTCCAATACCCAAGAAGATCAAACCTTACCATGGCTTCCTCTGACTTTTATTTTAATTTGAACTCGGGAACGATTTCATTCTGCATATTTTTAGATTGTTTTAGCACCCTATTTAAAATTTTTAGTTTTTTTACCATCCTACTTCCCACTTGCCGATAACTTCCCCACGATGTCGACGATAACTTCTCACTTGCCAATAACTTCCCCACTCGCCGATAACTACCCCACGATGTCGACGATAACTTCCCACTCACCAATAACCTCCCACTCGCGGATAACTTCCTACTGGTCGATAATTTCCCCACTCGCCGATAACTTCCCCACTGGACGATAATTTTCTCACTCGCCAATAACTTCCCCACGATGTCGACGATAACTTCCCACTCGTGGATAACTTCTCCACTCGCGGATAACTTACCATTCGCCAATAACTTCCTCACGATGTCGACGATAACTTCCACTCGCCGATAACTTCCCCACAATGTTGACTATAACTTTCCACTCGCCTATAACTTCACCATGATGTCGACGATAACTTCCCACTTACGGATAACTTCCCCACTCGCCAATAACTTCCCCACGATGTCGACGATAACTTCCCACTCGCGGATAACTTCCCCACTCGCCGATAACTTCCTCACTCGCAGATAACTTCCCACTTGCCGATAACTTCCCCACTAGACGATAATTTCCTCACTCGCCAATAACTTCCCCACGATGTCGACGATAACTTCCCACTCGTGGATAACTTCTCACTCGCCGATAACTTCCCCATGATGTCGACGATAACTTCCCACTCGTGGATAACCTCCCAACCCGCAGATAACTTCCCACTCGCCGATAACTTCCCCACGATGTCGACGATAACTTCCCACTCGCGGATAACTTCCCCACTCGCAGATAACTTCCCACTAGACGATAACTTCCCCACGATGTCGACGATAACTTCCCACTCGCGGATAACTTCCCCGCTCTCGGATAACTTCCCCACTAGCTGAAAATTTCCCCACTCGCGGATAACTTCCCACTCGCCGATAACTTCCCCACTGGACAATAATTTCCTTACTCGCCGATAAGTTTCCCATGATGTCGCCGATAACTTCTCACTCGCTGATAACTTCCCCACGATGTCGCCGATAACTTCCCACTCACTGATAACTTCCCCACGATGTCGTCGATAACTTCCCACTCGCTGATAACTTCCCCACTCGCAGATAACTTACCACGATATCGCCGATAAATTCCTACTCGCCGACAACTTCCCCACTTGCCGATAACTTCTCACTCGCCGATAACTTTCTCACTCGTGGCTAACTTCACACTCGCCGATAACTTCCCCACTATATGAAAAAAAAGTTTGTCAAATGGTCCATCTCTCGCAAAAAATTCCTACATTTGGGCAAAACGTTAAATAATTACTTAAATGGTCCAAATAAAATTTCAAAAAGATATAATGCTATATTAGAATAACTATTGGATGTACATTGTTATTTCTCACATTTAGCACCTGGGGTAAAGAAGCAACAATGTACTTTGATTTTTTTTTTTTTTGTAATACAACATTGTAAATCTGTCAAAATAACATCATACTTAAAAAATGATATTTTCCAGAAACATATAGACTTTTGGGTTTACCATTAATAGCAACACACAATAGCAATAACAGTTTTTTATTGGGTAGATTCTTCAAAGTGTCGTGTCTTAATCATAAAATCTATCACTAACAATGTCCTAATAATAAAATTTGAAAGTATAGGGTTATAATTAGGTAGATTTTTCAAAGTTTTACAAATACTCTGGAAACCATTACCTTTCAGGGTAGTTTCCTGATTTGCCCTTTCCCCTTCATAGAAATTCATGCTGCTAAGATCCATCTCCATCCTTACAAGGCCATATTGGTAAATAACTTAAAAAGTTATTGGTTGAAAAGTTGTTCATAGGTCAAGATAAGGAACTATAACTCCTAAAAAAGCATCCAATTGGCGATCTTTTCTTATAACATTAGGTTTCAAAGATGAATTTTTAAGAACATGCAATCAATTCAAAGATGAATCTTTAAGAACCTGCACAGAAGTTAATTGATCGATCAAAATCACCTCCATGAAGCATCACTTGACAAGAGGTTTAGGAGTCCATCCTCATTCAGTTCAAAAATAAGGTTATTAGGCATACCTCATGCTAAACTAAACCCCTTCGTAATAATGCCCACTTTGAAATTTCAACTAAATCCATCAATTTATAGTTAAATCACTTCTGCAAATACAACAACAGAATTAGACCTGGATAGTATGTTGTTATTGGCAAAATAGAAAGATGAAGTACCTTGCTATATTTGAAAAAATCCATTTATCAGCCCTTGATTGCTTACTGTTCCATCTATGAAATCGTCCCTACGGACATAACTTGATGCATCCCAAACCAACCTATTCGACCACCAAAGACCCATCTATGTCTGCTACTGTTTTTGCTAAAAGTGTAATAAATTATTATTCTCGGCTGAAAATTCAAAATCTATAGTACTATCGATTGAGAGTAGAGACGACTAAAATTACAATATGATAGTAGCGATTGGGATTGCATCAATTGAGGGTTGTTGACAACTGCTTCGGATTGCCCTTGGTGGTTACCAATTCAAAACTTTGACCAATTCTAATGGTTAATCGTTGGTGGAGGTGTGGTTGGTAGTTAAGAAAGTTGTGGGTAGTGGGTGAATGAAGTGGAGTTAGTGGCCGGCGGTAAGTCTAATGGTTAATAGTTGGTGGAGGTGTGGTTGGTAGTTAAGAAAGTTATGGGTAATAGGTGAATGAAGTGGAGGTAGTGGCCGGCGGTTTTATCACCCCACACATCTCTCTCCCTCTATAAATACCTCCTGAACTATCATTTATTGTTTTACTTGAGTTTAAGCATATTGAAGTTTTGTTGTTTAAGATGGTGTTGTGTTGAAGGTTTTACCATATCAAATTCTAAACGGGTACTTTCTTCTGCTTATATATTATTTCTTTTTTCATTTATTAACTTTATTATAGATTATTTAACTTATAATATCATTTATTATTAGAAAATTTATACTATCGAAAATCTACTTACCTGTATCGGTAAATACACTATTTTCGTCAATGAACAAATGTGTGAATACGTTCGTCAATATTTTACTTTTTATTACCATTTTGCATTTAAAAGTTATATTGGAATGAAATTATTTCTTTTAAGAAGATGTTTTATGTAATATTTGTCAATTGATAAATTATATCGCATAATCTGTTATTGAAAATAATTGTAGAACAATGGATGCTCATACATATGTTGATGCCTTTGCATCACTCTTATTCGTTCATGTGTGCTATCATATTGTACCCGTAAGAGTGCATTTCACTTGGATCGATGTAACATCTAACCGCATGTTTATATTCCTCCTTGATCAATATGCAAGTTTTAAAAGTTATTTGATTTTCTATACACCGTTAGAATTTGTTCTAACATTTGGATTAATAAAATATTATGTGGTCAAATAGAGAAATAAAATGGTAGCGGTTGTCCCTCCAAGATTGATGGGAGTATATAATTGACGTAATCTTGAGGGAATCTTTTCGTACTAAGCCATGTCCTAATAGAACCATCCTTTTATGAGTACCCGAGGTGTGAAGGGTATAGTGTTATTTGTGATGATTGGTTTATCTCTATCGGCGATAACAGCAACCTCTTTCGGTTGCCAAATGGTGTCGGAAGATGGTTTCCGATATATCAGTTAGTGTCATTGATAGGGAGTCTTTTGAATGATAGGACCACACGAAGAATGCTCATAGGTAAACCAAAAATATTTATTTTATTTATAAATTTTTAATCAAATATGATAAAAATACACTTATAAATGCAAAATTGGTAGTTACTTTAATGGTAATTGGTTCAGACATAACCATTTTTGAAATCGTTGCTGTTTTAAGCAACGTACTTTTTAAAATATGTTTTTTTAGCAACTTACTTTTGAAAAAATTAGTGGATGGGAGCAGTAACTGATCCATGGTTTTCTGATTTTTTATTACGGGTTGGTGATGGAAATGAGGAAACAGTGGATGGGAGCTTCATCCGGATACCTGATAACATGGCCATTCCATACATAGGTGAAGGTAACTCACTCGATGCTTTAATTGATGCAGTATTTCCATCTTTGCAATCTAACGGGGATGATTCAAATTTTATCATTTCGAGAGCGATATTGTCAACAAAAAAAAGGGTTGATGACATTAATAATAAACTTATCGAACGGTTTTTTGGAGATCAAAAAGTTTACTATAGCTTCGATGAAGCTGAAGATGATAAGAATAACTTATATGCTGTAGAATTCTTGAACTCTCAAACTGTTAGTGGTCTGCCCCCTCATTACCTTCGGTTAAAAGTTGATTGCCCAGTGATACTACTATAGAATATTGATCCCTCGAATGGATTATGCAATGGTACGAGGGTGATATGCAGAGCTTTCCAGCGAAATGTGATTGACGTAGAAATAGCCGTTGGCCAACATGCTGACAAAAAAGTCTTTTTGCCATGAATTCCATTATACCCGTATGACGAAGACATGTTCCCATTCAAGCTGAAAAGAAAGCAATTTCCAATTCGTCTTAGTTTCTCTATGACGATCAATAAAGCTCAATGACAAACAATTCCAAATGTTAGGGTATATTTACCAGAATCGGTCTTTTCACATGGCCAACTTTATGTGACATTGTCCAGAGAAATATCTCGTGTCAATACAAAGGTATTAGTAAAGGGGGCCAAAAAATTCATTCATGATTGATGCTACACATCAAATGTGGTGTATAAAGAAGTCATATATGATGAATAATGTACAATCGAAATCTTAATCATTTACAAATATTACCATATGTATTTAATATAATGAATTGATGTTTCTTGCAGTGCATAACTATGTATTTGTTCGTCGAGCTTTATCTATCAATGTTCTAATTGAACAAAATTTGTGGATTGTCGTGGGTTATAATTTATACTGTTCAAAACAATACATATTTTCAAATGTATATTTTATTTTGATTCAAGTAAGAACATTTGTGTTCTTGGTACTATTAGTTTGGTTATGTGTATGTGTTTGTGTGCCCATGTGGCTATGTGTTAGTTTATTTTGTATTTATTGCATATGTGTGTAGATCAAGCAGAGTAGGATTACAGATTGAACACTCTAAATCGTAAACCTAACTCTACATAATAGACCTTAAACTTTACGTCGTAAACCATAAACCATAAACGATAACCTATAAAGCTGAGCGTTAAAACGTAAACCCTAAATCGCAAACTACAAACGCTAAACCTAAACCGAACATCCTTAACACAAAATGACTAACCTAACCAACCTCGACAGCCCCTCCCCCTACTGCCGCCGCATCGCGAATATAACTTAGAGAGACCAAAATTATTTCGAAAAGAAAGCATTTATCACAAACTATTTTTAAAAATGAAGATCTTCACTAAGTTGGCCACATGCTAGCAAAAGTCTGCAACTCGTAATAAAGCTCAGAAATTTATCTTGAAAAATGATGGTTTTTGTTTTTTTATTAATATCATATTCTATGGATTTGACTGTTTGACTATTTTTGGCAGGTGAAGACTGTTTTTATAGATGGCCTGCCAGCTTCATGGGCCGAGGGTCGAGCACAGGACCTACTAAACAAATATGGGGAAGTGGTGAAAATTGAGCTTGCCCGTAATATGTCTTCTGCAAGATGAAAAGATTACGGATTCATGACATTTGGAACACACGGTTCGCTTTAACATGTGCTAAAATCATTAATAATGAGGAACTAGGAGATACCGATAACAAGGTTACTTTTGTAATTTATCGTCTGGTTTGTAGAATGTTTTTGGAAGGTGTGGAACATGTGAAAAGAATTGGAATATGTTATGTACTTTCTAGAGTGACAAATGTATTTTATAATCATTATTATTTTAAGGATTAATTGCAAATATGCTAATACTAATTCGATGAACCAACTTCTTTTTCGAATGAAATAACCAAATAATACAGTTAATCGTCTACCCATTACCTCTCCCCCCCCCCCACCGCCGCCGCATCGCGCGGGACCGCTGCTAGTATATATATATATATATATATATATATATATATATATATATATATATATATATATATATATATATATACAATGTCAATCAATAAAAACTCAAAGTACAATGTCATAATCAGGGAGATCTACTCACATGGTAATGTAATCACCTCATATGCATATAATACATTTTTAACAACCCTATTAAGTGGTAAGAAATGTTATAAAACACCTACACATGCATAATTAAGCCAAGTACAATCATTAATCAACATTAATTAAGCCATTAAACAAAATATTGAAAGTCTGGTATGCACGACCTTGCAAACCTGCATATGATAATATTTATTTTTGTTAGCCTAATAAATTTATTAGGCTAATATTGTTTTGAGCTTTTTAGTTAGAGTAATTTAGCTAAGTTAACCATGGATAACTTTACTATTTATAATTGTCTTTTTCTTTCTTTGTATTCATATGTTTATCTTAGTAACAGAACGCTAGTAGTATTTTGTCTTTATTGTTTATTAGCTTACATGGTATTAGAGCTTTATTTGATCCTTCCTTTATGATTGTTGAGGACTACTTGTAACAGACATACCGACTGTATACAAATCAAAGATTTTTTCGATATTGGGTATGTTTTTCTTGTTCGTTTCCATATTCGGGTTGGTATGATTTGTTCGATTTCAAGGGTTTCAATTGTTTTTTCTATTTCGTTCGTCTGTTGCTAATTTATTCGAACTCGAGGGTTTTGATAGTTTTTGATTTCTGGTATCTGTTGTTGGTTTTTGGATTATTTGTTTGAGTGTACATTTTCAATATGGCTCTAATAGATGATTATCTTCAATCCATTAGTATCCAAGTTGATAGAAAAACTATGCCTATTGGAGTTATGTAATGAAGAATTTCTTGTGGGGAAAGAGTATATGAGGGATTGTTACAGGTGTGAGGAGTAAACCAACTGATGAGAAAGCTGTAAATTATGAAACCTTATTGGATTCATGGAAGACTGATAATTCCAAGATTATCACTTGGATTAACAATTCTATAATTTAGTCGGCCGGTAAATTATGATACAACAAAGGAAGTTTGGGATCACATGGATAAGTTGAACATTTAGTCTAATATTGCAAAACAATGCCAGTTAGAGTTTGATATTCGAGCCCTGCAACAGGATAATCTGAGTATTTAGGATTTTTATATTTCTATGTCTAATTTGGGATAAATTAGCTCTCACGAAATATGCTGACTTGAAGACCTTCAAGCCTAACATTCCCAAAAGGGAAGAGCAACAGTTGGTTCAGTTTTAGATGACATTGTGATCAGGTTTGCAAGGCTTATGTGTGACAATTCTTTATCACACTCCTCTTCCCAAAGTCGACTCAGTTGTTAATGTGCTAAATGCTCACGAATGATTAAAAGGTAATCACCAACACTCTTCAAAAGTAAATTAAAGCTTTCAATGGGGTAAGTAGGTTACCTTAGGTGCTTCACCACCACCACCCATCGCCGCCGCCACCCACCACCACCATCCACCACCACCCACCACCGCCACCCCATCACCGTTGCCACCACCTACCACCGTCACCCACCATCTGTCGCTATCATCACCATCCACCACTACCACTACCCGCCACCACCACCACCACCGTTACCCACCACCACCACCCACTATCGTCACCCATTGCCGCTACCCACCGCCATCCACCACCACTACCCGCCACCACCACCACCACCCACTATCGTCACTTATTGCCGCTACCCACCGCCATCACCACCACCACCGTTACCCACCACCACCACCCACTATCGTCACCCATTGCCGCTACCCACCGCCACCACCACCACCGTCACCCACCACCCACCACCCACCACCACCCGCCACCATCACCACCACTACCACCACCGCCGTCAACCACCACTACCACCGTCATCCACCACCACCCACCATCACCGCCGCCGCCACCACCACCCATCACCACTGCAACCGGAATCACCACCGCTGCTGCCGCCATCCACCACCACCACCTATTACCAACAATTATCTAAGTAAAATTAAGCAAAAATAAGAAGGGTAAATTAGTCATATTACATGGATTCCAATTCCATTTCCTGCCAACCAAACATATATGGAATTGGATTCCAATTACCTTTCCTGCCAACCAAACACAATATGGAATTGGATTCCAATTCCTGACAGATTCCAATTCCTTGACAGATTCCAATTCCTTTAAAAACTTTCTGTGAACCAAACGCCACCTTAGTTGCCTAAAACGAATAAAAGACTAAACATAGGGCTTAAGTCTCTAAAACTTCAACTATAGCAAAACTAGTCCCTCTTCTTAGGCTTATTGAAAAATGGTACCCTAGCTGGGATTTTTTAAACGACAATGTCTCCGGAGTCATAATTGAGCACTAATTCTAATTTATGTTAATTATGATCCAACCCAAAGATAACAATGTTAAGTGAAAAAAACTAAGTCGCACTCATTGAATGACCCACACTGAACCCGTCTTAGGGCCCAAAATGTGGGAGGTAAATCTCATAACACTAAAAATATTTTAGGCATACAATATTTGCACCTTGAACCTCCTATATGGAATCCGCATCTCAACTTCTATACTCCCAGCCTAGGACGATAATGGTGTCTAGTAAACATCACAAACCTTAGATCACAGTATTGAAAGGTCACCAACTTTTTTGAACTCAGGAGACACCTATATGCGAGCCTCCCAAATTAGATTCTAATAAATCGTAAGTAATATAGTTAAATTCAAATATTTTCACCCTCAAAATTTGGTATTACATAAATCAATCCATAGTCGAACCAAAATATATATAAACACAAATACGAGCTTCTACCTCGACCTAAGCCCTTTCACTTCATGAAAATGCTAGCCCATTCACTATGTTAAGCATTTTGATGCCTTTATAAGACTATATCTTTGTAGTTTAACACTTCACTGTCTTTAAATTCTTTGAGCTTCCACTCATTAGGAATCTCTTCTTTTGGTCTCTAAATAAAAGCCAAGATAAGCAAAGGAGAATGGAATGTCATCTCCCCTAAACTAATATTTAAGAAAAAAATATCATGATCAGCAGCAACCCATGAGGAGAAGGTTGTATTCAGTGAAGATGAGTCACCGGAGGATGCAATGGTGGACGGCGGCGGTGGAATGGAGCCATCAATATAGCCCGTGAGTTTTTTATTCTGCCATAGAAGATAATTTATAGAGGAAAGCTTGATGGTAATCATATGTAGAACAGTAGCAAGAGGAAGAGGAGAATAGCAGGGGGTCGCCGACCATGATAGAGATACGTGAAGAAGAGAGAAGACGACCAGAAGTTAGGCTGATACAATATAAGGGTTTTAGAATTAGAACTAGGTTAGATTGCGTATAATAGTTATTGTGAGACTGTGTGGACGTTGTTATTTTGTGAAAAAAATATGATTAGAATATTTTTTTTTTTGTAATGTTGATACTAAACAAACATATTCTTATAGTTATTATAACGCATCTTCAATCATTATCATTCGTTCTTGTGTTTCACACATTCTGATTCACTATTCTCATTTTGACAGACATACGGTTGTTCTCACAGAATGAGAATCATTAAAAATCCATATAGCCCGTATAGAAGATTTAATAACAATAATCCGATGAGAATATATGTTCGTTTCGTATTCACATTACCAACAAAACATATTTTATTCGTCATTTGTCACAAATAGCATTGTTCGTACGATCTCATAATTACCGTTCTCCGCAATATAACTTAGCCTTTTAGAATTAATCACCTTAATTGAGGTGAGCCGTATATTAATATTTATGTATGAAAGAAGATTACAACAACTTATACTAAAATACAGGAGGTAACCCTTTGACTAGGATATTCATAACAACATGAGTAACTAGTAAGTAGTCCTATTAATTTAAGATATGATATATATGTGATTTAGCAATGTGCATGTTCAAACGATTACTATCATTCTATTACATGCATCAAGGATCAAACGTTGGTGCTAATAAACAGAGAAAACCAATCATTTTATAACAATAAAAATTACATTAATGAGATGATAAATTGTCTTTCTTAGCCGTGCTAGCTAACCAACATAAATGATTTACAAACTTTGGGCTCCGTATCCAAATTCATCCACACAAACTTCCCTCCACCTTAAAAACAACAAACCTTATACTTGAAACATTTGTATATTACAACAAAAAAAGAACCCTAATCGTTTTCTACTCAATGATCGGTCTTTATTATTATCTCACCATCGTATATCCCAAAGTCTTATCCCCATAACAAACAATACTCCATCTGATTGGACCCATAACACGCTTGTAATGTGGGTTTAAACTTCCAGAATCACTATTATTCGTGTAATATACCACAAATTTCATGGTTCAATCAAGTCTTCTTAACAAATACTCAACCTGAACTTCTTTAGTCAAGGGCATAATCCAGTCACCATAAAGATCGGAAACTAAACTTGGGTTTATCTTGTAAATTAGCTCCGCATCTTTACTATCAACCACTTGCCCGTAAGTCTTCGCTTTTGTTTCTACCCTTTTCATAACCGCCGCCTCCACAGCCGGATATATCAATAAGTCCATCAGTTTCCCTCTATCCTGCACATTAATCCCCATTAAAATCCATAAATTTGAAAGCATTTCCATATAACGCTTGCGAAAAGCAAGTGGCCGAAAAAGATTTGTTCACGGATGAAATCCTTACTTGTGCTCTAATGGCAGCTTCAAAATCATCTGGTGAAGCTCGATACTTTGCTTCTGCTACAAATTTACCATAGTGGATTCGTTTAGAGAGGATCTGCGTGTACAATTTCAGGAAATTAATACAGATTAAAGATTGAAATTTTAGGGTTATTGGGTAATTAAAAAGATCAGCGCGTTACCTGCAAGCAGATGGTGTCACAGGTTGCTGTTGATCCACAATTACCGTCGTTTCCTTTCTTGACGAGTCTAGGAAGAAGATCCTTAAAATACATATCCCATATTTTGCGATTGATATTTATCGAATCTGCACTAGGATGCAACACCTATATGCATATCAAGAACTGTCACTATTTAGGTCCTTAAACACTAATAAATACGGTATCTTTACCTGTGGGTACTGCAATGGCGGCAACATAGGTTCAGGCAAGTAGTCAGGGAAGAAAGGATGCTCATCAGGGTTCTTGTATCTTCCAACCTGTTTCATTAACCAGTCAGAAAGTTCATTCCATATTAACAACTTTAGTTTGGCTCGACTTACCTTGGCATGGATCTTTTCGGTTTCTTGGATCATGAACTCAACCAACGAACCCTGGAAACCATCCATGAAGAAAGCTTTGGGGTCATATGTATCTTCATTGTAACAATATTGAGCTCTTTCCACAAGGCTGAATATAATGCTATCCTCTTGTCGAATTAGGGAACTTCTTATACCGTCCAGAGTATAGGTCTCACTCTCGTCTATTCTAGTCGCGTTGTTCAACCTACAAGAAAACGAAATCGTATAAAACTAAAAGTTGAAGGGAAGATTCATCGCATAATCCATGATTTTGGCCTCAAAGTGTCAAGTCGGAAAAAAAAAAACAAAATAGTGAGCAGGTAGATGTTAATCGTATCTACAATCAGGCATCAAAAGCAAAAGCTATATCACTATATGAACCTTTCTGAAACAGAGTCAAGAATTGTAAAGCCATAAAAAGTGTTATGCATACTATCAATTTGCAAATCGAAAAACATCTAAACTGGATTTCGCTAGCTTAAAATCGAAGCATAAGTACTCACAACTGCCTTTTGGCACAAGGGTGATCGCAAGTTCAAGTCTTGAAACTATCCCATAGAAGGGTACAAGGCAATATGGGATCTCGTAACACACCCAGCGTAAAAAGTGATTTATATAAAACAAAATTCAAGAAAATAAAGAAATTGGGTCGTGGATTTTGAAGGGTACCCGAGGGCGGCAGAGGGCCGAATTGATTGGATGCCATTATTTGGAAACCCTGAAATGGAAACCTGAAAGTTGCAACTTTTCCACATTGGAGGGGCAAACGGGACAGCAAACTTTGAAGATTTTGAAGATGAAATGGCGGAGATGGCCGGTGACAGTTGGGATCCCCATAGCTTGGCCTCCATTTGACTTGAAAGATAATAGGTGAGTTGGTGTCAAATGGCGAGGATGATGGAGGAAGGAAAAGTATATAAAGTTTGGAAATAGATTAATCGGAAATGAAACCCACCTAATCAAGAATATGAAAGATGGTCAGGGGTTGGTGGGGTTGGGGTTAGGTAAGGAAGAGTGTAGGCAAAAGCTGTTCAAAAGGTGTTCTTTCAGTTTTTTCCAATTAGCTTTTTATGTAATGTGTGTGTCGACTATTCTTCAAAAAATTTAAGATTTTTCTCCGAATAACAAATATCGCAGCTCGACTATTCTTTTTCTCCAAAAAAGTAAGATTTTTCTCCGAATAAGTAATAACAAATATCGCAGGTGCATCTACGAAAGAGAGAAAACTAAATTTTATATGAGAAACGAATGTTGTATTTGGTTCTGGAAAATAGGGCTGTGTATGGGGCGGTTTGGTTCGGTTATCGACTAAAACCGAATCATAATCATTATGATCGGTTAATGTATTTTAGTAGCCGTTGGTTATGGTTAATATTGGTTATGGTTAATGATTTTTATCGGTTAATGGTTTTGGTTAATGGTTAATATCGGTTAACCAAAACAAACAAAAATGATATAAAAATTGAAAGTTCATTATATAAAAAGTAAAAAATAAGAAAGTACATTGATTTAATAAGTGAAATTTAGACACACCTTCATCCGTCTTCCCTCCCAAAAACTCATTTACGTTTTCTAATTTTTAGTATTATATTTCTTTTAAATAACTTAATTAGACTTGGATTTTATTATTTATATTTTATAATTTAAAATTTAAAATATAATTACATATAAATATATCAGTTCGGTTATATATTGGTTCGGTTATCTTATAAAACCAAAACCGAACCGCTTCTTATCGGTCAGCAAAAAATACAAACCGAACCATCGGTTTTTGAAACGGTTCGGTTATTATGATTCGATTATATCGGTTAATTCGGTTTTGGTTCGGTTTTTCATTTTTTGTATTCATCCCTAGTGGAAAATTGATTTTAAATTTTTAAAAAATGTTTTAAGAATACGGAGTTTTTTAGTTTTCAATGAAAATTTTGAAAAACGCATTTGGTTGTGTTTTTTTAATCACTTTTGTATTTTATATTTTGTTATTTCAAATATTGCCCTCCACATCCATGATCCATTCTTACCCCAATCCACATATCCATTTTCAACGATTTGATGCATAAACTGGAATTCCCATAAGAGAAAGTGAGCTTTTGTTCATCGAAATATGAGAGTCTTTGGACTTAGAATACCATCCTTACCCCAATCCACATAGAACTCGACGCTAGCTTTGGAAGGTAGGAGATAGCTCGCTAATGCAGTAATGCTTTTCGACCACTTCTCACCGGCTTGGAGAATCGGTAGTGCATCTTTAAGGTGAAGACACTTGCATAGTAGTGGTTTATGAAATTATTGTTCCAAATTGAAAGAAAAGTGATGAGAGACAAAAAAAAAAAAAAAAGCATTTTTACTTCCTGGTGTTGTCATTTAGTTGAATTGCAAACTGGAGATTTGTTAAGATTGTAAACCAGAGGTTTAGAATAGGAGCATCCGTAGGGTAGACACGACGATGACGAATCTACTTTAATTTTGGAATAAGTGTTAAACTGTAAAAGAAAATAATAAGGGTGGAGATTAGTATTTTGTTTTTGTTTTTTGTAATATTCGAACTGTTAAAATTTTGAAAAAAACATAACAAAGACGCGTTTGGTTTACAAAATGCTTAGCAAGAAATTTAAATATTTTGGATGAAGAAGATTTGAAGAAATTAGAATTTGAAGGAATTTAAATATCTGACATGTTTGATTGACAAGTAACGAAATATAATTATTTGTTGAATCTTGTTTTCTTAGCAATTTTATCAAATGAATTGGAATGTAAAGTACATACAATGACTAAACTATCATTTATAAGGTCAAATGTGTTATTTTAATTGGAGATAAGAAAAAAAACAATGAATCTGAATTATGTGACATTATCCAAAGAAACGATAAATTCAATTATATATTAAATTTTAATAGAATCTTATACAATTTTATTCCATCAAATTTTCAACAAACACGTTTTAAATGAAATTTGTCTTTCCAATTTATTTAAATTTCATTAAAATATTTGAAACAAAGACACTTTAAGAGTTCAGTAATTCGGATCAAGTTAACCTGTCCACATGCCTAAATCCGAATCTAACTCATCCAACCTTTTATTTTTTGAAGTAGTGACCCTATTTTTAAATTTATTTGCGAATTTGGTTTCGTAATATTTCTTTCTTTTTAAGTTTTCGACCAACTTTTTTTTTTTTTTTTGATAACCGAGGACCCCACTCGAACCATCCTTTGGATGACCCTGATGAAGCAACATCGGGGCCCACGCACACCTGGCAGCAGGGTGGTCCGGGTCAATCACCTACGGGGGTAGAGAGGTGGCCAGTGGCCATCCCCTGATTGAAACCTAACACTCCCTATGGGGAAAGGGAGGGAGTGGGATTAAAACTTGGAACATCTTTATTGGGGAAGAGAAAGAGTCCAAAGCCTTATCCACTAGATATGGATCTCAGTCTCCCAAATGTAATGTTACCCGATTGGACTCAACTTCTAATTTTTTTTTTTAATTTAATTCCACAAACTTACTTCTTTTCACAGTTTTCTCTCATTTTCTTTTATGATTTTAGTCCAATCTTTTTAAAAATATTTTTTCTAACTTTTATTTCAACTTCTTTATATATTTTTAAACCTTTTTGACAATTTTTTTTATATTTTATTGCAACTTTATTTTTTGCGAATTCGTTTTTAGAAATATACTTTCATACATATTTATATTTATGCCTTTTTAAAAAAAGAAACTCATATACTTTCAAATTATTTCAACCACTTCTATCTAAATTTTTTCGAAAAACAAAATAATTTCAAACAATTTAAAAAAGTTTGACTTTGTATATATGTATATATTTAAGAGAATGAGATGTATATAGTGATTTCCAAAAATATATATATGCTTTGGTTTTTTGATTATAATATTAATATTATTGACATTGCAAGTCTAACGGAGCCCAAAAAAATATGTTAGCAAATCGCCCAAATTTTTTAACATCCTCTAATCTGAAAGATCCACGATTTGACGTTATTATGAAAATGAACATCTCCATCTTTTTAGGATAGGAAAAGTTAGGCCATTTCTTGGAAAACCATGTTTGTAAAAAACTGAAAAATAAAATAATTTTCTATTTTTAATTTAAAATTCCATGTTGTCTTTTAACAAATAAGTTAATAATTTATTGTTTGATTATCAAATGTATAAAGGCTCGAGTAAATTTAGAATCTCTTTCTATCTCTTGAAAGTTGAAACCTCATTTCAAGAGTTTTTCTTTATTTTTAATCTTAGATGTTTTTATTATTATTTTTTTCCTTTATTGTATCTTTTCTATTTTGATTTGTACACATTTCTCCACCTATTTGGATAATATCATCGTTATTGTACATGGACGAGATCTCAACCATCTGTTTATCTCCCGTCTCCGTGATCGCACAGAATGCAAGTTCCCGCCCCGATTCGAGCGCCGGCGTGGGTGTCCACGCGCCGCCTCCTCGAACAGAAACTATCAGACCTCCACAAATGCAACGATTTAAGTCAATTGAAGCAAGTTCATGCACTCATATACAAATCTAATCTTCACCAGGACCCATTCGTCATCCCCAAGCTCATCACTGCCTTCTCTATCTGCCGCCAAATCCCTTGCGCCGTCAAAGCTTTTAACCAAGTCCACGAACCCAACGTTCATTTATACAACACCATGATGAGAGCTCACGTTCACAATTCTCAGCCTGCTGAAGCCTTTGCGATTTTTTTCTTGATGCAGAATTCCGGCGTTTTCCCCGATAATTTCACTTTCCCTTTCCTTTTGAAAGCCTGTAGCGGTCAGAATGATTTTCCTTTAGTTAAAATGATTCACACCCATATCCAAAAGTTCGGTTTTTCATCGGACATATACGTTCCTAATGCGTTAATCGATTCTTATTCGAGGTGCGGTTTGGTGGGCGTTGGCGCAGCCAAAAAAGTGTTCAGTGTAATGGAAGACAGAGATATCGTTTCCTGGAACACAATAATCGGCGGCTTGGTAAAAGCAAATAAACTAAGCGAAGCACGCCAGCTATTCGACGAAATGCCTGAACGTGATATGGTGAGTTGGAACACCATATTGGATGGTTACGCCAAAGCAGGACAACTAAACGATGCGTTTGAACTGTTCGAGAAAATGCCTGAGAGAAACGTCGTCTCTTGGTCCACTATGCTCACCGGTTACAGCAAATCTGGAGATATGGATATGACCAGAATGCTGTTCGATAAAATGCCTGTCAAGAACATGGTTTCTTGGACCATAATAATATCCGGCTATGCACAAAAGGGGCTTGCAAAAGAAGCAGCCAATTTATACCAGCAAATGGAAGAAGCAGGATATAAACCTGATGATGGAGCTATCATCAGCATCCTAGCTGCATGTGCAGAATCTGGTTTACTTTGGTTAGGTAAACGCGTTCATCAATCCATTAAAAGAAATAGGTATCAATGCAGTACCCTTATCCAAAACGCATTAGTTGACATGTATGCCAAATGTGGAAGCTTAAACAGGGCATTAACCATCTTTAACACAATGTCTAAAAAAGATTTAGTTTCTTGGAATGCAATGATTCACGGGTTAGCAATGCACGGACATGGCCGTGAAGCACTTGAACTTTTCTCCAAAATGAAACAAGAAGGATTCACTCCAGATAAAGTTACATTTGTAGGTGTTCTATGTGCATGTACTCATGGAGGCTATATTGATGAAGGAATCCAATATTTTTACACAATGGAAAGAGATTACGGGGTACCTCCAGAAATTGAACATTATGGATGTGTGATTGATCTTTTAGGGCGTGGAGGGCGTTTACAAGAAGCATATAGGTTAGTGTGTACAATGCCAGTTGAACCTAATGTCATCATATGGGGTGCTCTTTTGGGTGCTTGTAGGCTTTATAATGCAGTTGAACTTGCTCAAGAGGTTTTAGAACATTTGGTTAAATTGGAACCTGAAAATGCTGGGAATTATTCGATGTTGTCTAATATATATGCTGCAACTGGGAAATGGGGTGATGTGGCGGATGTGAGGTTGAAGATGAAGAATATTGGGAATGAAAAACAATCAGGGGCTAGTTTGCTTGAATTAGAAGATGGGGTTCATGAATTTACTGTGAAAAATACTTTGCATCCTTCGTCTGAGAAGATATATCAGATGGTTGATGGATTGAGTGATCATATTAAGAAAGTCGGGTATTTGCCAGATGTGTTTTAGAGTGGTAAATGGAGGAGATATTTAGCTGTTTTGGAAACTGACTTCACTGATTTTGTTGTATGTATAATCATATACATCTTGTAACTACATTTGTCATTTATTTTTATACATTAAATGTTCAATAAAAGTCAATCTCCATAACCACCACTTCAGTGATAGCAAAATATATATACTCATATGCTTCTCTACAACTTTTTCTGATAGCAAACGTAATGATATATTTTGCTATCACTGTCACAACTCACAATCCCTAGTGATTAAAAGTGCTAATGGCATAAAAGTCGTTGGTATTTTACCTCAATTTCATGAAAGCACTAACTTTATTTACCGTTTCACATTCGCCATTAGTTTTATAAAAACATTTCACCTTTTTAAACGATAACTGGTTGACTCGTCTTATAGTTGATGTGTCGGGTTTTGTTGACTTGGCATGCTAACCTGACTGCCACATCATTAAATAAAGTAAAAAGTTACAAAAGTGCACTCTGGAGGACTTGTACTAGGACCTCTACTAAAGTAAGAAGCCGTGTTAACCACTAAGGCTGTGTTTGTTTACCTATTAATTGGGCTATTAAGAGGTAAACTCTGAATTGATCAGATTAAGACCGTTTGTTTGCTACTTAAATTTTGTCACTTAATTGAAAAATAGCCTCTTAAAGAAACATATATATGGGTATATCTGAACAAAATCAAAACACGCTTTTTCCATTTTGCCTGGCTATCCGCCTCCTTCTTCTCTCACGTTCCTGCCACCCCTCACCTTGAAACCCACCTCGTTCTCCTCTGACCGGTGACTTCTGGAGAAGCCAGACGCTGCCGCTGCTGTGCTCCTTTCTGCTGCTCTTCTCCGCCGCTGCTGTGCTCTTTTCCGCCGCCGCTGCTTTGCTCCATTTTGCCCTAAAGAACCTTTGTTCTCAGATGTAAGGTCGGTGATTTTCTTGCTGAAATCGAGTTACATAGAAGAAAATGTGGTGTTCTTTTCTTTCCTATGACCCTAATTCTGACTTGACCTCCGTCGCTGTTATTGTGTTCTTCTCCACCACCGCTGTTGTGCTCTTCTCTTTCCTGCGACTCATCTCCGACGCCATTGCTATTGTTCTTGATTTTCTTGCTGAATTCGACTTCCAACTCTTCTAAAATCGGTGATTTTCTCATCTGAACTTTATTTTGATTTTGGTGAAATCTTATTGTTTATATTTAGTGTTCTTGCTGAGAATTTTGATTTCCTAGATATATTGTAGTGTTTCTCATGTGATGATATGTTTGCTGAAATGTTAAATTGCATATGAAATTTGGTTTGATGTTGGTTATCTTTGTTGAAATGCTAAGATGTTTGTGAAATTTGCTGAAGGGTAAAATGGTCATTTTATCTTTCAGCATAACAGTTAAGAGGTGTGAATCAAACAATATATTAAAATCTCAATCAGATCCTCTTACAAACCAGAGCTCTTAAAAATTAAGATCTTGGCAAACACAGCCTAAGCTAATGGTCACTATGTTACAGTACTCGGTTGCAGCCAATATCTAAAAATTAAAAAATGTGCATAAAACATGAAATTTAAGACTCGATTATAGCTTTATATATATGTACGTTTTATGCATATAAAACAATTTTATACGGATTCATATATCTTTTATATGTAAAAAGACATATAGATACGCATGAAAACCTATTCTTAAATGTATAAGTATATATAAATACGTAAAATACATCTTCATATGTTTTTATATATAACACGTATATATGGAGAAACATATAAGTATATATAAATATGTATATTTACGTAAAATATCTATTTATATAGAGAAACATATGAGTATATATAAATACATATTTTTACGTATTTATATGTTTATATATAAAAAACACACAAAAAATGTAAAATACATATAAATACATTTATATATATTTATATGTTTCTCTACATATACATACCTTTTTAATGCATAAAACATAAATAAATGTACAAAACGTAAAATACGTATTTATTAAAAAAAAATAACTACTCGCTCAATGGTTAGCATGTATATAAATGTACATTTTAATATGTACTAGACGAAACCCTGCGATTTGCGCAGGTTAAAGTTATGTAAGAAAAACTTTGTCATTAACATTATCTATTAAATAATAATTCTTCCATAAAGTTGATATATAAACTTGTAACGACTTTGAACAATAAACATATATTACAATCACAATACCCAATGGCTGTTATCCGCAACTTGCGCTTGAATAAAGTTAAATATAATTCTCAATTTAGTGTTACCTTTTCTATTGTGATTATTAACTTATTTAAATATTACTTGTTTTACCATCTTTTTTAATTCTATCATAATAATTATTTAAAATAACAACCATTCTTTAAGGTAATGTAATATAAATTATAATTCATGTTACTATATATTATTATCGTCAATTAAGTTTAAAATCATTTATTATTATTAAGTTGTTGTAGACGACATTTAAAAACCACTTATTATTTATTTGTGATTATATTACATTAATAAATAAACTCTGAATCATTACTAAAAGAACAATTAAAAAGTTGTGTGTGTTTCAAATCAGTATAGTTTACATATTTAATAAATGATTAGTTACATCCACAATAATGAATCTCAATAAAACAAGCATAAAAATAATAGTATACATCTTCAATAAATTATTAGTTAAATGCATTAAATTTTTGTTAATATTACAACCCTTCAAATTCTAAATAAAAGTTATTTAGCATTAAAATAGTACAATGAAGATGTTTTTTCTACTTATGGTGTTCAATTGATACTTATGGTACTTAATTAAAAAGGATTGAAATATTTAAATTGTATTTGGTAAAATAAATAAATAATATGATCATCTAATCTATATTATTATGTTACCATCTTGGTGAACTATTAATCGGGTAACTATGTATTCATATTAGTTAACCTTTTATGAACAAAACTACAAACCAATAATATTGATATTAACTTGATTGATACTTGAATTATCACTGTATACGACTCTGCCAAGTGGGTTAGGCTATTGTAAGAAACTAAAAACTCGAATTCGACGCTCTCGAGAAGGGTAGCCATAATTTTTAGGGTCAACATACCATTGGACCAAGCGATACATCAAGCATGACCCTAACACAAGCTTGTGTTTTCATTTTCATTAGGCTAATTCGATACCTCACCCCGTGAAGAGGGTTTCTGTGCTTTTATATGTATATATTTAGAGTTTTTAACCATTGATTATCCTTTCGCCTTAGAGGGCACTACAACGGGCACCATTATGGCACATTTGGGGATCTGGTGCTTCTCCCATATACAATTTATAATGTATTATTTTTGATGAAACACGTATGAAGTTAAATATTAAAATGCATTCATTAAAAACTATCGCTCGTAATGTCACACTAATAAACATATAACTAAACAACAAAAAAACTAGACTTACTATCTACCTAACTAACTTTATTTTTCTAGTGTCGAAAATTGAGGTTTCTAATGGATATGTTTTTTTGTTCATCGATAAATCATTATCTAATTTGAATTTCCTGTTTTAAGATGAAGGAACTCTTGGAGAGGTAGAGAAGTGTTTGTATGTTAAAATTTTGAACTTGTATGTAAGATTGATTTTATAGGGTTATAAAATACTTTAAAGTTTACTTTTTAAATAGTAAAGACCAAATCAAAAAGAATGGATGAGATGGGTCACGTGATATTGCTATCATACGCGTGATCTTATGATCTTAGGTTTGATCTTTACCCCAAAATCAATTCTAGTGTGATCGAATCGTTTTTGTTTGTGGATTGTAGGATCCAACAATCAAAATCCCGATATGAACAATGTCTGTAAATGATCTTCGACCAAATTGTGATTAAATATCAACATACAAGATATAATAGTTAAATAAATAAATTTTAACAAAAGATATCTTATTCAATATCTTCTCCAAGAAAAAAAAATTCAACATAATTCATTTCTAATTATCTAAAAGATACTAAGTCATCGTTTTCAGGATAGCTTCGTTCTAAATTAAATTTTTGCTAATTTAGCAATTTGGGAGTAGGTATTTTTATTGTTATTGATAGCTGATAAGCTAGTTATTAACTAAAAAAGTAATTTGGAAAAAATACATGTTTTGTAAAATCTAATTGATAAGCTAGTTGAGAAATTAAAACCACATAAAAAATAAATTTTTATAATTAATAATAGTATATTTAGATTTTTTTTTAAATTTCATAAATATATTAAAATGCTAGTTCAAATAGCTTTTTAAAAAATTTAATAAACTGGTCAAACATAACATGTCAATAATAACATACAAATACGATTTCAAGTGTTATGCGCTTATTATCAAAATACAAAACAAACACAGCTTACATATTTATTGGTTATTATTTCAAAAGATATTTAAACGAAAAAGGTTAAGAATATATAATTACTCGACGAGAAAAAAGAAGGCACCAATAAAAAGCTTGTGAAATCAACGTGTGACGAATGCACATTGTTAAGAAGAATGATGGTGACGTCAGTTGCCTGCTTTTCCGTAACTGTCGAAACTTATGATTTGCGGAAAATTTTAACAAGTCTTCTCAATAAAATATCTTTATAAGACCCGATCTGTGTTTTTATTGGATAAGCTACTATTGTTATCCGTCTTTTTAATTTTCTTAATATTTGTTTTACTAAATATTCTTCTTAGTTATTGATTGTATCTTTTAATTTAATGTTAATATGTATAGATTCATCTTCTTTTTTTTTGTTGGAACCGGCCAAAATTTTTATAACCAAAGCAACAAGCCACATCAAGCAAGAAACTAAATGAGCAATAGAAAAGGAGAACAAGTAAAATACAAAATCATTACAAATAAGCAAATGGATAATTCAACCAAGTTTCCCATTGTATTGAGTTTCTAGATCCTCTGAACTTAATCCAATTGAAAACCGAGGACTTTACGGAATCTACTGTTTTCGCCAGAGTGTTGAATGAGCTTTTAAATATCCTGTCACATCTTATTTCCCACAGCCACCATAGTGTTCCGTATATAATGCTTGTTAGCCTTCTCCTTTTCTTTGGACAATTCCACCATCTTGCTGCGAATTCAATGATCTCCTCAACCTTTGAAAACAAGCCGACATCAATACTAAGCCACCGGAGGATCTTTTGCCATACCGCCAACGCAAAGGGACACCTTACTAGAACGTGATTTATCTCGTCTTCCCTATTCAAGCATTGCCCACATAATTGCGACTCTATAGATATGCCTGCTAATTCCTTGCTGGTAGGAAGTCTCCCCAGGTTTGCCCTCCATATAGAACAAGAGACTTTGATTGGGATTTTTGGAACCCAAGCAATTACAGGCCCGATGGCAGGAAGGGGGGTAGTCGAGCTTCTTTCTCATGATGTCCACATAGTACAGTCCGTCCGCGAAAATCGAACACCTCAACTGATCTGACTCATCGCTACATCGAATAACTCCAATTAGACTCATAAGGTTGTTGAACTCCTGTAAAAGCCCACAGGAGACCACATCATACCTCCACTCCCAATTCCAACCTCCTGGGATGATTTTATCAACGACCAAACATCTCTTTTCAGCTCCAAGCTATATTATACCGGAAAGTTGTCCTTTAGAACACCATCACCAACCCATCTATCTAACAAAAACAACATGTTGGATCCGGACCCAACCTGCTTGACGATAATTCCATCAATGTCGGTGCCGAGGTGGTCCAGTTCCTCCGAAATGCAAGCAACATTGTTCCATACTCCAGGGATTGGCTTTCTAGAGATACATTTTGCCGGTTTATGATATACATTGTGAATGCCCCGAATAACATGACTCCAAATATCGTGGCTCTCCACCCTGAATTTCCACCACCATTTAATAATTAACGCCCGATTTAAAGCTTTCAATGTTCCCACTCCAAGGCCTCCTTGTTTTTTTCTAGAATTACTTTGTCCCATGAGCCCCATTGGATCTTCTTTTTCTCTTCATCATCCCCCTAAGAAACGTCTCCTTATTCCTTCTCAGGTGTTTAAAACACCCGCTGGCGCCACAAATAATGAGAAGAAGTATGTGGGAAGGTTCCCCAGTACCGCTTTTATAAGTGTTAGTCTACCTCCGAAAGAAAGGGTTTTAGCTTCACATAAGGAAAGCTTAGCTTGAAATATGTCTATGATGGGTTTCCAGTGCTTTTTAAGTCGCATATTTGCCCCGACCGGGACCCCAAGGTACGAGAATGGAAGGGTAGTCGAAGCACATCCGAAGGGGGCAGCCCACTGTGTCACCTGATCCGGATCAACCCGATCCCAAACACCTTCGATTTATAAAAGTTAACCTAAAGCCCAGATGATACGTGAAAGCACCTGAGGATCCTAGTGAGGTTTTTAATGTTTGATTTGCACCATTCGCCAACAAATAGCGCGTCATCCGCGTAGAAAAGATGAGAAATCACCAAGTCCTCGTGAGGAATCTTAATGCCCTTAAAGATACCTTTTTCGCAAGCCGACTTCATCGCAACATTTAGACCTTCCATTGTCGTAATAAAGAGAAAGGGGGATAACGGATCCCCTTGCCTTACCCCCTTTTCCATATTGAATTCTGTTGTCGGAGACCCGTTGACGAGTACGGAAGCTTTAGCAGATCGTAAACACCCCATAATCCATCTTCTCCATTTTCACCATACCCTAGTTGTGCCATAGTATCATCTAGAAAGTTCCAATTAACCGAATCGAAGGATTTATCGAAGTCAACCTTAAATAACAAAAGTTTCTTCTTCCTCTTCTTTGCCCACGAGCATAACTCATTTACTACAAGTGGTCCTTCAAGTATGTTTCTGCCTTCAATAAACGTCGTTTGGACCTCATTAATGGTTTTCCCAATTATTTTCTCCAACCGGTTGGCAAGTGTTTTGGCAATAATCTTGTAAAGACATCCAATCAAACTGATCGGTTGGAAATCGCCAAGTACAAGCGGGTCTTTGAATTTCGGTACTAGAGTGATGAAAGAGGATATCCCACATCTAAGTGCCCAAATTCTTCAATGTATATCACCATCCTAAATATGTCACTCTTTAACAAATCCCAATATTTTTTGATAAATTTAAATGAAAACCCATCTAGCCCGGGGGCCTTTTCAGCACTGCAATCCCAAACCGATCTTTAATCTCACTTAAGGAGAATGGCGACTCAAGAGACAAGCTGTCAGAAGAATCAAGTGAACGAAAATTGGGGCTTACTAATTTGGGTCGGACTTTCCACCTCTCCTTAAACTTGTTATTATAGAATTCGAGGACCGCTGTTTTAATCTCTTCAGCCTTCATGACCTGTAAACCATTGATAACAAGGCCCTAGATACGGTTTTTCACTATTTTGTTGTTTACAAATCCGTGGAAGAACCTCGTATTCTCGTCTCCATCAATCGTCCACTTAATCCTCACCCTTTGGTTGATGTCTATTGCAGCCATTCTTTCGAGCAAGGATACGTTTTGAAAACACTACCTTCGTTCGGTAATTTCAACCGCGGCTAAATCACGACTTTCAGCGACTAGATCAAGTTCATTCGTTCTTAGTTTTAGTTTCCGTAACTCGTTCATCTCCTTAGGATATTCATGTGCTCTCCATTTTTTCAGTGCATTTTTGAGATACTTCAATTTCACTGATAAATATCTATCTGGCATGCCAAACCCAGTGAACGTTGACCAAACTCGTTTTACCTCCATATCGAAATCTTCCCTATGCATCCAAGAGTTAAAGAAACGAAATGGGGTTTTCCCAAAATCATTGCTTTCATTAATGAGAAGGATAGGGCAATGATCGGAAAGTTCCCTCGGTAAAGCAATGGATGAAATTGATGGGAAGCTGCTAATGATTTTTTGATAGACAATATACCTATCTAGCTTACTTAGTTTACAATCTCTTTAATAGAAGTAAGTGTACCGATGACCACCCAACCGAACATCATGGAGACCCGCATCGATAATAAAACGATTAAAATTTGAGGCCGTAGTTTGACAAAAGTATGAATTATACCTTTCATCGGGTCTACGCACACAATTGAAATCACCAAACATTATCCAATTCCCATCCTTGCTGTTTTTAGATGCAACAAATCTTCCCAGACTATTTTCTTCTCAGCAGGTGGCTGTGGACCATAAACATTGACTAAAATCGTGTCCCCTTGGATTCCAATCCATTCGCCAATCGTAACCAAGAAGTGTCTGGATTTGATAATCTCCTTTGCCTTTAATACCTGCACGTCGCATATGTTTAACAAGCCACCAGAACTACCCATGGAGTTAATTTCAGCAAACTCAAACCTCCCCTGCCCCCAACAGCCTTTAACATTCAGACGATCCGAGTCGGAGATTTAGGTCTCTTGAATACCCAAGTACGATTGTTGTGTTGTTCTTTTAATCTCCACACCCATTCGACTTTGTGTACTTCGCCTAGACCCCTTACGTTCAAGCTCAGGCACTTCATTGATGTGACATATTTTCCCCTTTTTCTCCCAACACTTCACGTAAGATGGTATTCCCATCCTCGATTTCGAATCCCAATTGTTTCCTAACTCCAATGGTCTTCCTTACTTCTGAGCTCAACGAGCATTCATCATTTAGTGTTGTGTTCGAATTTTGATCTACGACGCTTTTGTTCAGGTCAAGGTTTGGTTCCACGAAATTAAATGATCCCAAAATGTTTTTTCCTTGAGTTGGTATTTGCTTAGTTATCGCAATTCTCCGACGTTTCCCAATGGACCCATCGGCCTCAAAATTTGGTCCGTAGGCCATGTGATTAATTGGGACGAGAATGGGCCAAAGCAGCCAGTAGACACAAGCCCAATAATGGGATCAGTTGGCCTGTTTAAGTTTCGGATCGGTGAGTTCGAACTTGTGTTCACCTGTTTTGAATCCGTGTCTCCTGCCTTTAGTGGATCCCCTACCTCTTGGTCTCCTTCTCGAGTCTCCCATGTCGCTTCGATTCCATCAGTTGGAGTCTGCCCGTTATTCGATGAATGCAGGCATGGATCTGGCTTGTAGTTCCCGTCCGGTGACCGAAGATCATCAACCTTCAACGTGGCATTATCTTTTTCCATACAATCTACATTCTATGATCTTAACTCCCCTTCCTCCATATCGTTATCCATATCAGCATCCCAGGTATCGTATACACCGTCCTCGTCTTCATCTTCATCGTCATATATGGTATCATCTTCATGCGGATCAAAAGGGAATGGGATCCACTTTTCATCATCAAAATTCCGTTACACCAATTTTGATTACCTTGTTTTTGAGGGAGAAAACAACTTATTCATTGATACAGGTCCTCCTCGTGGTTAGAATCCTGATATTGACTATCGACAGATCAACACGACGATACACATCATCGTATGGCGCAATTTTTGACCCAAATCTGCCCACAATTGCTTCAAAGTTTCCATTACTCCACCAGCTTAGAAGGAGCCCGGCAATCCTGATCCAAGCAACCCTCTCAAATCTGTTATCGTCATTATCCCCCATTGTACATACTTCAAACTATCTTCCCATATGCTTTTATCCTCCATAAACTCCATAGCATCTTTTAAACTATCGAAAGTGAGCATGACCTTCAAACCCCTGATGTATTTTAACTCAAACTTCGTTACCTCCTTCTCAAAAAGTAGCTTAGGCAGGTGTCCAAATTGGTTGATAGACTTAACTTCTCCAACGAGATTATAATGGCACAACCAATTGAGCATGCTCCGGTCTCGATGTAAGGTGATAGGTGGAGAGTCTACACTAACCTCATTCATCTTCGATCCAGTCATTAGTACCTCCTTGAACGAACGATGGTCCCTCAAACCTGCAGTTGGTATTCTTTTGGGCTGGTCAAAATGTACTCTCGAAGGTACCTTCCCATTACCCGACTCCTTGTTTCTTTCGTACCTCGCAATGTTTACCTCCAGAGTCTTACCAAGTAGTTTCATTCCTAATAACATCCTTTCCATATCCCCTTCGTCCGTTACATCCTTAAATCTAACAAAAGCGTAATTCTGCCCATTCTTCCTTTTCTTCGTGCCCATGAATACGCCTATTATCTTCCCAAATCTATCGTATAGCTTTTATATCTCTCTTTTCCTTGCCTCATCCGGGATATTACTTACAAAGAAGGTTGATACTTTGCCGGTTTTCCTTGTTGAAGGCGGTTTTCTTCTCCGGATCTCCGTCCAATTGTGTCCCTTCATCTCCTTACCCAAACTATCTGTATTTCATCCTTTCTTATTACATAAATTAGTAACAACATCGACATAGTCATTATAGTGAAATTTTGTTTTTCCTTTTTAGCTGTTATAAAGTTCTTACACCAATGACTATATTTTATAAAAGGGAAATGATTTTGACATGGAACCTTTTGATTCATCCAAGAAAATTTAATATATAGACAATTTTACACTTGATATTTTTCTGACTTTTAAAGTCTACAGTTGCACACGCACCTAAAAAGGCAACGGGAATCAACAAAGGCTGGACATGAATGAAAAAGTTTGACATGAAAGAAAAAGAAGTTAAATGCGGTTGATGTCGTCGCTTAACAACATCACCGGAACAGACCTTATGAGTTATGTTCTTCGATGCGCCGGTTGTAACAGCGAAAAAATGGTCGATTATGTTGTAGTAAGCTATACATATGCTTTGGTGGAGGTCGCGAGCTCAAACAAAACTCATCGGACACTGAAGATCGACCTCTGTTAGTCTAACCACACACTTACAACTTCATCAACATCTTGATCGACCTTCTCGGTTCAATCGAATCTGCTTTGGGTTTCATTCTTCGTTCTTCGAGCTTAACACCAAAAGATACTCGAACACCAAAGTACATTCTTGATTCCTTCATTTGTTGTAGTTTACTCGTGTTCAACCATCTTTCCTTCCTCCGACTGCCTCAAAGTTTCTGGTGATGCTTCCCTTCTTCCGACAATGCTTCCTCTCACCATTCGGATGAAAGCAAAAGATAAGTTTATCCTTGTATCTAGAAATTATAAACTCTCCTTCCAGAATGAGTTCATCAGGAAAAATTTCTTTATTCCTCCAAATCACCCACCCAAAACCCGCATACACAAGACCATACTTATGACCATTTATACCTATCTTATGTCACAATCGAGCTTCAATTAAGTTGATATATTATACATTTTTAGAAGAAAACAAAGCAAATTGGAATGTTAACAAAGCTAAAAACAAACCGGAAACTAACCCTAGAAACCATAAGTTACCTTAACCACCGAAGCCGTACAAAGTACGACCCCGACACTTCAAGACAAAGACAACGACCATGCTAGTAACGGAGAACTTGTCGGTGATGTTTGGCTCCTCTGTTTCCCAAACCCTTGCCTCCTTTTCCTCTTCCAGAGAAGTGCAACACGATATAACAAAATGATTATCTTTTTCTCTTTTAAATATTAATAAATTAAAATAAGGGTATAAGTGTCATTTTCTTCAGTGGAAAGAATAAAAAACTTTGATGGAAGAATCATGACCCTTTATAAAATAGTATTACATTATAATCATATTTTTATAATATTAATATTAATTTGATTTTTTTATTCGGAAATTTCACAATTTTGAACTCAATTATTATTATAAAAAACAATAATACTGATTCCCTTTATTTGAAAAGTATAAGATATTTTCATTCTCGAACAACTACTTCGAAAAATTTCTTTGAAATTTTAGTGTATGTATGTTATGAATAACATGTTTTAAACTTGTAAATATCCATGAAAACTACTTTTATTCGACCATTTCGTACAAACATAAGCAAGTTATTCTCCAATTTATACTAATACGAAGTAACTTTTTTCATATTCGAAAATTGTAAGTGTGTTAAAAAATTATGAACATATTAATCTTCGCAAATCATGAGCATGTTTGAAAACTGTGAAATGTTCGAAAATCATTGGCAAGAACATGTTCGAAATTCAAGATTGTGTTCGTAATATGAAGACCATGCTAAAAAATGAAGGCTTTTATAATTTTCTGTTTATAAAGTTTTTTCAAGTTGTTTGTATTCATGTCTATTACATGATGTCTTTAGCTTTCAGGACTGCCACATATAACAATAGTAGAATTCGGGGACGAGTTGTATATTGACATTCTTCTTCCAACCTAGGAGCTAAACTTTATCCATCCCAACCAAGGGCAACACCAAAAGGGACCATTACTCCATTTTAAACCATAAAACCCAACTTAAACCATAAGAAGAAACCTTAAATCATGAAAAGGTTGAAGCTTGCACCTACAAAGGTCCAGAAAGCAGAGTCCTTACTGATTCCCACTTGAAGAATACCATTTAGCACCACCATGAACCTTATCTAGCACCACCATGAACCTTCTGCCACCATCAAGACTTCAAAAAATCTTCTAAAAAGATCAAAAACCTCAAGAATTACTTCAAGGATGCTAGAGAGACTTAGGACGTTTAAGAGCTGAAATATGATCAATGGCGGCTACCATAGGGGTTAGTGCCCTTATATATGGCACATAACTCAAAATCTAGGGTTTAGGCACAAACAGAACCAATAGCGGTGCTATCTCTTAAGATAGCATCGCTGTCTATTCAACGTGCAAACCCACCACCCGCCTGCATCGCGACGCTAAAGAAAACCAACCTGTCGCTACCCGAGCCAAGATAGCGACGCTATCAGCCAGAGATAACGACGCTGTCTCTTAATTTTTCCAAAAATCCAATTCTTTTCAACATGCGACTTGGACATTTCGGGAATAGGGGCTTATAAAATTCCTCATAGTGACCATCTCTCTCAACATTATACTGAAAATAAGGAGTCTTCTGGAAGCTTCTTCTCTTGAAACCTATGGCAGTGTTGAGAGAAGTCAATGAACAGACCTTCCCAATAGCATATTGATGGTGAAGTTCCTGAAGCTTATTGTACTCTCCAGGAACACGGATGGCAAATAGAATTCTTTAGTCAAGTTCTTTGAAGCGTTTGAAATAGATGGCATTTGGTGAGTTTGTTAGGTCCCAATTGTGTCGCTTGGTTAATGGAGCTTCATATGTATTGAAGGGAATAAAGTGTTCATCTATCAACATTCTAATTGGATTTGGCAGGTTGACAAGTATAACCTCTGGCTCCTCTTGAACTCTTCTTCTTCTGGATTCTCCTATTCATCGATTTTTTGAAGTATTTTTGCTTCTTTTTGGCGGTGCAACTCCTACTTGAATTTAGTTATCCTTGGAGAATCAGGGGAGTTTATAGATGTGCTAGAGTCCTTTATTCCTCTTCTCTTTTAATCTGCTTTCCCTTGTTGATAGGGGGTGGAGATGAAGTTCCAACTTCTGGGTGAGAGACTGGATGATCAGAAGGTCTTTGTGTCCTTATGATCAAAGGAATTTTGTACAACCCTTTTGTAGATGAATCTATTTCTGAAACAACGAGTTCTTCTTCTGTCTTTGCCTCCCCCTTAGAATAGAAGGCTCCTCCTTCATTCAAAATGTCCATTGCTAGAAATCTTTAAACTTTTCAATAATGGCAGTAAGGGAACTATCGACTTATTCCTTAAAAGAAGTGGGAATTGTTTAAGGTAGGGTGTCAAGTTTTTTGTTGCGATAAAACATTGCATTAGTCAATGTGTGGAAACTAGACACAGGAGTCTGAAGGATATATATTGTTTGCTCCAGCATGTTGTAGATCACATGCAATAGAACTCTGTTAAACTTTTTGTGGCAGCAGAGATCTGCTAACAGGTATTCAGGAGTTGTAGCGTTGGCCTTCTCAATATTGCTGAGCGTTTCTTATATACTTTCATGTGACTTCTGGATAGATTTTCTGGCTTCCTGAGCCTCTCCAAAACTAAGGCTATGTTTGTTTACCACTTAATTGCAAAATTAAGAGGCAACCACTTAATTTTTAAGTTTAAGAGTGTTTGATTACGACTTATTTTTTACCACTTAATTAAAAAGTTACCTCTGTATAGTTAAGGGATTGAAACATGTCTGATTAAAAATAAGAGGGGAAATATACATAACTATCCTAATCCCGCCTCACACACACCGCTCCTTTCTCCCTCATCTCTTACAATCGCGACACAGGGAACACCCAAATCGACCGGTGCCCTAGATGCATCCCTCTCATCTTCGACGTCATCTCCGACACAAGGAACACCCAAATCGACCGGTGCCCTTGGTGCTCCGTCATAGGAAAGCTTCATCGATCGATGCCTTCTGCCTTCTGCCTCATCTCCGATACACAATGCCACCATCCGCTCCGGCTCACCTCCGACGTCGCTGCTGCTTTCCGGCTTACCTCCGACGTCGTTGCTGCTTTCTGGCACTCCTCCGACGCCGCTGCTCTTCTTCTTCAAGAGGTAATTCCTCATGGTTATGTTTTCTGATTTTGTGATTTTGTAAAGATAATTTTGATTTTCGTTTATCAGATACACAATTTCAAGAGATTGGATACTTGTTAATTTCTAATCTATTTGTTGCTGATACTTGTTCACGAATTTTTGTTGGTGCTTGTCATATTTTCATGATATATTGTCCCTGATGTTCATATTTCTCTGAAATCTGTTCAAAATTGGTTGATGGATCATATTTCACATGAAATATTGAAACAATTTTGATGTTAATTTGTTGAAATATTGAAACAATTTTGATGTTAAGATGTTGTTAATTTGGTGATGTTACAATTTTGATGTTAATTTGGTGATGTTATAGAAGGGTAAAATGGTCATTTTTTTCATTCAGCACAATAATTAAGAGGTACCAACCAAACAGCATGTTAACAGTTCACCTCTTAACAATACAGACACTCTTAGAATCTCAGACCTCTTAAAAATTAAGAGCTTAAAAATTAAGATATTGCCAAACAGGGCCTAAGTCTCTTTGCAACTTGTCCACTAACAATTTCTTTTCCTCAAATGACCCCTATACAAGTAGAGTTCCTGGATAACTATCTTACGTTCCTTTACTACTTACGATATGAAATTAGGGCGTTTATACAAGTGTTAGAAGTTCGCTAAAGTTAAGGCTCTAAAGGTTCTGTACAAATGTTATTTAAAAAGAGCATATTACGTACATGTTCCACGATATTGTTCGTTGACCAATTTTGTGATTTACCATGAAGCAATAATTTTTTATTGTGCCTTCTGTTACTTTAGAATTTTCAATAGTTCCTAACTTCTGAATCTCATCACCAGCAGTAGTTGGCTCATTTTTCACCACCGGGCATAACTTGCCTCTCTTACGTTTTTATCGATCTCAACCTCATCTATATCGCCAAACGACCAGACTTCCACTTCACTTTTCGTTTATGCAACAAATGTTTTCTTTGCCTTGTTGTTTTCACAGTACTGCTTAGCCTTATCAAGAAAGTAAGCTTCGTCCTCGACTTTCTCCTTTCTGGGAGCCTTGGAATCTTTGGCGTAATGGTTTCGCCCCTAACTGTTATGTCATGAAATGAGTTTGCTATAGAATGTGGTTTATTAGAATGCTGGTTTTCATTAGTTGGTGTGTTCTGATTGGTTTGGTATAATGATTGGGATTCAGAATTCTGAAGTAAGAATTGTGGCCGAGAGTTATGGTTATTTCTGGATGTAGATTACAGGTAAGACGAGTGTTTGACTGTATAGTGTTTGTTGGATCTGGGGTAAATGGGTGCAATACGATTAAGCTCGAGACTGATATATGCCACAACCTGACTATAAGATTCTTCTTCTCACAACGTCCACGTCTATGTGCAAAAACATATCGCTAAAGATGATATTTTGCAAATGGACACCTACCAATAACGTATCTGTTAGCTTTGGGAAGCAACATCTTCATCTCATTTTTTAAATCTGGATGCCGATTCTGAAACTTAAATCCGGTTATTAAACAAAATTCCTGCCGAAACAAACAAATTGTTCACCAAACAAGTCGCTCTTGCATGATTAAGTCAGCCTTTGGTCACATCTCGTGCAACATCTTTCCATGAACAAGGAGTGGGTCACTCTTACCCTTAGGTACAAATTAGTCTATTTTATATTTTTCACTACAGAAAATAATAAAAGAAAACAAGAAACAAGAAACAGTAACCTTAATATCCATCGGATATTTATTTAGATGGCAGTGGTTGCGGTTTCTAAGGAATTTTATTGTTAGTATTTTTTGGAAATTAAAATGTTATATAAACATAGATGATATGTTTTACCTTAATTTTTTACAATCTATTCCTGTACACCTACTATGTTCTTGCATTTAAAAATTTGTTTTGCCCTACAATATGACGAATTAAATAGAGTCCTGCAAAAACCTTCTACTTTAATTAATTGCGATACAACTTGTATTTTGAATACTCTTACATACTTATTATTATTATTTTTTTAACTTCTATCTTGAAGTATTATTCGAATAAGTTCCTAATAAAATATGACATATAACAGATAATGCATCAAATTCGACTTACAAGTTTTTAAATAATATTTTAAGAATATATTTGTCGGACGAAGGATCGGAAGTATTTATTTTTGTGTTTTTTATTATGTTATTATACTATTTAAATAATTAATTATGTGAAGCCAAAAGGCCAAAAAGGACGGAAGGTGGAAAGAATCTAGAAATGTGAATTGATAGGTGATATATAGGCATATATATATAAATGTATATGTATATGTCTCTCTCTCTATATCTATCTATCTTGGAAAACTTTTGCTCAAAAACCCAGAAACACATTTATAAATTCTTTTTCCAGATTTGCTGGCCAAATGGGCAAAGAAATTAATGATGGAATCAAAGCAATCTATATGTGGCCGGAGACCACATGTTGACAAACCTGTGAAGAGTTCATTTCTAGAGAGAGAAAGATAGGGATCTATCTTATCTCCTATCACTCTCTCTTTCTCGTATCTCTTTGATCAGAAAAAAGTGGCCCAGCGGATCGGAGATTTGCCCTTTTTTATTTTCTATTTCTGTAGTGATCATCGTTTCTGTGGTTCATTAATTTAATCCAACTCACCAGACACTTCAATTATCCGATTTCTTTAATCGATTCGTTAATTCTGTACAAGATTGTACTCGGTAGAGCTTGATTTGAAGACAGTTCTCGCGTTTTGAAGGAGAATCAACAGCGTCAGGTAGATTCTTCTCTAATTACCTTTTCGTTTTCTTCCTAATTTAGTATGTTTTTTTTAAATTTAACTAGCTCTGGATTTTGTTGATAGTTTGGTGTAGGTTAAGTTAACACTTTACACCGTTAATCTCGATTCATTCAATACTTGTTCCTAGAATCTATACCTAGAGTTGCTATTTTCACGCGTGTGTTTTTTTTTTTTTTTCCTCGAAAGTCTTCATGCTTATTTTACACAAGGATGTAAAACATCATCTGTTAAAACTTAATTAAATCTTCCTCACACTTCAGATCGACGATGTAATTTAGGTTAATAATTGAACAAACTTGTTTCCAATTGCATCTTTTTTAAGAAAATTGTTTGGTGGTTGAAACCTCAGAGCCACTTTACATTCGTCAATAATTGGGAGATTCTATCCTCATATGATTGTTTGGTAAGATATTTCTCTACTGATTGGTCTTATCTCTAAGTTTCCAAACAAGGATCATTTATATCCTCTTTGTCATCGTCACGATTACTCAATTTGACTTTATTTTGACTTGCGTTACGGTATTACCCTAGAATTCTTCTAACATAATTCCAATTGCATATCTACCAAACCGTCATTGAACATAATCGTTCTATTACTTGATTTTACTGCAGAAATGGCGACCAAAGTTCAATCAAAAACATATTTTCCAGGTTCCATGTTGGATCTAAACAACGGTTTCTCCAATGGTATGTGGGACCTATATCATGATGACAGATCTGAAAAGAGCCAGTGTTACAACTCCTTTATGATGATTCAAGCCATGGATGGATACTCGGGATATGCTAAAGAACAAATGAGACAAACTATGTTGAAGCAAGATTCAATCTTCAGGCATCAGGTCTATTTTCATTTGAGATTTCTTAAAAAAACAGTTTTGTTAACTTTTCATGGTATTGATATTCTTTATAACATTCTTCCAGCTTGAAGAACTTCATCGTCTATATAAAAGACAGAGAGACTTGATGAATGAACTCACAATGAAAGAACATTCCAATTTTTCAATGTCATTGAAGGATTACAGACCTCCATATTCAAATTCCATCACCAATCAAAGAAGAGTGATTGATCTAGAATTACCTGCTGATGTATATGAAGATAATGAAGGGAAACAACAACCAGCTCAAATTGTTCATAAATTGGCTGATCTTAATGAACCAATCCAGATGGAAGAACCACCTTTTTCATCTACAAATTCAAATTCAGGACTGTGGTATTTATCAAAGACAAGGGAAATGGAGTCAAAGGAACCCGTTGACCAGTTACCAAGAAAAAGAACAATATTTGGTGTTGAACTCTGTGAGAAAAGTCAAACACCATCTTTTGATTCTTCACAAAATCTTGAAAAAAAGCTGCCTCCTTGGCTTACAGTGAATCCAAATTTATGCAACGAACAAACAAAAGTGAAAGAAACAACAATTTATCAGATGAATTTGGATTCTTTACAACACCACTCTCACCAGTTTTTCAAGAAAGCTGACATGGCAAAGGCCGGTGATGATCCCAATTTTCAAATTGACAATTGCAAGGGAATTACAAAAATTCTTGGTGTCCCCATTGTTGATGCGGTCAACAACACCAAGGATTCGGTCAAAGAGAATGGTAAAAGTAACTTGAGGCATCACATTGATTTGAATTTGTCTTTTGATGAAGAAGAGGGTCCCACGGGTCCCACATCAACACCATGCATTCCAGAAGCTGTGGTCAAAATTGCTTCAATGGAGATTGACTTGGAGGCTGACCCTCCGTTGACCAAAGTTGACTCACCTTCAGATGATGAAGATCTTGTTAAACTCGCAGCCGAGGCTATCATGTCCATGTCATCATCCGACCCGCCACCTGACACTTTGCTCCGGTGGTTTGCGGAGGTGATTGAATTAAAAAATATGGAAAATGATGAAAAAGAGTTTATTATTCCTGAAGGAATGGATTACTTTGAGTACATGACATTAAAGATTCAAGAAACAAAAGAAGAGTACAAATCCTATAATAAGCCAATTGAAGAAGATGAAAGTTTATTACGAAAAAGGACAACCAGAAAAGGACAAGGAAAGAGGGGTAGACAAAGGAAAGATTTTCAAAGAGATGTATTACCGGGAATTATCTCGTTATCAAGACGGGAAGTGACTGAAGATATTCAGACATTTGAAGAGGCATTTACTGGTATCGGTGTTTCATGGCAGTCTAAGAGGAAGGTGACCGGAAAGAACGGCAGGGGGAGGCGGCGTTCGGTGGCTTCCGACTCACCGCCGCCACCGGAGGAGGGTGTTTGTAGGGAGGTGGCTATGGAGGAGAAAAGTCTTAGCGGGTGGGGAAAAAGGACGAGACGGTTGCCGCGACAAAGATGTCAAAATGGTGGTAATCATCAGTCTCTTGCTTTGAAGTGTTGAGTAGAGAATTGTTGTACATAATTATACAGTTTTAGACTTTTTAAAATCATATGTTTTGTACAACTGATGAAACTTGTGGTCAAGAAAGTTGGGTAATTTGGTAATTGGTATTTGGTAAGGTAAACAGCGTTTTGTTTTATGAGTTTGGTATAAACGGAAAGACGGTGTTTGATTCAAAGTTGGTTACTGTTACAACGTGAAGTTATATGATTGGTCGTTTTGTTTACGTGCGAATGTTATACGTGGAAGAAAGATGACTGAAAAGAAATGAAGGAGTGAATGAAAACGTGAAAACGTTAGCTTTCAGCCTATGGAGATCTGCTTTTTTTTTTTTCTTTTACTTTTCCACAAATACTTTTCACAACTTTAGTACGCGTACAATGAACAGTTAAATGAGTTGATACATAATGATTTGCTTCCAAGATAAGATTGAGACGTAATGGTATATTATAAGAATTAAATAATTAAGAAATTTACCATAAAATATTAAGAATATCTTAGGATTTTATAAGTAAGCCGAATAAAAGAGTTCTTACGTTTCCCAAAAAGCAAGGACATTTATCTTTAGCTTTCTCAAATACTATAATAATCAATTTCAAAAAAGAAAATTACACTTGTACAGCTTATATTCTATCACTTTAAAGATTATAACTTTTATAACTTTTAGTTTAGACGGCAGAAAACTAATATATATATATATATATATATATATATATATATATATATATGGAAAAGTTCAAATGAGAACCAATAAAAAAATAAGAACCATGAGAACTAATCCTGACCACTCGTTATTATGATAAATTAGTAAAAAAGGCGGTGGCAATATTGTAATTATGTCCAAACCAATGGCAATTTCCGTATCACCTTATTAAAAGAGGCGGTGGCAAGACTGTAAATATTTCCAAACCAATGACACTTTTCGAATTAATTACTTCAACTTACGGGCTCCTTTCCAAAAACCCTCAATTCGCGAAACTCATCCCCGAAACCCTAGATCTGCGTTTACAAGTCTCATTAATTGATATCGTTAGATCCGCCATTAATTCAAACACTAAACCTTCATCATCCTCATTTTTCACCGATTCACAAAACCCTAGACTATTATACCTCATTTAATCATATACGATTTGCAAAAAACAAACATCAAAATGTCTCCGAAGAAAAAATCAACAAAAGATTCAAACAAACGAGACTCCGATGAAGAACCGTTGAAGAAATATGAAAAACAACAACCAACACCACCTTCAAGGAAGAGTTCGAGGTTAGAATCGAAGATTATTCCACCTTCTGATGATAAAAAAACAAGACGACAGTAATAATAGAAGAAGAAGGCTTAGAATCGGACCATACATTGAAGAAAAATACAAAAATAAGCACTATATCTGAAGGTATATTCTTCTAAACTACCAATATGAAATGATTTTAGTTTGTTGTTTGTTAAAACATAAAGTAAACTATAAATTTGTTTCTATATCGATTTTAACTATAAAATGAAACTATAATATTAACAATTAAAGTATGATTGTTGTATTTTATATACAAACATAGAACTATTAACCTGTGAAATGTTAACTGTTATAGCTAATTTATTATAGACTATATGTTATGTATAATTTCTGTTAATCTAAAGTATCAATATACTCTGTTTAGCAAGTATCAAATTATATAACCTGTTATAATGTGAATGATGACATTCAAATCATTGAAGTTAACTGTTAAATGTTTTAAATCTACATTAAGGTTGAATGGTATATCACATGATGATGCATATAAAATAATCTGAATTGTGAATGGCAAATGTGTATTGGATTATTTGAAACTGTTAGTTTTCAACAATATCATTGTTGAAATTGATCTTCATGCCAAATGTGTGTTGGATTAATTGAAACTTTTCATGCATTTCTTAAATTACTTAACTGTGAATGATGGATATGTTAGTTATGTTATTCACAATTGATTAATCTTTAAATAGCATTCAAAAAGCATGTTAAGAACATTGAAAACTGTTAAATGACAATAAAATGTATGATTGTTGGACATGTGATATACCAAACTGTTAAATGGTACATATTATAGATTGTAAATATAAATTGAAACTATATCTAAAGGTATATAACATATACCTTTATGATACTTTAGAAGAATATACCTTTATGATTGGTAAAATGAAACTATAATATTAACAATTAAAGTATGATTGTTGTATCTTATTCACAATCTAAAGTATCAAACTGTTAAATGACAAATGTGTATTGGTAGTTTCAATGAATGATTTATTTCTTCAATTACCTAACAATCATACTTTAACTGTTAGTTTTCAACAATATCACATGATTAATTATCTTATTCACAATCTAAAGTATCAAACTGTTAAATGAGAAATGTGTATTGGTATTTTCAATGAATGATGGACATGTTAGTTATCTTATTCACAATTGATTAATTGTTAAATGTTTTTAAATCTAGATCAAGCTTGAATGGTATATCACATGATGATGCATATAAAATAATATGAATTGTGAATGCCAAATATGTGTTGGATTAATTCAAACTGTTAGTTTGCAACAATACAATTCTTCAAATTTATCTTGATGACTATTATACCAATAATGAATCTAATTAATGTTGTTCCAATGTATATGTATTTTATTACAGGTTGCATATTTTATGTTACATATATCTGAATTTTAACTAATATATTATACTGAATTGTCACATTGTAGATTTCAAAAGATTGAGAGAGCCCCTGGTGCACAACCCTGTCATGACAGACTCTGTCATGCAGCAGCTCATGACAGTTCCAATGCCAATTCAAACTGAACACCAACTAAAGCAACTACACCAACCAACATCTCAAACAACCAAAACAGCAAATACAGAAGAAACAGAGAAAGGTAAATCAAATAAACAACAAAGTCAATAATAATATTCTAAAATCTCAATTAAACTGTGAATACTGATAAATAATATTCTTATTTTTCTTTCAAATCTACAGATATACCAAAAGAGAGAATGACAAAATCAAAGTTGAATTTGATTTTATCAAAACTAAAGAAACCAACTGGCAAAGAGCCCAAAAAAGACAAAGGTAAAGTAAATTCATCAAACATTCAACAGAAAATATTAAGGAGTGAAATAAATTTAAATATTACACTAACATATACTTTTGTCAGTTACAGATGACAAGGGTACAGAAACAGCTGCAAAACCAAAAAGTGATATAGGTAAAGAAACATATTAAGGATTACAATAAACTTAAATAATACACTAATATATAATTTTGTGACTTACAGATGATCAGGTTAAACAATTAGATGAACGTGAAAAAGATACAGGTAAATAAACATTTTAAGCTGTGAAATAAACTTAAATATTACACTAACATATATTTTTGTCTCTTACAGATAACCAAGGTACAGAAACTGCTGAACAGGGTAGACAAGCTCCTGCACAACCCAAAAGAACTGATGAACAACGAGAAAAAGATACAGGTAAAACAACATTTTAAACAGTGAAATAAACTTAAATATTCCACAAACATATACTTTTGTGACTTTCAGATGATCAAGTTGGTGAGAAAACAAAAACAAAGTTGTGAATGATGGACATGTTATCTTATTCACAACTATGACATTTATAAACAATTTGTTATATAGTATTTGTGATAATCTAAATTATGACTATCCTCTGTATAGCAAGATTCAAACTATATATCCTATTAAAATGTGAATGATGTAAATGTCCTTTTCACTGAAATAAAATTTTGGGAAACTACTTATAAGTACATTATATTTTCTTTTTTGACTTACAGATGACCAGGGTACAAAAACTTCTGAACAGGGTACAGAAACTCGTGCAAAACACAAAACAGATGCAGTGAAAGAAACATATTAAGCAATGAAATAAACTTAAATATTCCACTAACATATAACTTTCTGACTTACAGATGGTAAGGGTAAACAAACTGATGAACAACGCGATAAAGATACAGGTAAAAGAACATTTTAAGCAGTGAAATAAAATTAAATATTACAATAACATACAATTTTCTGACTTTCAGATGATCAAGTTGGTGAGAAAACAAAAACAAAGTTGAAAACACGACAAAATATAAAAAAATCAAAAGGTATGAAATATTTTAATCAATATTAAACTATGCATTATCTTATATGAATACTAATTTATTATCATTCACAACTTAACTAAGTTGTGAATGATGTACATGTTATCTTATTCACAATTATGACAGTAATGAGCAATTTGTTATATACAATTTGTGATAATCTAAAGTATGAATATCCTTTGTTTAGCAAAATTCAAACTATATAACCTGTTATAATGTGAATGATGTAAATGTTCTTATCAGTGAAATAAAATTTTGGGAAACTAATCTTATTTAAAAAATCAATGTAGTTGTGAATCATTTACATTTTATTGTCATTCACAACTTAACTAAGTTGTGAATGATGAACATGGTATCTTATTCACAAGTATGACAGTTATAACAAATTTGTTATATAGAATTTGTGATAATATAAAGTATGAATATCCTCTGTTTAGCAAGTTTCAAACTATATAACATGTTATAATGTGAATGATGACATTCAAATCATTGAACTTTATTAGTTGTGAATCATTTACATTTTATTTTCATTCACAACTTAACTAAGTTGTGAATGATGAACATGTTATCTTATTCACAAGTATGACAGTTATGATAAATTTGTTATATAGAATTTGTGATAATCTAAATTATAAATATACTTTGTATAGCAAGTTTCAAATTATATATCCTATTAAAATGTGAATGATGCAAATGTTCTTTTCACTGAAATAAAATTTTTGGAAACTACTTATAAGTACATTATATTTTCTCTTTTGACTTACAGATGACCAGGATACAAAAACTTCTGAACAGGGTACAGAAACTCGTGTAAAACACAAAAGAGATGCAGGTAAAGAAACATATTAAGCAATGGAATAAACTTAAATATTCCACTAACATATAATTTTCTGACTTACAGATGGTAAGGGTAAACAAGCTGATGAACAACGCGAAAAAGATACAGGTAAAACAACATTTTAAGCAGTGAAATAAAATTAAGTATTACACTAACATACAATCTTCTGACTTTCAGACGATCAAGTTGGTGAGAAATCAAAAACAAAGTTGAAAACACCACAAAAGAAAAAAATATCAAAAGGTATGAAATATTTTAATCAATATTAAACTATGCATTATCTTATATCAATACTAATTTATTATCATTCACAACTTAACTAAGTTGTGAATGATGCACATGTTATCTTATTCACAACTATGACAATTATGAGCAATTTGTTATATAGAATTTGTGATAATATAAAGTATGAATATCCTCTGTTTAGCAAGTTTCAAACTATATAACATGTTATAATGTGAATGATGACATTCAAATCATTGAAGTTTACTAGTTGTGAATCATTTACATTTTATTGTCATTCACAACTTAAATAAGTTGTGAATTATGAACATGGTATCTTATTCACAAGTATAACACTTATGACAAATTTGTTATATAGAATTTGTGATAATATAAAGTATGAATATCCTCTGTTTAGCAAGTTTCAAACTATATAACATGTTATAATGTGAATGATGACATTCAAATCATTGAAGTTTACTAGTTGTGAATCATTTAGATTTTATTGTCATTCACAACTTAAATAAGTTGTGAATGATGAACATGTTATCTTATTCAAAAGTATAACAGTTATAATAAATTTGTTATATAGAATTTGTTATAATATAAATTATGAATATCCTTTGTTTAGCAAGTTTCAAACTATATAATATGTTATAATGTGAATGATTACTTGTGAATAATCTTAATATTACACTATGAATCCTATTAACAATAATTTGTGAATCATGAATAAATATTAATTTACAAAAATATTGATACATAATTCTAATGAAAATGTTATTTTTATTTTCAGCAACAGAAAAAGAAACAACGTCAAAAAGGAAAACACGTTCACAGAGTACAAAGAAAGGTAAAGGCAAGTATTTTAATAATGTTATTATTATAGTAATCCAAACAACTTATACAAAAAAATTTATGACAGATATTCACGAAGAACAAACAGAAAAATTTGTCAAAAAAACAAGGAGAAAAGTACAAAAGAAAATAGAAAATGAACAACATCAACCTGAAGGTAAATATAACTAATTCACCATACAAAAAGTTACATAATAATTAAATTCTTATTCATGTTATTTCTGTTTTATGAATTGTATATATTGCACTAAAAACATTAATATTGACTTTTAATTTATTGTTAAACAGATAAACCAACAAGTAAACAAAAGAGCATTGCAAAAAGGGAACCAAAAAAGAAAAAGTCTAAAATAGAGATACAAGAAAAAAAAGAAGATGATACGTTCCCACCAATAAGAACAAGGGTGACAACGAAAAGCTTTTGGACGACACTAAAGACTTTAAGCAATGAGCAAAAAGAATGTGTTAGATGGCTAGGTTTAGGATCGATGATTGACATGTCCCTAGATATAATACCTATCAAGATAGCTCATTATGTTGTCTTAAAATATGACCCAAAACTAATTCAATAGATTTGGGTGATATTAAGATAAAGATAACAGAAGACAAGATCCATGAAGTGCTAGGAATACAAAAAGATGGGATAGACCTTGATTCAATCCAAGACTGTGAACCAGACAATGAAGAACTCAAACAGTGGTATGCACAAGATCCAAAAGTATCAAAAACAATGCAACCACTTTGTGATCTGCTGGAACAAACAGATGAAGCTGATGAGATGTTTGTAATCAACTTTTTGACACTTTTCATAAACTCGATAATTGAGAAAACAACATCTGGAGCTACTGAAACAAGACATATTCCAAAGTTGATAGCATTGGAAGACAAGTCAACTGTCAACTGGTGCAAGTATTTGAACAATTGTTTGAAGAATAGCAAAAGTATCTGGAAGCCAAACAGTAACAACAGCTACTATGCAGGGCCACTGCCTTTCTTAGTAGTAAATACAATTTAAGTAATAAACACTTTTCCTATATATACTAAATATTATAATAAAAAATAGCTAACTTTTGTATCATTTGGATATCTATTACAGCTGTTGTATGTTCATTCAACAATATGTGGACATATTTATGTGAATAGAGAAATCAGACCAATCCATTATTGGAACTATGCGAGGCTGAAAAGTAGAGAACAGTTTGAGATTAATCAAGGGAGATTTGGAAATGTGAAACTTTTAGAAGATGTCATGCAATACAGTGGACAAGAAGATGATAGAATGGTAGAAGATGAAGAAGATGAGAATGAAAATGAACAAGATTCAAATCAAAAAGAAAATGAAGCAATAGGAATTAAGGTAATAATTCTTCCAATTTATATTCTGTTAAATTGTGAATGATGAGGATACATTTCACATTAAACTGTGAATGATCATACTAAATTCCATATTAAACAGTGAATTTGTTTCTAACTCTTATATAATATTAACTAACAAACATACAACTGCTGCAGGATTATTGTTTAATGATTGAAAAAGATTACAAGAAAGTTCTTCAGTGCAAAGAAAGAATGCAAGATGTCATTTGGAATGCAACACAAGCATATCCAAATGACAAAACAATCAAAGGATGGTTTATGAAATTCAAAAACATGTTCAACACGACAGTGCCGAAACATCAAATAAAAACAAAGAAACTTCTTCTAGCACCATGACACCACTACATATCCATCAAGAAACACATGAAACACCAACAACTAACAAATCACCTTCACATGTAGTTCAACAAAAAGAAACACACCAAACACCAAAAACAGCCGAAAAGGAACAAGAAGAAACATCACAAAAACAACAGCAAAACCCAACAGAAAATGAAGCTCATCAAGTCCTTGAAACACCAACAGTAGTACAAGATGAAGATACAACAAAAAACATGTTGTATACCCCGACATTCGAGTCCCCAACAGTGCTTGCTCAGATTGACCAAATTATTCAAACAAGTATAAACAAGAACTCTTCAAATAAACCTTCTCAAACACCACTAAACAATCAATCTTCTCAACCAACATTCTCACTTGGCCTCACACCTGAATTCACTCAACCTAACACCTCTCCATCACCCATTACAGGTTTTATAAAAGATGCTGGAAAAATAGAAAAAGAAAAAGGGACACTTGAAAAAGAAGGAAGAGAAAGTAACAAAGGAAAGGAAAAAGATGTAGTAGAAGACACTGGATTGGGAAGCAACAAACAAAAAGAGAAAGAAAAACTTGAAGGAAAAGAAAAAGATATGGCTGAAGGGACTGAATTGGAAACTAACAAAGAAAAAGAAAAAGAAGAAGAAGAAAATAAGAAACAAGGAGTTAATACAAGATGCAAAAGGGAAATCATTTCAACAGAACCGAACCTATCACCATACTTGAGAAGACAAGTTGCACCAAAAGATGGTCTGTTTGCAAATGAGACAAGAGTTTCACGGGCAATATACTCCATGCAAAAAAAAACCCTGAGTAAGTCAATACTAACAAGAAGTTAATTTGTTTAAATACTTAACTATTTTTGAAAACACCATTCACAACTTAATTGGTTTATACAGAATACCAATTAACTTGTGGAATAACAATAAAATGTCAATGATTCACAACTTGATTCACTTTTGAAAAAATTACATTCACAAAAATAACATGACCTTTAACAACAAAAAAACATTTATATATATTGAAATTAAGTTGTGAAAGACAGTAAAATGTCACTCATTCACTTGTACATAAGATAACAACTCCATCATTCACAACTTACCTACTTTTGAAAACAACATTCACAACTTAATTGGTTTAAAAACTTAACTACAGAATACCAATTAACTTGTGAATGACAATAAGTTGTCAATCATTCACAATATGGATAAAGACATACTTGAGAATAAGATAACATTTCTATCATTCAAAACTTAATTGGTTTGAAAAATGCATCAAAATAACATTCACAATTAAAATTTTAATTACTTTTGAAAACACCATTCACAACTTAATTCGTATATACAGAATACCAAATAACTTGTGAAATAAAATAAAATCTCAATGATTCACAACTTGATTTGCTTTAATAAAAATTACATTCACAAAAATTTCACAATATCCATTCATAGAAACTTGAAAATAAAATAACATTTCCATCATTCACTACTTAATTTGTTTAAAAATATTCATCTACATTTCTTACACATAACATGATTCTAACTGTTTTGTATTGTCACATAAAACAGGGAAATAATATTTGAAACGGCTCAAGGACATTATGAAAAAAGAATAATTTTTGAAACCTTCATTGAAAGTTCAAATGTACATCCAAAAGTAATTGATTGCTGGTCATTATTATTAAATGAAGAAGAGAAACGCAGGGCAAAAACTTCACCATTGCGTTTCTACTTTCCAACTGGAATAATGGTACGTAAAACTTAACATTAGACATATACTTATTTTTATATGAATGTTAATAACATAAACTAATATAATACATAAATTTTTTTATTGTTTTCAGACTGAAGCAATAATGGACGAAAAAGAGGAATATAGCAAAAGGTATTCAATGTTTGAAGAAAAAATGATGCATGTTTTTGACAACTACCCCGATATTGGAGGTTTGAAGAAAATTGGGATTGTGAGTAAAAACATTTACTTATTTTTAATTATTAATATGTATTTATATACTAACAGTTTCAAAATATATTTTAAATGCAGTTATTCTTCCCAATCATCGAAAAAAGAAACTGCTATTTGATTTGTTTCAACTTGCAACGCATTTCAGCATACATAATTGACAGTAACAAGACAACAATGCCACGTATTGTGCTAGAGTACGGGAACTTGCCAAAATTATTGGTAACCACTGACCATTGACTTAATACATTGTGCAATAAAAATTATTATCCATTAAACTGTGAATCTTTTAATTTATCAAAATGAGAATCTTTTATTTTTGGTATTATCAGCTAGAAATGATGCAAGATTACCTGATGGATAATGCCCATCCAAAAGCACAAGACTTGAAGAAAAAATAAGTGGTCAAGTTCAAACTGAAGTGGTGGTCGGATGATTATCACGTGGACAGTGGAATTTTGTTAATGAGACACATGGAAACATTTAAAGGACAGGGGCAGACTACATGGAATTGTGACATAGAGACCGATCAGAAACAGCAGAAAGCAACTGTCACAAAACTTTGAGCAAAATACCTTACAAAGCTGCTGGTGAATGATATCAACATACACAGCCAAAAGATAACAGATGAAGGGCACGAATTTGAAAAACTGCCAACAGATGTTCAAAAACAGAAGCTGAAGTATGCATTGGAAAACCATAAAGAACGTTTCGCCTTGATTGACAACCTTTGAAAACTTTATATTTCCTCTTTTAGTTTTTGTAAGTAATGAAATTGTACCTTTTGGAATTAGGTTTTGGAAACTTGTACCTTTTGGAATTAGCTTTTGGTTGGTTTCTAGGAAAAGTTAACTCACAAATTATGAATGTCTAAACTTAGGTTTTTGGTACCTATGAATGTTTCTATCATCTTAGTAAAAATTAAACTGATGACTAATTCTGTTTCATACAACATTCTTATTTGACATTTTAAAAAATTAAAATGTGAATGAATGTTTCATAAATTCTGAAAGTGTATGTTTACTATTGGCATAGTTAATAACTTCTCTTAAAGACAACATATCACACGACATCCAAACAAACAAAGTAAAATCTACTTATAGTGTATTTTAAAACACTGATGACTGATTCAATTTCATACAACATTCATATTTGCCATTTTATAAAAATTAAACTGTGAATGTATGGTTTGTAAATTCTAAAAGTGTATGTTTACAGTTGGCATAGTTAATAACTTGTCTTAAAGAGCACATATCAGAGGACATCGAAACAAACTATGAAGTGAAGTTGAAAGTAAAAATGCTGAACAAAAACTAATACAAATTGAACTCTTTCAACCGCGAATCTAAAAACTATTAAGATGCGAATTAAACACATAAAAAGTTATTTTCACAAATACCAACTTGATGAATGTTATTTAACACAAAATCAATCTATAAAACTACTTAAAATCAAAACAATGTAATAAAAATCACAAATGTCAACTCTCAAACATTAACAAAAGAATCAAGTCTCAGGCATTAACAAAACCATCAAGTCTCAAAGATTAACAAAACCATCTGAAACACTAATTAAACTGTGAATTTAGCATAAAAGTATGGCTATACCAAACTTATTCTGTAAAAACTAAAACTTAAAAAATATTAAGACTTTCAAACACAATGTTACTTTATTCATGCAACTTGATTTGACCTTTTTGATGCTTCCTTTGCTGCTTCCTTTGCTTTAGCTTCTTTTTCCAACCGTTCACAAGTTTTTATATTGTGACCAATAATAAGCTTACACCTCGTACATTGCCTTCTCTTTTTCAATGATTGCACAATCGCCTTCTCCCTGGCACTTTTCAACCTCTTCCCAGTACCACATCCTTTATTTTTTATACCCGATGGATTTTCAATATCAGTAGAAGCTGGTTTGTTTACACCAAGAGAAGACTGAATAAATTCACAACCGTCTTTCTTGTTCATATCACACGTGTTTGAACTTGAAGTACATGTATCACCATCAACTTTTATCTTGGCTTCCTTAATCAGTTGAAAAAACTCCATCAGTTTGCTCTCCTCCTTACTAAAAGAAGCCACAGTTTGATCCACAAAACTGAAAACCTCACAAGACAGTTTATCTAATGACTTTGAGCTTTCACCAAAAGAATATCGTTTTGAAAGGACATCAGGTGGTATCAGATGCTTCATCCAACGCTTAACAATATACTTTGAAGGTATTTGATCGATATGAAATGTTCTAAAGATGCAGAATATATGACTGCATAGGATGCCATACTGGAAAAACAATGAACAACTACATTCAAATGTAATTTCTTTCTTGTTATAAACAACCTGTTCACATAAAAAACAGTTAAAACACTTATCAAAATTCACAACTTAATACTATGTAAACATGTATTAATAAAAAATAATTACCTTGTAATACAAAGCCTTATTTGAAACGCCATATCCGGTGTCAGCAACTAAGTTTTCACAAAACAATGCATCTTTGGTAGCCTTGCTTGATTCTTTTGTTTCCATAACAACAAATGTATCATCATTATCACTTGAAGACATACTTTGTTGTGTACATGAATACAAAGAATCATAAATTTCTTTCTGAACTTTCCTGAATACTGCATTCGTGTACAAACCAGAAGCATGCTTCTCAATTTTTAAGGATGTCTTCAATTTAGAATTTGAAGTGGTGTCCAAATTATCAAGATAGATTTGGTTGCTTCTTTGTCTTTCCATTGCTGACTCAAAAGATATCATGAATGTAACCAATGTATTTCCCCAATGAGAAGTTTTATTGAATGCAGAATTCGCGCTTTCAGACCTGGAAGTTGTCCTCATTAATGCAGATAAAGGCGTATTCCTAAAAAATGCTGGTATCCAACTTTCACGCATAGCAAACATCTTGGACAGCCATCTATTTTCTTGAAGGTTGTAATCAACAATCAGAGATGTCCATCGAACATCAAATTCATTCCCATCTATAGTTGAATTCCAAATAAGTTGATTGAATCGTTTCTTGAACTCCATATCATTAGCAAGTTCATCACACACCTATCAATTTACATTAAAATCAAACTATGAATATATAATATTTTCACATCAGTACTAATGATACATAACCAAAATTAGAATAATACAACATTCACTGCTTAACTATACATTATATTTCACAACTACTTATAAGTACTAACAACCTTAAACGAAATGAATATATGATTGTGTAGAAAATACAAACCTTAGACGGTAATTTTTGTGAAATATGCCACATGCATAGCCTATGTCGTGACATTGTGAATACTCGTTCTATTGCAATCTTCATTGCAGCATCTTCATCAGTTACAACCACTGATGGTTGTTTTCCAAAAGCTTTTAAGAATGAATTCAACAACCATACATAAGAATCTGTTGTTTCACTGCTTAAAAGACCAACACCAAATGTAATACTCTTTCTATGGTTGTCAATTCCCGTAAAAGGAACAAAAACCATCCGGTACCTAAATCACATAAAACAAAATTAATTTAAACAAAATAACTTAATAATATAAAAAAAAACTTAATAAAAAGAAACTTACTTGTTCGTACGAAACGTTGCATCAAAAGACAAAATATCACCAAATTCTTTATAGTTAACCTTACAAATTTCATCCGCCCAAAAAAGTGCACTTAATACACCTTTCTCACATCTATACTCGAACGAAAAATTTGGATCCTCTCTCTTTCGAATTTCATACTTATCTACAAGCATTTGCGCATCGTCCTTCCCGACAAAACAATTAACCTTCCTAGCATGATTTTTATAGTCAACAACAGTACCTCCATTGATATTATAACCACCATGTAACCCATGATACAAATGATAAGCTTTTGTTGCCCCAATACTAGAATTCGCCATCTTTTGAATAAATGTTTGCCCAGAAAAGTCTAACTGCCTGTTCATCTTTAAAAGATATTTGTATTGCTTAGAGACCAAACTATGATTGTGTCTTTCTTCAAACTCATACAATTGAAACTGCATAGAATCTCCTACTCTCTTAAATTTAGCACAAGCCTTGCATCCCATCCTTTTAATATTAGAGTTTCTAAATGGATTATTATTCTCATTATCCATTGTATCAACTAAAACAGAATCTGGAAACCCCTGTCTACTGCATACCATATATCTATGTGTAAGAATGTTACCTCCTTTCTTTTTTGTAGTTGTTTTTCTAACATCAAAACCAGAAGCACAAGCATACTTCTTATAGAAATCCATTGCTTCATCAATGCTTTGATATATAGTCCCAAGCTTTGGTTTCACATCATCAACATCCTTAGGGATCCAAATAATACGAGTACCATTGGGTGAATAAAACTCAGAAGGTATATATTCATCAACTGCACAAAAACATCACATAATAAAAACTAAATATTAAACCAATTACACCAAGTAAATACTATCTATCACAATCATAAAGACAATTCACACCTTAAAAACTATATCACTAAAATGGTAAAACCACAATCATAAAGACAATTCAAACCTTAAAAACTATAAGAACTGTAAGTATAACAACTAACCTTAACTGAAGTAAAACCACAACATAGGAACTCAATGTATGATACATTAACAAATAATTTCACTTCTTAACAATAAACTACAGGTATAATAGTATCTATCACAATCATAAAGACAATTCACACATTAAAAACAATATAACTAACCTGCTAAAACAATCGAACTAGAACATAGCAAAACACAAATACGAACATGAAATACATAAGCTTGATTGAAGAGTATGACAAAATAAGCGTATTGAATAAAAGTCTTCCATAACAGAGATGAATAAGAAAAACGAATACTAACGAAGAAAATATACCTGATGTTGATCGAGATTCCCTTCCAATATGAATATCTGAATCAATAGAAGTATTCCGACTCTGAACTTCAACAGATTCTGACGAATAATCTACATCAATATCAACATTCATCGGAGTCGACGCATCAAAAGAGTGTTCTTCAATTCGAAAAGTAGACGAATCATATTCACAAATCGCTGTCCTCTGGTCAATTTCTTCAATCATTAAACCTAATTGATGATTAATGTCGCAAAAACCTTCCATCTCACAGAACGACCTAAGAATTTTAGATACCAATTGAATACCTTCTGTTTATGATCGGATCAGTACTTAAGGAAAAAATCGATCGACAATTTCTAGTAATGAATCGAGCCAAATTAGATTGAAGATCACGATAACTGAGACAAAGATTCGTTGATCTGTATCAAATAATCGATGAACATTAGACTGAAATCATCGATTAAACATAGCTTGAAGATCACAATAGCTTGAAGATCACGATAGATTGAATATCACTGAAGTAAATCCATTAATTTATGTAAAAGAAAAATCAAAAACAAAATAAATGTTTAATTTACAAAAATAACCTTGACATTACAAATCATAAAAAATAACAATATTGACACAAATACCCTTATTATTCAAATTACATTAAAAAACAAACTCTAATCATAGCCATAAGATTAAAATGAATCAATGGATTAGATTAGTTCTCATGGTTCTCATTTTTTTATTGGTTCTCATTTGAACCTTTACCTATATATATATATATATATATATATATATATATATATATATATATATATATATATATATATATATATATATATATATATATTTATATATATATATATATACATATATAGGGTCCGGTTCCGGTGATGACTCTTTTTTCGGTGAGGACTCGCGAGTACACTTTAAAAA